>JANVCC010000038.1:681482-776059 GCA_025345505.1 Todiramphus chloris collaris | reverse complement strand
CCGGTGCCGCTCGGGGTGGGTGGGGGCCCAGCCCCGGTGCCGCTCGGCCCGCCCCGGCCGAGGAAGAAAAACAGCGGCGGGCGCTGCTGGGCTGACCTCGGCAGGGGCATCACCCGCGGCACCGAGCGCTGGGCCGGCCACAGCTGGGTACCGGGCTGGGGTCCGGTCCCCGCCGCGCAGGACGGAGGCTGAGAGGCTGGAGGGTTCAGAAAGGGGCACCGAGGGGGGCCAAGGAAAGGCTGAGGTGGCTGGGTTTGTTCAGCCTGAGGGGAAGGCTGAGGGGAAACCTTCTCACCGCAGCCTGGGGTTTAAAAGGTGGGTATAGAGAAGATGGAGACTCCCTTTTTATACCGAGTCACTGGAGAAGACAAGGTGTGATGGGTACAGGTTACTCCCAGGGACATTCCAACTGGACGCAAGAGGAAAATTTTTTACAACAATCAACCATTGCCATAATTTCCCCAAGGAAGCGGTGGAGTCCCCAGCACTGGACGCCTGAGGTTTGGCTGGACGGGGCGTGCTGGGCCAGCTTGGCTAGGCCGGGCTTTTCCAAGAAAGGCTGGACAAGATGGTCCTTGAGGTCCCTTGCAGTGTGGCATTCTGTGCAGGTGTGGACACAAAGCCTACACCCCCGGCAAGGCGCTGGTGGGCTCACCAGAGCGGCTGTCGGCAGGTCACTGCCCTGCTGTCCCCAGACCTGCCTGTCTGTGCTGCCAGGAGCTCAGCACCAAGCCCGGGAGTGGCTGTTCAAAACCTGTACATTTCTCATGTCGCAGCTGGAATACATTCAGTTTTCATTTCCCAATTAATTAAAGACCTTTAAAATGCTATGGCTGAATATTAACTGGAGTCATTTCTCAGCAGCAAGCACAGCACGGACCAAGCATTTCCAGTACCTTCCTCTCCCCTTTTCAATGTGCCTATGGCCATTGCCCCATTGACACTGCCACCCCGAAAGCAGCTAAAATAATGGTGCTGCTTTGGGGCGTTTGTTGCGTTCATTGACCTCCCCTGCACGGCTTATGGATGCAACACAATTCTCAACCACTACAGTAAGTTGTTTCCTCGGGTGACAAATGACACGTTTCACTGAGTGACCCCATAAGTGAGATGAGTGAGTTTTCCCCTGTACTGTCCAGGAGATGTTCATTTAAACTCCACCACCTCCCAGTTGGTCCTCTGTTCCGTTGACCTTTCTCCGTGCAGGGGTACATCAGCCCTTTGCTGTGGGAATGACCTTCTGCACAGCCATGCACAGGGTTGCCATGGAAACGGGCATCATCACCCTCACCTCCCTCCTGGGCATCGCCACATCTGGCTCTTTGATTTCCACAGAGGACGCACCCCAAAACCCAGGTTAAAAATCCACGGCCCGACAGATGAAAACCAAAAGCATGGCAGGTGGCAGCGGTCATGGCTGAGTGGCACTGGTGCACGTCCAGAAGGGTTAATAGTTGCCTGGGAGTCTGGGGAGAACCTTAGGACATGGCCAAAGTCCTCATGTAGGATCAAACCACCGAACGAGTGGCAGTGTGTGGGCACAGTGCAGGTGGCAGGAGCCAGCCCTTTGCCAGGACTGTGCCATGGTGCCTATCACACACAGTGCCTGTCACACACAGTGCCCATCGCACACTGTGCCCATCGCACACACACAGTGCCTGTCACACGTGGTGCCCGTGGCACACACACCGTGCCTGTCACACACCGCATCCATTGCACACGGTGCTCAGTGTCAGGGAGCAGCATCAGTCCCCCCACCCAATATGCTCCACCCTGTTTGCAATGTCCCTGCTGATGAAGTTTGTCGCAGCAGAGGTTTTTACACACACACACTCTTGTACATTGATCTGCAGAGCAATAACGCTCCGGTCGCTTCCTCCATTTCCCAGGTTTCCTTCAAGCGCTTCAGTTCTGCAGCTGCCCGTGACCCCAGTGTGCAGTTATCCAGAAGCCACGTGCACACACACGCCTCGTTTTCCCTCTCAGGTTGTGTAGCAGTGTCATTCCCACGGTGTTACTCCTGATTTGCTCTAGGCTGATTTCTGAATCAGATAAAGCTGAGCTCCCTGAACTGGTGCTCAGTAATTCTTCTCTATACACATAAAAGGAACTCCATGACTCCCATGATGGCGAAGACCAGAAGAAATGATCATAATCATCTCTGCTGCCCTTACGCACCATGAATGTCTGAACTTCTCTATTTGAAAGGAGCCAGCTACTGCCTGATGCCTGCCAGAGGTGCCAGAATTTACAGAATTATTTCATTGCTGTTTCAGTGCCCATTCTTCTCTCCTTTAGGAATCCGTTTCTTCTCCTTTCTCTGCGAGCTCTGAAAAATGAATGTATCAGCCTCTTATGCTTCTTTTTCAATTCTCCCTTCTTTCGCCTCCCTCACACCCTCTGCAGATCCCATTCCAAGTTCACACACTTTGACAGGAGCTTATTGCTCGGCCATGAACTCATCCTCCCCCGGCACAGACACGAGGGTTTCATTATTACAGCAACACATTTATTTTTTATTTTGGTAGGCTGATGAATGGCAAAGGGCAATGTTTTTATACCTGAGCACCATCCACACAGGCTGCTACCAAATGAAAAGCAACTTCTACTATTTCCATAGTCAAAGCACCATATCAAAAAGCCTGGAAAAGCCTGTTTTCACCTGAACCCTGCCTGACTCGGGAGTTAGACAGCACCCACCTTCTCAGGCAGAATGGCCCAACCATGCCTGTGACCCGCAGCAAGGGTGAGCACAGGGCTGGGGGATGCTCTGTCCAGTCCCGCTCCTGAACTGCCAGGAGAATGTGGTCTGGCAAAACACTCCTGCCTGCTCCGTTGGAGCCTGCTGAGCATGATGGGTCCCCAGGAGCAGACGGAAACCCAAGGGCTCCTGCGGAGTGAGGACAGTTCTCCGCCTCCATAGGAACGCTTCCTGCTGCTTTATTGGCACTTTGGACCTCGGTGTACAGTACTAAACCCATTTATTTTGCTGAACTACCAAGTTACAACTTGTTATTATGCACAGAAGACCAAGTCAGAGAACGTATACTCTCCTCCCAACACCTTGAAATAGTAATTGAAATTAAAATAGCAGTGGGTACCGACCTGCACTGCTGTAAGCTCACTGCCCTGTCCCGTTAGCAGAGAGAAATGGGAAAGCTCAGCGGGAGGAGGAGTAGCCCGACATGAACCAAATCTCCAAAAGCTACTTATTTTCATACATACTGTTGAGACAAAGGAAATATTTAAGTGGAGTTTTACATGGCTCCCAGCTGGTTGCACACAGCTTAATGTAAAAAGTGCCTGTTCCCAAGGGGAGCTCCAGCCTCGGCGCCGCTGCCAGAGATGCTGCTTTCCTCTGTGCTCTGACACACGCCTCGTCTTCAGCTGCCCGTAGTAGATTGCTCCACCAGGGTCTGCCTCTCACACGTACGCACCACCGGACACAGCCTGTGAGAGAAACACAAATGCACCATGGAAACAAGCCTCTGGGACATGAGCATGTAGACTGGATGAAAGTCTGCAGAAGAACATGCTGTACTTAAAAAACAAAACCAAAACGCAAACCATAGAACACTCTGAATTGATTGTTTCTAAATATTTTCAGAGATTCCTTAATATTTAAAGCAGTGGAAAGTTTCTCGTCGTGTCATTCCCAAGTAACGAGGAAAAGAGCCTGAATACCATGAGCAAGATTGTTCAAAAACACTTAACACTGACCTCACTCTGCCCTTATATTAAAGCTGGCAGTAATTTGTTGATTTCTACATGACTAAAATTAGTCCAATGTTGAGAATTTAAAACAAAAAAAATCCACCATGAAGCAGTAACTCTTGAGCTGGGACTATACAAAGCCCCTGTCAAAGCAATCCTCTAGACAGCTATCAGAACTCAATATACGCCGTGGCAACCAAAACAGCAGCGCTTCAGCTCCATCGTCCGCAGTGCGAGAGCCCGAGCAGCCCAGCGCACCAACACGAGTTCACCACGACAAGGTTTGGCCCAGAAACGCAGCTCCAGAGCCAGCACTTGGCCCAAGAGCTTTACTCATTCTTTCCAGGACAGAACCTAAAGCACAGCATCGATGGAAAGCCGGCAGAGCCACAGCGTGTCACAGCCTTCGGGCGAGCCACAGGCGTGCTAGAGAGTATCACGGGTGGGTTACCCGTGGCTGGCAGCACATCACCTTTTTGCAGTAAAGAGTTTTAGATAAAAAGCAATACCTGAACGTATCAGTAATGTATACATGGTCTTATTTCTACTTTTGCAAGCAGTTGAAATCGTGAGCTCCAGATCCATAGGTGCAGACTGCAATCGATGCATACCGCCTCTGGCATGTAGAGGGTCACAAGGGTTCGGGCACGGGGGGGTTCAGAACTGTCACTGCTGGAGCTAGAGGGGTGTATTTTCAGTGCCCACGAAGACATTTCTACCCTGCTTTTATGCTTCAAGTAAAATGCAATCCAGCTGTGACAGTTGCTGTGCGAGTAACTGGTAGCACTAGACACCAGTTCTGTTCTTCAGGCATTTGCAGCCTGATTCCCTCTCAGTCAGACCTTTCATGAGGACAGAAGTGAAAGCATCGCATCATTTCCCCCTCCTCCTCCACCCAATGCTCCTTGCAGCCTTCAGAATCGAGAAGACAAGCGAGCCCGGGCTGGTGGGGAGCAGGTCCCTCACTCCGGGGAGGTGCAGGCTCAGGAGCCCTGGGGAAGCTCAAACTGAGCTGAGCACAAGAGGCACCTGCTGCTCAGCTTCTCATTTTGGGTGGTGCTTGGGAGAGCCTTTCTGCTCACCACACAGCACTGGGAGCAGCCAGAGCTGCTCTGGCTGGAGCTGCAGTGGTGTTTCAGATCCACCCCTCCTCCTTTTGAAGCCCACTAGCAGCACTTCTAAGAAGTTCTGCTGTTAGAGTTTTATATGGAAAGAAGTGCATTAAGCTGGGATCAAAAGGCTCTCTAGAGTGTACTCAATTTGGCTGCCTTAATCTTCTAATAATAGTCACTATTACCCAGCTTGTCATTTAAGAACTCCTGTGGATTATTGGGGGAAAAATGCAGGCAGGCAGGGTTCTCAGGCTTGAAGCTGGAGAGAAGAGTTTAAATGAGACATAAATTACTGAAAAGTTCACTCTGGAAGCGTATTAATTCACAGAACTGAATCTCTCTGCTTTCACATACCACAGTGGGGCACTTGGCACCAGGACTGGGGTAAGAGCAAGACTCCCAGCAGCGTGGCAGTGCTTGGCTCTTCCTTCGCTCGTCCCCAAGGGGTGCAAACACTTTTCTGTGACCTCCCCAGGATCTGGTGCAGACAACAGCACCTTCACACCTTGCAAGACCAGGACATAACTATTTGAAGCACTGCACTGATATCAGTGTGTTTATCCTCTTTACTCCTGCAACAGAGACAGCATTTTCTGTTTTCACAGGCAAGAAAAACTGGGACATTCCGATGCTGACTGTCAGCATCTAATTCCTAGCAAACATCTAGTACTTGTGCCAAAGTTCTCTTTTCTGAGACAGAAAGGGCTTTCAGAAGCAGGAAGTTTTATCCTTTTTCACCTTTTTTACTTCAAAGCACAATCTGAAACAGTTCATTAAAAATAATAGCATCAGTCTAACAAGATTACGCAGAATTGTTTTCTGACACATCCTTTTCAGAGGCAGAAGGCACTGAAGAAGTTTAGTATTCCTGCCTCAAGGATTTTTCGTGGCAGTGGGGTGATGCAGTTTCAGCACTTGGACCAGGCACTGTCAGGCAACTAGCGATGCTCAGCACGGCTCGGCCGTTAGCAGCTCCTAGGATCAGTGAGCAGAACAGGAGTGAAGTGGGTCAGCTTGGGCAGTAGGAAGAGGTCCCACTGCCCAGTGCGTGCGTGTTAATTGTCGAGTATTTCAGCCGAGAATAGCTCAGAGTGAAGAACAGCATGGCATCAAGTGTGCCTACGCTGCTATAAAAGACCCTGCTCAATCTTTTGAATTTAAAAAGAAAGGCAGAAAAAAAATAAACAAAAGACACATATAAATAGCAAATCCAGGGGTGGGTGTACATTACCGTGAATGTGAGGTGCTTTGTCCTTAGCAAACAGAAAGTGAGCTCCTGTGGTGCTTTTCACCCGGGAAAGAACAGCAGCTTGTCACACAGCGCTGGCACGAGCAGCCGGACCTGGGACCGAGGGAGTCAGACCTGCACGGAGAGGAGAGAGCCAGGAACGTTTTCCATTGGCAGTGTTCCTGGCAGCCCAGCAAAGGGCAGGGAAATGAAACCCACGGAACACAGAAAGGCCTCCAGCTCTGCAGGCATTGCCCAACCCTGGACCTCCCGGTTTTTAAACACGCAGTATATAAAATGCCTCCTGAAATTAATAGAAGGCTTGTAATGAGATAATACATTAGAGCAAAAATCACAAGCCTGTTCACTGTTCCAGCCTCTAACTCTTGATTAACTTGTTTAGTTCTTCCCAAAGCATCACTCCCTTGGCAAAGGGTATGTTGACCCAACAAGCTAGTTAGTGGGGCAGGGACAGAAGGGGCTGTTCTGCTGGGTAAGTTAATGCTGCCTTCTGCTCCCACCATCCATCTGATGTCCTCAGAGGGGTGTAATTAAGCTTGGAAGAAATGAGGCAGGAAGGAAAGTTAAACTCTGTGAATGCTACTTGTTTCCTTGCATTGGCTGTCAGGAAATACTTCTGCACTGCAGCTTTGATGCATTTGGTTCAGCACACTAACCTGATCCAAAATCATTGTGTCCTGGATGCTTCACTCTGAGAGCTGCACAGCCAGAGCCCCAGCACCCCTGACACTGGGGCATTTTATTCTGTGTTCCCATCACGGCCTCGGGGAGCTGTGAACTGGGCAAGCTAGAGAGTCTGTGTCTATTCCCAGCTCTAAACCCACTCGTTTGAGTCCAGACAAGGACCACCCCTGCACCTCCCCTTGCTTACCAGTCAGGCTGGCCAGGGGCTTCAGATGCCTGCTGTAGAGCTTTCACCATCCCCAGCTGGGAGCTACTGTTCACAATTTATATTGCTGGTCTTGCTCTGCTTCAACCAGAACAAAACCACAGCATTATACAACATTTCATACACTGCCCTCCCATGAAAAGGTTTCCTGATATGTATTTTTTTGTTTTCAAAAGGAGTAGGATTTGTTGCAGTGCTCTAACATCTCTCCGAGAGGTCAAAAAATATGATCTTCAAAGTTAAGGTAAGCAAATGATATGTTCGTATTATGATCCACATCATCCTCCACTCAGAGAATCCCTTCTCTGTACAGGCCTAAAAGCTAGGGAAGCTCTTTGTAATTATACCTCACCTTTCCTCTGCAGGACAAACAGACAAATTAAAGCTTAGTGCAAGGGTAAGTTCTCTCCTCTCCAGCCCACACCAAGCCAGAGCAGGCAGCATGTTCAGGCTCGCTGGGCTCTCTCCTCTTTCCATGGCAGGTCCTCCCTTACCCGCCACGGGGAACACATCTGCCCACAGCAGAGCCCAGGCAGGTTGCTCCATGGTCGTAAACACCCACAGGATCCTTCCTGGTGGGAACATCCCATGCACATGGAAGAAGCACAACAGTTGGGGTGTATTTGCAGAGTGAAATGAAGGGATGGCACCTGTGTGGTTTGTAGCCCAAGTTCACTGCCAGCTGCAGCAGCAGGACCTCATCCTCTCTTGGCATCACATCTCAAGAGGTTGCCACCAGCTCTGCCTGCCCTGGTCACCCTCAGCAGAGTCCGTGGATGCAGCCAAATCTCCCCTGCTCCCTCCTGCCATGGCTCTGCCAACACAAGGCACAGCAGTCACGTCTGCTGAGAGTCCACACTTCCACCCTGGGCTTTCCCCCCTCCCTGCTCAGCTCTCCTTCCCTCCCTCCTCCACCTCAGCAGATCCTCAACCAGCACAGGAGCTGCAGCTACACAAACAAGGACCCTCAGGCTCCGTCCCCCTCCTCACACTGGAAGAGGACATCCCACTCACCTCAGTACAGCATCAAACCTCCCCAAGCTTCATCAGACCAAGTATCTCTTACCGAGTGGGGTTTAAATGCACTATTAATTAGGCTCTGGTGTTTGCAGTCTACTCTTAATTTGCTTTGATGGAACAGGGAAGCCTGAGTCAGCTAAGCAGGGACACCAGGAGCTCTTCAAAGAGCCATTACAAAAACCAAGCTCAGCAGGCATGCAATAAGCTTTAACGAGACCAAAGGTACCTTCTACTGGCAGCCCCCTTTCATGTCTTAATCAATCTCTGCAATTAGCTGACTGTGGCAGCGGGGAAGATGCTGTTGGCAGCGGGGAAGATGCTGTTGGCAGGGGGCAGTGTGGGGGAGCAGCTCCCTGTGTGGAGGGGGCCAAGGCCATGGGGCTCTGCTCCAGCCCCCCCTGGGGGGACACATGTCCCTGGGTGGCAGGGGGTCTGAGCTCCCTTCCCAGCGCAGAATCAGAGAATCATTCCTCAGGGACAGGGTTTAGTGGGTTTGATAGGTCTGGGAATGAGGTTGGACTCGCTGATCTCGAAGGTCTCTCCCAGCAGAAACTATCCTATGGTTCTCCGACCCCCTGCCCGGGGAGAGCTGGGCGAGGGCCAGAGCAGCCGGAGTTGGATCTCAGAGGGATGGAGTGTCTGCGGGGGGATGCTGGGGCAGCCCGGCCACCCGGTCACTGTTTCAACGAGCCTAAACCGCTCTGAGATGCAGACAGATTCAGAGGTGCTGTGTTCTTCTTCACGTCCTTAGTCATTGGCTGAAAGCCTCCAGTTCAACCATGGTCCCACCACCCCACTGCCTCTTCTTGGCGAGAGCGGCTGCTCGCTGCCTGCCGAGCACGAAAGACAACAGGGAAGCGCTAATGACCGTTCGTTAGGCCAAATGCTCACAGCCCGGGTGCTGAAATGCGTTTACTACCCCGGGTGGGGGGTACCCCGCGATGTGTCGCTGCAGGTGCCCGCGCCGCAGTCACCCCCCTTCTGCTGCTATTTATCGGTGCCCCGGGCTTCTGAGGATCTGGTTCGTTCACACAGAAATGCCTTGAAAGCACAAACACAATCCCCTTGTCTTTTTTTTTACGCTACTCTGATTTTTTTTTTTTTTGGGCAACTTAAATCAGGGGAAAAAAAAGTTTCACAGAACAGCATGGAAACTTCCTTGGAAAAGCTGTTAGAGCTTGCAGCTGAAGGAGCCAGAAATAATACTCAGACTTGCTCTTGAGCTGCTTTGAGACAGACACGATGAGTAAAATCACCCTGAGCATTTCATAATAAACCAATGCTGATCAAGTTGGACCTGACCTAAGGGCAGCGTGAAATGCCAGTGACTGCTTGACAGGCAGCTCGGGGACGGGAGGCAGCAGCCGAGCCCCTCGCAGCCCTGACTCGAGACAGGGCACAGATTCAAATAATAAGCCATCAATGAATTGGCCTTTGCTGATTTTGGCCTCCTGCCACAGCAGATGCCTGTTGACGTTGGAGAGCTGTTGTTCCAGCGCACGCAGATACCTCCCATTCGCACACTGATGCTGACCCAGTAATTGTTACGAAAATCATGAGTAATCTCACTAGCTCTGAATTATTCCTGTATCAAAGCTATTGGCTGATAAGCTGCGTGCAGTCAGATGCACTCGCAAGTCTGTAATATTTTCCATTCTATCTGATGATCTCCAACAGCTCATTCTTTTGCCAGCTTTTGGTTTAGAGGCTCTGTTTAGCTGCTTGGTTCCCATCTTGGGTGCCATTCCTTTCCCCCTCCCTGCAGAAAAAGCTGAAGGAAATGAATCCAACAATTGACAGAAAAGCAAGGGTGCTGCGTGCTTTTGAGAAACAGTGCCAGCAAACAGCCCCCACCGTTGGCATCCAAGCACCAGGAAAGGCAGCACTAACAGCCTTTGCTCCTCAGCATGAGTTTACTTGGCTTTCCAGGGCTGAATTTCTTCCGGTGATTTCCTGTGTGGTTATTCTGTGTCTCTGGGTGTGCAGAACACTCAGTGCTCCGCACTCACCCCCAGCAAGAGCTGCAATTCAGGCAACAGACAGTACCTGTCTAACAGGAAACCACAGTTTTGCATTCCCATGCAAAGGAAAAATGGATAAAATAGGAGAAACATGGAGGCAAAAATGTCAGTACATCAACTGAAGCATTTCTTGGGGAGTATTTCAGCTTTCCTGCGCAGACTTTGCCTTTTCCAGCTGAAGGACTTGGGAGCAGAGTCTGGATACAAACCGTTCCTCTTGTGCCACACATCTTCTGATTTGCCACCAAAATGCTCATCACTGGGACCTTTTTCTTTTGGCAATGATTATGTTTGGTTTCTTCTGCAGCTGTATTGATCATTCCGTTCTCCCACATAAGCCAGAAATATCTTTGTCCTCATCAAGAGATCATTGTCTTAACAGTAAACCTCTTGTTTCGGGAATGTAATACAGCAAACTGGTTTAGCTTTTCCAGTTTCTACAAGATCTATCTTGTAACCTTCTGGGGCAGCATCTCTCCAGCCCTGGCTCTGTCCACCACCCAGCCGAGGAGATCTAGCAAACCTCCAGATGGCTGCAGTAACAGCAGCCACGCACCTGACCCTGCGAGCAAGGGCTGAAAGTCAAGAGGCCCTCCCAGATCTGCAGCATAAATCTTTTACAAGCTGCTTTAGCTTTTTTGGCTTCTGTTTCCCTTTCCCTGAAGGCTGTCCGAAGAGCTCAGGGCAGCGGTCAAAGGCATCAAAGAGTAGGAAGGAGCTGACAACAAGGCCACTTTGAAGAAGACATTGTTCCCCGACCCTCCCGCTGCTCCATAATACATCTGTTTATTTTCCTGCTGTTAATTACTCAGAAGGGCAATATCTTCTCACTGGGCTCTGCCCACCTCGAGCACTTTCCAGCCTGGATTTAATCAGGAACACAATCTTAGCCACCAAGCCCTACAGCTGATGATGGACTTTCTGCCTGGAGATCCCCAAGGGCAGGGACCCGGCCAGCCCCTCTGGCCAGCATGTCCCAGCAAGCTGCTTGTCCCCAGACCCCGGCAGGCTCTGGCACATTCAGCATCATCTCGCCGCGGTGCTGCTGAGCCTCCCGCAGCCACCACAGATACCTTTCCTGAATCACAGCTTTGCTTACACTGCCTCAGCAAAGATGCTCGCTGCTCTTCATGCCGCCGTCCGTGCTGCCTACCAGGCACTTACCTCCTCCTCTTGCTGGGTTAACAGCTGCTCATCAGATGAACCCGTTGTAAAATAGCTAGACCAAGAGAATTGTGAACAGGCAGTTTGGGCTCCCAGGCAGCTTAGCCTCTTCGTGGCTGGATTTATTTATTAGCAGTGAAACTAAACAGGGAAAGAGAGAGCAATCTACAATCAGAGCACCCACAGAACCAGCAGCTCGAGCCACTTTGAGGCACTTGCAGCACAGAAATGAGTCTCCGATCTGGATGGTGAGAAATAGGTATTGATAACCCAGCCTGCAGGGAAAACTCTTGTCCTGCCCAGGGCAGAGCTGAGCTGTCAGAGGCTTTGGCAGAGAGACTCTAAACTTTTTAACGGCCTCAGCACCAGGCTCTCATTCCCTGATTATCTGTGCATCTTCTGGGCAATTGGATGAGCAAGCGCCTTTGTCACCACTTTTCCCATCAAAACCCCAGCCAGATCACTTTAAAGGAAGTCCCCCAGTACAAATTCCAGTGCGGTCCCAGAATCATCTGTTTTCTCCTCCAGTCTCATGTTGTCTGGGACTCGCAGACATCATTTAACAGGCAAAACCAGCTCATTGTTGTCTTTGCCAGTCATTAAGTCCTTGTGCTTTTTCTTCCTCGTGATTACCTTTCTACATTATTTCTTTCTGCATTATAACCTTTCTCATCCGTAATCCCTAAGCTGCACTAAAGACAGTTTTCTCCGAAAAGCTCAGAGCTTCTCACTTAAAGGAAAAGCTACTCCTGTGGTTGTTCCACAACAGACAGCAACCGTTCCAGTCTCCAAGAAAGCATTCAGCTCCTTCCTGCAGAGCAGGTCTGAAGGCACGTAACTCTGGCGTTACTGCTGGGTGCACGTCAGATATGTTTCTGTAGAGGCTTCCTTGCTGAGTTTAACTGAATATGGACACTTTATATAGGAGCCATCCTTCTCCTGGCTCTGAAATTCAGCTGATTCCAAAGAGAAATACAGCAAATGCTTAAAAACTGTGTGTAAGTATTGAATAGCTTGGGGTGAACGGGAGGAGCAGCTATGACTGGGATTTTCAGAGCTCTTACCCAGTCACTGCCAACCAGCCACGCACAGAAAGGAGCAAGAAGAGTGAATCTGAGTTCGATCAGGAGCAGAGAAAGGCTGGGGGGGACTGCTTTGATGTGCACAGACCAACTGGGCACCCACGGGGGAGGTGAAGGCTCCATGGCCTGAGGAGCACCCTGGGGCAGCGGGTGCCCCACACCCTGGGGCATTTCAAATGAGTTCACAACAGGTGAACACCGGTCGAGTTTTTATTTGCTGAAGAGACCCAAGCCCAGAAAACCTACGTGTGTTTTTCCTACCACTTAGCAAGTACCCGAGACTGGCTGTAAACAGCACCGGGGTCACTGCAGATGCCAAAGTCCACAGAAATGAGGACAAACCCATGGGTTTCTGTCACTCCCTTAGCCCAGCTCTAGAGGAGGGGGATTCCCATCACAACATGGAGAATTCCTCCATCGTCTTTTTGCAGCAAACCCATTTCTGTCGGTGGCGGCCCCGGTGGCCCCGCTCAGCCCAGCTCTGCGGATCCCAGCCCCACGCAGCTGGATGTCACAGCCACAAGCCTGACTTTCCCAACGGGGAAGCGAGGCTGCCTGCAAGGGCAACCCCCAGCACGGCCCTTTTTTAACAGCGAAACGGGCTCTACTCGCAGCCTTGCGCTGAGACGCAAACAGCGCGTGTTTCCGACAGCCTGGCCTTTCACCCCGGCTAATCCCAGCATTGGCATTTGGAACAAAAGGCGCTTGGCCGCTGTCCCCAGCCCCGTAATGAGATTCCCCACCTGCCAGGCACCCTGCCCGCCCAGGGGCTGACAGGCTTTCTCCATGGCATAATTTACTGTGGCTAATCGCCCTCACTACTGGGCACTTCTTTCTTCACCCGCCGGCTCACTGGTGGTAGCCAGGAAACGTTCCTTGCTGTAGAGCACTTTGTTAGCCTGCTGGGAGTCTTTCTGGAGAAGGGAGCTACTGAGACAAAAGCATGGGCAGGCAGGGTGCCGCTCCTCCTCCTCCTCAGCAATGCTTACCCCTCTTCTCTTTTTCCGTATGACTTGGGGAGGAAATGCTGCATTTGACCAACCTTGTGGAACCCTTGTCTCCTGAAGCTGTGCTAGAAAAAGCTGGAAGTCTCCTTCCCATTCCCACTCCCAACATCAGAGTTTCCAGCCCACACCACTGCGATCTGAGCTCCTCAGCCCAGCGACAGCACTCGCACCCAGCCCAGCACGAGCCCAGGGCTGCGGAAGCGGGGCCAGGAGACACAGTGGGGAGGGGGTTGTGTCGAATCAGGGAACACCTCAGATCATCCCGGCCAACGCCGCTGATTCGTACAGCTCGATCCTACGCAGCAAGAGTTATGATTCCCACTGCTGTTGCCACCTACAGCGAACACCGTGGCTGAGAAAGGCAGGGGAGTAACTGCAATAGTCCCCGAAAGCCAAACTAGCAGAGCCTGGCAAACAGTGCTGCTCACTGCCCTGCTTTCAGAGGGAAAAACAGTTGGAGCGAGTCTGTTCTTTTCCCACTGACATGGAGGAGTCCCCTCCAGACGGGCAGGAGGGTCGGATAGATCCCCTGGCCCCAGCCCAGACCGGGAAGGCTCCGGGAGCCCCTCGCCCACGCGGGGTGATCGCTGCTGCTCTGCTCCCCGACAGCCCTTGGGGTGACCTCTGGTTTCCACGGGTGTGCAGAATGAGATCCAGCAGGAGCTGGCTTGTGGAGATGCCTCTCAAGAGCCCGTTCTGATAAGAAACAGAGAAATCAGGAGCAGGGCAGTGTGGTGTTTATTCATTTGTGGTACATCTCACTGAGCAGAAGGACTTGTTTCTCCAGGGTCCCATCTCTCAGCCCCTGCAAACCTGGGGCAACGCGATGTTCCCACGGCGCAAAAGCCGTTCTCCTGCTTGAAATATCTCCAGACTCCCCCACTCCACGGGCCCCAGACCAGCACTGTCACCAGCTCTCCCAGCACCTAGACTGGGACCTGGCTCCCCTGCTCGGGGCTGCTGCCCTCCCCCCCTGCTCACTCACAGCGGCCGCCACGGCCTCGCTTGTGCTTTTTTCCAGAGGAAAATTACTGCTGAAGGTAAAAAAAGCTGGGCGAGCCAAGCCCAGAACTGGATACTGCTTTGTGCAGAGACTGTAGGTTGCAATTTGGAAACGTTTTCTCACTTATCTTCAATCTTCTAATCCCCCTTTAAATGTTATTCCCATGAAATTACATTTATTCCGTTCCCCAGACAATCTGGAGATTATAGCTTTCGCTAAACAATTACAGAAATTAAAATTCCAAAGAACCCTCAAACCTCCCCGTTTATCCCTATTTGTCAGCTAATATAATAAAAACTATTTTAAAATCTGATGAGACAGCAACTTGGAAATAATCCCAGAACATAAAGGAGACCTTAAAGAAAAGGTCAAAACATCATATTGGCAGAAACATGTAGAGCAGAAATAAATTGCAAAGAGAGGCCAATGGACGGATGTAAGTCTCGAGGATCTGCTCCCAAAGGAGAAAGGCTGCCGAGAGCACTCACCTGGGGTTTGTCTTTTCTGTCCCCAGCTCTGCTGCATCTTCTGTCACTCAGCTGGAAGGAGGTCATGGCAGCGCAACGCCCGTCTCCGTCTGCGGCTACACGCGACGGCAGCAGAGGCTGCGGCGGGGGGAACCAACCTGCCCCATCTGATCTCACGGAGCAGTACCTCTCCTCAGCCCTCCATGATCCCAACTTTTCCCTATGAAGCTGCTCTGCAAAGGAGAAGCTTCTCATGAAATCACAGAAATACCGTCGTGTGCTGATGAGCAATATCCCCAGAGGACAATACTGTCAAAATAAAATTGTAAATTAAAAATAAAGAGTCAGGTGTCTTTCCTCACCGACAAAACTTCATTCTGACAAATCTGCAATACAAACGCCTGGATGGAATCAGGGGGATTCTTGCAAACTTCTAAGAAAACAAGACATGAAAACGTCTCAAGTCAAATAAATCCATTTCAAAAAAACAAATCTCAAGATTCAGAAGTTGCCCATTATCCTCACTGACTCTACTAAATATATTCAGCACAGCAAAGCTGGAAGGAACGTGAGCAAGAGAAATTACTTGTGCTTTATCACACAGTTGACTGAAGCAGCACAATGGTTTGGTGGCCCTGAACGACGTGATCCTTCTGCAAGCTCACAAAAGAAAAAGAAGCTCTCCGCGGTTCCGGGCTGACTCTGTCAGAGCCGCGCGTGTTACGCTGGTGAGATGCTCAGGGTTTACAGTCAGTTTTTCTCCAGGGTCCAGAAGTTGACTGGAAGATTCAATTTTCCTGGCCAGCTCTGCCATCCAAAGGATGACACAGACTCACAGAATGTTAACGGTTGGAATGGACCTCAGAAGATCATTGAGTCCAAACCCCTGGCGGAGCAGGGCCACCTAGGGCAGGTGACTGCCCAGGCACTGGTCAGGTAGCACCAGGACAGGGGCTGGCTGGCTGACATCAGCTGGTGGTCACCAGCACAGTGACTGGCAGGGTGACCCATACCACCCCTCAAGCCCAGCTCCAGGGTGATGGTGAGCTCTGATGGGCAGGAGAGTGCCCCAGCTCCCTGGCATCACCCCACCCATGCCCCTCAAACCCGCTGGGCAGAGCACTTTGGACAAATTATCGCCGACGGGCCAGGGTAAGACGCTCGTGGGGTTTGACGCCAATGGTAAAACCCAAAAAGCCTCGTATGTTGGTAACTGAAACACTGGGTAATTACTTAATTGAGTTGATGATTTCTGCCGTGGTTCAGAAGCCCAGAGCACTCAGGCTAAAAGCAGAGGGCCATTAGTAACGCCAGCAGCGCTTCGCTGCCTCCCAGACCGCAGAAAAGCAGGAACCCGGAGCAGGTCGTGTGGCAGTGCGATAGCTGGGAACCCGAGGGACACGCTGGGTCCGCTCAGCTGCTTCAGCCACGGCCGAGGGGAGACAAGTGCTCAGGGGAAAGGCATCCAGGGATGCCAGTGGGCTCCTGGGGGGCATGAAGAAGAGTGTGGTCAGCAGGTCCAGGGAGGTTCTCCTCCCGTTCTCCTCTGCTCTGATGAGGCCACCTCTGGAGTGCTGTGTCCAGTGCTGGGCTCCCCAGTTCAAGAGAGACAGGGAGCTACTGGAGAGAGTCCAGTTCCAAACAAGAACAAAAGTCAAGCAACACACATCATTCAAAATTCAGCATGGAAGTGATTCAGCCCAGTTCCCTGCTGGGTGGTACTGGGCAGAGGAGCAGTGATGCTCCCACTGGGATGCAGCAGGGGCTGGAGGGGAAGTCAGCAGCCTTCAGATGGTCAGAGGGCTCCTGCCCCCACCAGATTTTGCTGGTTTCCCACCACAGAGCCGGGTGCTGGGGCACCCAGTGCTGCTGGAGGCTGCCATCCATGCCAGGCACACCAACGGGCACCCCAGTGCTGCTGGAGGCTGCCATCCGTGCCAGGCACACCCATGGGCACCCCAGCGGCAGCACTCCCCAGTAATTCACCAGGCCAGGCCATCCATCAATAAGCTCTGCTTCAAGAGGAAGATACCGGTCCCAGCCGAGCTGGCTTGGGCAGGAGCGAAGCCGCCCTGGCAGCAGCGGGGACAGGGTTGCTGGGTGTGAATTTTGCATTACCAGCTCAGTTCCGCAGGGCGCAGGGAGCAGAGCCCTCGTCCGTGGGGCCCGGAGCTGTTAGCAAACAGCCCAAGGGAGCGGGCAGCGGAACGCCAGGCTGGTCCCCAGCAGCCCCGTGAACAACGTATAGCTCTGCACAGGAAACAATCATTCCTGCAGTTCCCCTGAACTCCCGTTACCACGCCAGGGGAGGAGGCAGAAGGGAAGGCATTAGTCACGCACGAGCAGATGTCGGGACTTAGGCAAGACTTTTTTTTTTTTTTTCCCTTTGTTTAAAACAAATACACAAACAAACAAACAAATAAATGAATAAGAAGTGCTGCATCTCACCCTGTGGGCTTCTTGAGAGCCCGCTCACCCTCAGTCATCTCAGTGGTGGGGCTTCCAGGAGGTCTGGGGACTGCAGAGAAAGCTGCTAAGCTGGGGCTCTGCTCCTGGAAGGAATCACAGAACCAGACTGGGTTGGGCTGGAAGAGGTCTTTCAAGCTCATCTGGTCCAACCTCTGCAGCAGGGAGCAGGGACATCTGCAACTAGAGCAGGGTGCTCAGAGCCCCATCAAGCCTGACCTGGAATGTCTCCAGGGATGGGGCAGCCACCACTTCCCTGGGCACCCTGGGCACCCTGGGCACCCTGGGCCAGTGCCCCCCTCCACCGCTCGGGTCCCTTTCCCGCGTAGCACAGCGAGTGGCTATGGAGGGAAGGTGCAGAGCTCTCAAGCCCCAGCCAAGGAGCACGAGCCTGTGTTTTGGTGAGTGAGCACCCTCAGCCCTGGGGACCCATGTGAGCCTCTCCCCAGAGGGACGCGCTTTGCGGGCGAGCAGATGCCCACCCTGCTCTGTGTTTGGGAGGAGAAGGATGCAGTCAGAGGGACACGGCATCCCGCACTCCGTGCCAGCTACGCTGCACAAAACACGTTCATGCTTCAAAGCAGTGAGAAGAATGTCAGGGAGGTGATCTGCACCTCGGCACACATCCGTGTCTCTCTCCTGGCCGTGCAGGGCCACCCCGGCACAGCCCAGCCGAGGCTGCAGCTCTGTGCCCTGGCAGCTGCTGCCAGCCATGATTGTTTGGTTGGAAGAGACCTTTCAGATCAGCGAGTCCAACGGCTCCCCAGCAGCGCCAGGGCACCACTGCCCCCTGTCCCTCAGCACCACAGCTCCACGGGGGGCTTGGAAACCCCTCCAGGGGTCATGGGGACTCCCCCCCTGCCCTGGGCAGCCTAGGACAGCCCTGGACAACCCTTGTGGGGAAGAAGAACACGAAATACCCATCCCTGTCTCCATGGCCCAACTATTTCTCTCCTGTGGTTAACACTGCATCAAAACACCACTCACCATTCCTCAGTCCCAATGCGTCCCGTGCTGAAACCTACCTGCTGACCAACAGCCCACACTGCCTTCTCCTTCCTTCAGCTCCTGCAGCATCAGCGAGTCCATGCCTGCCACCTGCTGCCACCTCCCCTGGAGGCACCGTTTGGAGAGCTCTGCCCAAGGGTGCCAGAAGCAGCCTGGGCACTGCCACTGCTCGCACTTCCTTAGCCCACCCACAGCCAGCTCACAGCTCCTGTGCAAAAACACTTCAGAGAACAAAAAGACTTTGGAGAACATAAAAAAAAAAATCCCCAACCCCAACAAAAAGCACTGTGGAGAACACGGAGTCTCCCCCTGGGACAGGCAGCTGCTGTCCCAGAGCCCAGCGCACTCGCTTTTCAAGCCCTTGTGGAGCACCCAAAAGTCAAGTGGTAACCAAAAGGATGCTGATCATCCCACCAGCACTGGCTTGGCCTCTGGCCCCCCCAGAGGTGCCCTTGGTCTCCTGTGGTTGGTTCCTGCCTCGGAGCCACTCGGCAGCCACCCCAGCACTGCCCCAGCTCCACGGCAGGGCCCTGGCAAGTGCCAGCCCTTGCCCAGTCACTACTAAAGATACAGGCTTTAAAAAGGCTCCTATGAAGAGCATGAAAAAATGGATGTGATGACACTTTGAAGACAGAAATTCACTGCCCATGCCAGGGGGTTGGAACTGGATGATCTTTAGCGTCCCTTCCAACCCAACCCAGGCTACGATTCTCTGATCGCGAGTTCATCAGTCTTCACCAGCAGCACGTAGGGGGATGGTTAAAGCCGCTCCGGCCACATTTGTTGCTCGCCAGCTCAGGGTGGGAAGTGATCACGTTCACTTTGAGCCAGTATACGAGGGCTTGGGCTGGCGACCAGCATCACCAGCAGCAGCCCTTGGGCACGGGGAGCCTCCCAGGTGGCGCGGGGCCACGCCAGAGCTGCAGAGCCGCGTCCCGTCACAGACTGCACAACTTCTCTGGCAGAGCGGCCAGAGCCTCTGCGCCAAGCTCGCTGTGGAGCTCACCCTCATCTAATTTTCAACATCCTCCCCAGGCGGTTGGTTGTCTTAATTAAGATATTTATCTTTGTTAAATAGGACCGACCACATTTGCATGCCCATGGAGATGTCTTATTCATGCTGATGGCCACTCCGGGTGGAATTAGGAGCTGCCAAGAGGGTGTCTGGCCTTTGGATGCTGACAAGGGGAATTATTAGATTTAAAGGGCTGGGATAAGTTTTGCTCCGGTGCTGGAGCTTCATTTCCAAGACACAAACCTGCACTGATTTTGTAGAATCAAGTACCCGAGTCTCTGAAAGATTTCCAGGTGTCTGTGGTACGCAGCACTACTGGTTTACCTGCAATGCTTACTCTGCTCTCGATGCAGGAGGTGCATTTAAAACGCAGTCAGTTCCTTTCCCTGCACTCTGCTCTCCTGAAGCACCGAAACCAAACCGCTCCAGCAGCTCCTGCCCTTCCACCCAGCTGAGGGCCGGGGCGATGCTGAAGCGCAGCAGGAACCTGGTGCCGGTTTGCAGCCGAGCTGCAGGCATGAAAAGGTTTCCAACGCCACCCAGCTCTGCAGCATTTACAGGAGATGGACACTGCTGCAGTCACTGAGGCCTGAGAAAAACTGGTTTCTGGTGTTTCTCTGGAGAGCAAGCCTGTAGGTGTGTATCTGAGGGGAATAAAAACAAAGTTAACTAAAGTTGGAGAAATACTGTTATTTTTCCCTCTGCCACAACAGCGAGCACAGGATCCAGTCCAGCTTTCCCACTGGAGCAGGCAAGCTCAGACCTGGCTGCAGGGCTTGGGAACCCCTCCAGGGATGGCAGGGACTCTACTGCCCTGGGCAGCCTGGCACAGCCCTGGAGGGGAAGAAATTGTTGCTCAGCTCCAACCCAAACCTGCCCTGGGGCAACTTGAGGCTGGTTCCTTTGTCCTGTCTACAGGACAGAAACCAGCATCTCAGCCCTGCCTGGAGGGACCCACAGCCACGGCTGTGCCTGAGCTGAAGGCAGCAGCAGGGGCTGCAAAGTCCCTCCAAGATGGGGTGCCCGGGGAGAGCCACCATCCCCTCGCCTGGCCCCGGACCATCCCCTGGGGCTGTGGCTCTCACTGGGAAGGGTTACTCCTGTCTCCCAGGGACAGATGGACAATCCCCCGGGTTCAATCCTGGCTCCACAGTGTGACCATGGCTGGGTGCAGTGACCGCTGTCACCAGGAGTTCTGGTGGAGCTGTTTTCAGGGCCATTGGACTCACGGGTGCTCCAGGAGACGCTGCGTCAGGGATGGGATGGCCACGCACGGCCCATGGCACGAGCCTGCTGCGGGCTGTGGGCACACCATGGCACAGTGCTCCTTAAACATGGATGGAAAAGCTTTACCTCATTTGCTAAAAGCACTTTAATGCCTTGACACTGGAAAAAAAAATAATAAAATGTATTAGTAATTTGGACTATTTAATTCAGTCAGCAAGACTGAAAGCACTTGCTGCACTCCAAGTCCAGGTCCAAAGCATTAATCACTCTAAATTTTGCCTCCAGTTCCTTTACATTTCATTTCTATGCCATTCTTTCATTCATTAGTTATGAGCACGACAGGTGACAGACTGCCCTTATCTACATCTTTAAAGCACAAAGAGTGAATGGTTCTTGGATCCATCTAAGTATTGAATCACTGGATCCACCTAAATAAAAGGCAAATTGCCCTCTGAGCATTCCTTGGCAATAAATGACCCAAAAGATGATGGGAAGGTGCCAAGGTTTCATCCCAGCACTTCAGAGCAGCCTCATGTTAAACTCTCAGGTCCTTGGTGAGGCTGAGGCGTGAAGGTTGGGCACAGAACAAGAGGTAAAACCCAAAGCAGTTCTAGAAGGTGAAAGAGCTTTTTACCCCGATTTTCCCAAAGAGGGGCTCAGAAATAACAGTGAACGCAGCCCCAGGGGATTAGCACAGACCGGCTGGGCAGGGGGAGCCACAGCCCAGCGTGAATTGGCAGCGAGGACAGCGGGGGTCGGTGTTGGAGGGCACGGGGGGCGGCTCTGCTCCGCAGCCCTGGCTTTGTGACACTGAAATCTGCACAGAGGCGCTCCGACATCACCCGTACCTCCAACACCTCGTATCTCTCAGGGTGCCTCGGCGTAATGAGAAATGCCCCTGGGCACTGGCACAGGAGGTGCTGCAGCTCTGGGGCTGGGGGACGGGGAGCCCCGGGCAGACTGGGGTGACGATGCCCGAGCCTCCGCTGGCCCTGACCGGCAGAGCAGGCTCTGCTCGTGATGCTTCCATAGCCACGATAGAAACACCTTCATTCATCCTGCCCTTCACCACCTCCGGTGGGTCTATTTTATCTCAGGAAAAGTCAGCACTTTACAAGGAAACAAAAGAGTCCTCGAGGAGGAATCGATGGGAGCTGCTTTCCCAGCCAATATTGTTTGAAAAACAAATGGGTCCTGCTGCAAATCAAAGGCACTGCCACACGGGCTCTGCGAAATACCGCGGCTGTTCCTGCTTGGCCAAACAGCAACCCCTCACCCCTCTTCACATTACTGCCCAAGGGTAACCTCACCACATTTTCTGTGGAAAAGCCATCTTGGCAGAGGTGATAGGTGACGGTGCTCGTGTTCCACAACAGACAGGCAGCTCCAGCTAGAGCAGCCTATTTCACCAAGGAAAGATATATGAAGTTCCCCTCCCAGTTTGCAGATGGGGTTCATTCCTCCAGCCCCTTTCCTGGAAGGGAGCATCACCCCCGTGGCTGGTGTGCACACACACACACAACCCACCTTTGCAGAGCAACCCCTGCACCCAGACCGGACTGTGATGGGGATGTGGCTGTGGGGAGGAAATGTGACTGGGGAGCAGCCACAGGCCTGGCTGCTGTGAGGTTTTTGCACCGTTTCAGCCATGAGACTGATGGGATTTCAGCTGGGCCAGGCTCAGCACACACCAGCTCAGTGTCAGGAGAGCAGAGAAACATGTAAATGTGGATTTTTAATTTCTTGTGCTCCCTCCACAGCCTGTGGGTCCAGACACCCATTCAGCTGGAGGCCAGAGGAGGAATCAAGGAGCAAACCAAGGACAAGCAGCCTTCTCTGGAGTTCCTGCTCCTAGAGGGAAGAAGAAAAGTCTCCAAAGACATGGTATTTTGCTAGCTGCAGTTTTGAGCCACGAAACCAGACTCAGCACAGCTTTGGCAGAAACCTCTTTTCTACCTGAATGCCAAGAAAGGGAGACACAAATACATGATTTTACCTCCACCTCCTTTCTTATCATATGGCTCATCTCCAAAGCCCCGTGACATCCTCCACCAAGGGGAAACATCCATACCCACCATGCAGCCACCTCAGACACCACCATCACTTCCAGGAGCTCCAGGGAGAGCTGCTGCTCGGTTCCCATCTCAGCGGGGAGTGGCTGAGCTGCCTGCAGCCCCTGCTCCATCCCTGCACATGGCACTGAGCAGCGAAGCACCAGACTGAAACAGAGCCACTCAGTGCACCCTGACCTGGTCCAGTGCCAGAGTCTGCTTCCAGGGCACCTCGGGCATCTTCAAGCTGTAGGTTCCTCCCAGTCCCACACCCCATGTTGTTCTCATGGGCTTCACCATCCCAGAGCTGGTATGTTCCCATGACGTGAGGGGTGTAGCAGATCTGTGCAGTAAGCGCTCCAGTACACCAGACTGGGAAGTGCTCACACGTATTTGTGTGTATTTTGAACTTCAGATGGAAATCAGCACAGATGTGAGTGTGCAGTAGTGTGGAAAGCTAATTTAAATGCAAATGCTGCATTTGCCCCATAGAAATTAAGTAATGTGCTCAATTTATTGTTTATCCTTAAAGTTAATTATTATTACTGCTTCAGCCAGGTAACTAGACCCGTTGGAGACAAATGACTCCAATCTTATTTCCCAGCCAAGCAGAAACATGCTCAGATGTGGCCACTTGGTTACAGGCAGGTATCTAACGCTTAACCCGGGGCAGGTGTCCAAGGGGCCCACAGAAGCACCTCATCAGCCCGTCGGGATCAGCCCGTCGGGATCAGCCGCGCGTGCCTGGGTTAGCTCTGGGTGAGGAACACACCACTCTGCACTGACATTGCCCCCGCCTCTGCAAACCCAGCCCTGGCTGGAGCTCATTTTATGGTTACAAGCACATCCTACCCAAAAAAAAAGAGCCCCGCATCACAGCCACAAGCAAGGTACCTGCTCTCCTTACCCAGCCAGGGAAGAGGCTTTACTGAAGCTAAGCGTGCATCGCCCAAGAAGCACTGAGCATCACACCTCTGTTATTAGAGGGCCTGGCCGCAGGCGCATCGCACAGATAAGCACACAAGTCTACACGCTCGGGAGCATCACCCAGCGACCGGTTAGAGGCATTTCGAGCGCTGTGGACTCTTCCGAGGCAGAGATCTCCGGAGCTGTCGGACACCAACCTCCTACAGCTCCTTCCTCTGAGCAGCGGGTCCTGAGGGCAGAAGCGAAGTGGAAGGGCAGCCCCCGCAGCAGCGGGGAGGGGATGCGGGGAGGGGATGCGGGGCTGGGGAGCGCGGGGCTGAGCTGCGGGAGCCCCCGCATCCGACTCGCGGGGTCTGTTGCCCTCTGCCGGCCGCAGCGCTTCGGGCAAGCGCTCCCTTCTCCTGGGCGAGCACTGGCCGAAGGAACCAGCGAAGCAGTGGCCGGGGCTGCTTCGTCCGGTGCGTGCCTCCCGTCGCAGCCGAGGGTCCCGCACCCATGGGTGCTGCGGAGCGTGCGAGGAGCGCACCCGCCTCGCTCCCCCGGCCCGGGGGCTTCTTCCCCCGGGTGCTCTTCCCCCCGGGAAGGTGCCCCCCCTAGCGCACCCGGGACCGGGACCGGGACCGGGACCAGCCGCGGATGCTCCTGGTGCGGGGGGAGAGGGTGGGCGAGCAGCTTCTGCCCGGGGTGATGCTGGCAGCCCGGAGCCAGCTCTGCGCCCCCTGCCCCGGAGCTGGGCTCACGGCTGTAAAAAGGCCGGGGGGGGCACTCAGTGCCCGCCCGAGCTGCAGGGCGAGTCCCACCTGGGGCTGAGCCGAACCCCTCCCCGATGGGGACCCAGCAAAGCACGGGGCTGTTTCTGCAGCTGCCGCACACCGGGGGGGCTGGAGAGCTCGGGGGTCCCGGAGAGCTCGGGGGTCCCTGCTCCTCTGCACGGCCAGGATGGGGAAGGAAACACGCTGTGAGCCAGCGGCAGGAAAAGCGGTGAAAAGAAGCGTCCTAAGAAACTGCCTCTGGTCAGCGGTGGTGTGAGGTGCTCCCTGACCTCCCTGGAGCTGTGCCTTTAGACACACAGAGCTTCACAGCCACTGGAAACGCCACCCGAGCCCCTGCTCTCCCGGGGCAGGAGCTGGCATTTGCTATGGCAGGGGGCAGGGGGCTCTGCCTGCACAGGGGTGCCTGGCACCTCGACAGCAGCCCAGGAGGGGCTGCAGGGAGGCAGAAACCCACACCAGGGGACAAGGGGCTTCCGTCTCACCAGGCAGCAGCCTCGGAGTGACCCTTCCCCACCCCGCTGCTCCCTGAGCCGGGCCACGGGGACTGCGTCTGCCTCGCAGAGATGGCTGATGAAGGCACGAACTTCATGCCAGCATCACCGTGTGACACAGAGGTCAGCAAAGCAGCAGTCGGTCAGGAAGAATCGTAACGAGGACAGGATTAAGAACATCCACGGATGGGATTCAATATCAGCAGCACTCCTCACTCACACTCATCTCTCTTCAGCAGCACGCCTGAGCGAGGCCGCACGAGATGCACGTGCAGGGGGGTCCATGGCTCAATAACCAGCTCTGGGCCCCGCGGGGCGTGATGCCAGTGCAGATGCCTGCTCCTCACGGCAGCAGGCCCTGGAGGGACCGGCTGGGCCAAGGGCTGCTCCAGCAGCCCCAGCTGCCACCCGGCCCCGCAGTGGCTGCAGAGCCAGCCCCGAGAGGGACAGAGCCCCGAGAGGAACAGAGCCCCGAGAGGGAGCAAACCCCGGCTGCCAGCGCTGCCCCGGTGACCCCAGTCGGCCCCGCTGGTCACTCCAAACCAGCCTGAGCGAAGCGGGTTTATCCAGCTGCCTGTAACCTCGGCCCGGGAACTGAGCCCAACCTTAGCCCTGGAGCCACGGCAGCAGGCAGCGCAAATGGGAGAGAGGAAGCAGGAGCCGGGAATAGCCTCAGAAGGTGGACGGTGCAGGTTGGCCCTGGCACTGTGCGGTGGTGGCAGCTGGAGCAGCCTGACGTGACAGCCAGGCAATGTCCTGCTTCTGATACAACCTACGTTGCTCAGCAAGTGCCTCGTTTCCCTCCTCCAAAGCAGCGTTTCCAACACTTTAAGGATGTTATTTCCTGGTACCAGGGAGCCAGGGTGCCCCTGTCCCTCCAACAGTCATTCCAGCTGTTAAGCAGATGCTCTCTAAAGCCACCTTCTTCCAGATGTTCACTCAGGTTCCTGTAGGTTTCCAAAGAGGGAAGGAAATAAAATGAGGGGTGAAGCCTCTCCCAGGCCAGAGAGACAATGTGCTGCTGCCAGCAGGGGGCCCTGCCTCACTCCCTCCCCCACTTCAAATTTATAACCTTTCCTATTCAAAGTTTTGCCAGAACAGGGTCACCTGAGATGGCTGCCCCGGGGGTAACGACAGAGCCATGTCACACCAGTCACACCAGTGCTCTCCTGAGCTGTCTTTAGGGGTGTTCTCGTTAGAAATAGGTGGCTCCCCAGCACCAGCCGCGTTGTTTGGTGCCCAGGTGCCGTGTGGCAGTACGTGCCCTGGCAACCGAGGGGACGAGGGACAACGGGCACAGCTCCCAGTGCCTGTTTAACGACCCAGTTATGACACTAAACGCCTCTGTCAGGAGAAAAGATAAATAGCTTAACATGAGCTGGAGCAGGAGTGCTGGGGAAGAGGGACTTCACCTGGAAATCAGTTCTCAATTGACTGATGATGCCGACATCTGCTCTCAGACAAAGGCTTCATTTGGCTCGTTAAGTGCCAGCGTTACTGTGGGGACCGTCTCAACGCAGAGCGAGCCCAGCAGGAGAACAATCTGGATGCAGGACAGACCTCGGATGAAACCAGCAGTGTGTTGGGAAAGCGGTTTAATTACGATGTTTTACTGTACCTGGTAATGAACCTCCTGGGTTAAAGCCAGCGTGCCACGAGGTGCTGCATGGCCAGTGCAGAGCCCTGGGTGAGGAGGGACCCAGGCTGGGCACTGCTGGAGAGCGGTGCCTGACGCTGGGAGCTGCCCGGGCTGGGCAGGGCTGTGCTACCCGGGCACCTCCGCAGCTGGATGCCCCCTTGCTCCTTCCCTCTGGAAGGAGGTAATCGCCCCGGCTCCGTTTGCAGCAGAGCGAGCACTAAATCATCTCTGGTTTAAGCTCATTTAGAGATGTGCTTTTGTGTGACATCACTGGGGCACTGCAGGCACGTCTCCCCTCCCCGGAGCCGAGCGTGACGCGTCCTCTGTGGCAGGGCTGGGGGGTTCCCCACATCTGGGGCTGGCAGCACTGGGGGGGGGACACTCAGGTTCAGTTTTCCAGCAGGCCTGTCATAGAATCCCAGAATCATTTGGGTTGGAAGAGACCTTTAAGATCATAGAATCCACCCACTCCCCCAGCAGTGCCAGGGCACCACTGCCCCCTGTCCCTCAGCACCACAGCTCCACAGGGGCTTGGAAACCCCTCCAGGGATCACGGGGACTCCCCCCCTGCCCTGGGCAGCCTGGCACAGCCCTGGGGAACCCTCAAGGGGAAGAAATTGTTCCTCAGCTCCAACCTAAACCTGCCCTGGGGCAGCTTGAGGCTGGTTCCTCTTGTCAGCTGCCCCAATTCCCCACCTGCAGCAGCTTCCCCTGGGGGTGGGTGAGTGAGAAGCCACCCAACAGTGCTCTTGCCATAGCAGGAGGTTTGCAAAGGGATCAACTTGCCCGAAGCACCGAGGGCTGGAAGGGATTCCTGCTCCAGCAGCTGGGGAAGCACAGAGTGGCCCTTCCCCACCAGCCCTCACCCTGGGAGGAACCCAACGCAGCCACGCAGCCCCCCCCAGCCTTTCCTTACTGCGGTTTCAGCGCGGTGAGCTGCAAGGCAAAGATTTGTTCAAAAGAATACCGAAGAACGTTCCCGTAGCTTTTGCCTAAATGCATCTTAACTAACGTTTAGAAGGAATGACACCTCTGAAATGCAGGGTACCTCGTGGCTGGTGTCGATCAGCACAGGTCCTCCCACAGCCGTGGAAATGGGCAAATTTACACCCTGGAGGAGGCGGTGGTTTGGTTGGTTTTTTTTTTTAATTGGCCTACATCTCTCTTGGGTGTGTATTTTTACCATGTGCCTGGGGCAGAGAGGAATGAGCCCGTCTGTGCTCGCGGCAGTTCGTCCCAACAAACCCAGCGGAGCACACGCAGTCAGCGCTGGCGGCTCGTGGCTACAGGGGAGCGGTGGCCAAGAGCCACGGCCGATGGCAGCACCGCTGCTCGCCAGCACGGGGAGGGGGCTGCGGCCGGGCCGTGGGGGCCGGGGAAGCCACAAGCACGGGTGCAGCGCAGGCAGGGGTGCCAGCCCCCCTGGCTCCTGGAGACAGGAAATACTCTGGAACTACAGGCGGTTTTGAGAAAAGTTAAGCATTTTATTCAACGGGATGAGTCCACACCCAACCAGTGGCTTCATCTACATGGCATCATCAGCACACATGACAGAGGACCCACTCAGACACTCTAGCTGAACGGCATCTCACCATACGTTACAGAGACAACACCAGAGAGGGAGGAGGACCGTTACAAAGGGCAGCCAGCCAGCGGTTTCCTTTGGCTTCCCGTAACCAAACCCATCCCCAGCAGACTACGCAGCCCAGCCACTCGGAAGCAGATCAGACTCGGGACACCTACTGCCGCAGCGCGAGAACCACAACACTGCTAGTTAAATAACACAGTCCGGGGTTTACAGCAATCACCTACCAGGGGAACTCCAGCCTAAGGAAGAAAGTGCACTGCCACTGCCACCCCGGGGACCGACGCGCTTGCTGAAGAGTCCGTAGGGAGCAGGGAGCGGGGCAGGGGCCATCGCTCTCAGCCGGCACCGTCAGAGGTGATGCCGAGCCCGGGGCCGGCGGGCGAGTGCCAAGCTGCCCCTTCCAGAGGCGGCCGCGGCACCGCGGGACGGGACGGCACCGGGCAAGTCGGTGGGGACCCGGGCTGCAGGTGGGCACTCGCTCTGCACAGCAGAGAAACGACTGCTCCCAGAGGATGCCACGTCCCCGAGGAGGGGCTGTGCTGGCCCCGCGGGGCGGTGGGGCAGCAGTGCCCCTCGGGAAGGGTGCTCCCCGTGCCCGCTGCTGCTCGCCCAGAGGTTTTTGCAGGGAGAGCTCCGTGAACACCCTGGAGCCGACAGTTGTTACGCCTTCCAGAGGTATCGAGGATCAGGGTAAAGTCACTCATGAAACATGAGTGGGTTCCAGTTATGATACTCCTACGATGCACGTGGTTCAATTTTGTGCCAAGTTAGCTTACAGAAAAATACATTTCTTCCCTTAAATTTACAGTAGTTAAAACTACGATTTGAATACCGTATTAAAAAGGGGTAGTTTATTCTTCAACAAAATGTCCTGGTTTTCTTTTCTTTTAAAAAAAAAATAAAATAAAATTAAGGAGGACTTCAAAAGCAATCGCCCCCAGCGCAACACAACTACAGAAAGGAAATCGTGAAGCGTACAGCTCCTAGGACATGAACTCCAAGCAGTTGTTCTGGTGCTCAAAAAGGCACTTAAAGATAAGAAAACAACTGTATTAAAAACCCACAACGAAACAAAAGGAAAATGAAAGGCAATAATTTAATAGAAAGACACCGGAATTTGTACCGTATCTTCAGAAGTAAGGAGAGGAAAGCAAAAGAACTCTTAAGAAACGTGGTTTTGCTATCAAGTCATCTCTGAAGGTACACAAAAAAAAACCCCAACAAACCAGAAGACTGGCAAAGTGAATGTTCTCCAGGAACTAAATGGAAAACCAGAAAAATTAACATTCCTGGCAATGACTACAGAGCACTCGTGCCAAACGGGTTTCCTCCCTCCCCCTAAGAGCCCGTTTGCTGGGTCATTACCAGCCCAGACTGACAGACTGCTCGAACATCTGCTGCCCGTATCGACACGGGCGCTGACCTCGGGGTTCGCCGACATCAGGAAAGGGGAGGAAAAAAAAAAAAACCATGGAGAAAAATAAACATCAGGATGAACCAACTGCGGTAATTACAAATGTCAACAACGTTAACAGACCGGTACAGAAACACCACTCCCCTCACGGCGTGACGGAGGGACGCTGACAGCATCGCCACGCACCGTTCTTCTCCCCCACGCCCCGAAAGGTGAGCTTCGTGGCTTTGCTGTCTGACTTCTTCTTTTCTTTTTTATTATTATTATTATTACTACTATTATTGGGTTTTATTTTTACACTGAGCTACCTACTAAGTGCAAAGATTTGGTGAGTGGCATTGGCTTTTCATCTAATCTTAGCCTATTTTTGTACAGTTTACAGGTTAACAGTTACTTTCCAGCACTTAAGCGAGTACAGCGATATATACAGAGGGCGGCAGGGCGGGGAAGGGTCACATGCTGGGCACCGGGCACAGGGACCAACAGCGGCACCGGGCACGCGCAGGGAGGGACCCGCGGCCGTGGGCACATTACGGGCGAGCTCCCAGCCCCGGCGCGAGCGCTGGCGGGACCGCTGGGTCAGGTGGAACCTTCTGCAGTCAGGCTGCTCCTCCGGCCGCCTGCGAGCTGGGGTCTGCAGCGGTGCTGGAGACGAGGAAGATGAGGCGGGAGATGAAGCAAAGCCCTGGGCAGGGGTGGGCATCTGCTAGATGAGGCAGGAGGGCTCGTGAGCTTCTTTGCCCAGGGACAGACGGAAGAGCAGAGGTCAGAGATGGTGGGAAGGAAGGATGGGCGTCAGGGAGCCGGCAGCGCGGCTCTTTGCAGCCGAGGCTCGCTGTGGCCCATTGTGCGCTGGGGATGCACGTGGCCGTGCGGAGGTGACCGAAGGAAACCACGGCTCATCCCGTGGAAATCTGTACCAGAGGGAAAGACTGCAGGAGAAGCACAGAGTGTCCGGATTCAGCGCTTGCAGAAGGGGCTTGATTATCAAAGTACCATGCAATCCCCAGCTCTTTCTGCGTGTTCCTTCTCTGGGTTAAACGTTCACAGGGAAAACAAAAAGTAGATTCTTTTGCATAAACTCATGAACTGTTGTGTTCTATCGTACAGTATGGAAAGTGCAAAGTATCACCCCATCAGACCGGTTCCGCATCTGATACGGTCAAGTATGGCTCATGCTTTTCATGCAAGACGACACGATCTGAACTGAGCCCCTCACGTGCTGCTGTGCCGCTCCAAACGAAGGAACGTCGTTCTGCCAAAGCCTCCTCGCTTGCTCAGGCCCAGCTGTCGAGACACCTTTAGGGCTGGGTTGCTTTTCTTTTTAAAAAAAAAAAAGAGAGAGGTGTGTGGGGAAAGGGAAACGAAGCATCTAAAACCAACGCGGGTCACTCTGTGCATTACCACGGGTTTGTCATTAGTCCTCGCTCGCTCCGAAATCTTCGGCTAAATCAGAGTTCGGTGGACCCCGCGGTGCAGCATCCTCCTCCTCCTCCTCCTCCTCCTCCTCCCTGCGTGATGCTGATGGAGGACACCTCGGTTCCTGTCCCCGTTCCCACCGGGTGCCACTGGCCAGGGTGTCACGGTGCAGGTGACAGCATCTGGCAGTTCAGCTCAAGAAGACCCCCCATCCGACTGGGCACACACCAGCACTGATGAACTTCCAGCTCTTCTCCACGGGCCAGCGGTGAACAAAACACATGGTACCTTCCCCCCCACCCCATTTTTAATTTGTTTGTTTTTTTAAATGCTAAGAGGTGCAGAAAATAAATTCCAGGATTGGCCTTGTGCTGCTCGACGCTCAGCTGCTACGAACCTCCACGCGCACACACGCACACGAATAGCCTGGGGGAAAAACCCAAATGGACCCAACATCTCTAGAGAGGACATTTCAGAGCCAGTTTCTGAGGTAAATCTACTTTTTTTTTTTTTTTTTCGGTAAAAAGTCACCGAATTCTGTACACTTTTTCCTTTTAATATATACTTCTACATAGAGCGTGTATTCTCCAGTGCCAGCGCGTAGACCCGCCGTCTCCTGCCGCAGGACTGCAAGCTTGGGAAGCGCTTCTGCGCGGGCCGGGGCGTGTGCGCACGCACGCACGCACACCTATGTACAGCCAACCCCCGAGCCAGGGGCCGCGCGTGCTCCCCTCTGGGAGAGGCTCCTCTCCAGCACGGCTTGACCTCCCGCCTTGCCGAGCCGCCGGCCCCGCTCCCGCCGCCGCGGTCCCCGCGCACCAGCCTACATGGTGCCCGACTTATCCGCCGAGCCGCTGGGGAAGAGCTTCTCGGTGGGGGTGACGGCGGGGCTGCCCACCCCCGAGCTGCTGCTGCTGCTGGAGCGGTGCTGCACCACGGGCCGCACCGGACGCATCGGCGGCGGCCGCAGCTGAGCCCCGGCCAGCCGGGCCGACAGGGCCGGCTTGAAGGTGGTCATCATCTCGGTGGTGGAGCTGCTGCTGCGCCGCATGGCGGCATCCGGGTCCCGGATCAGGATGGTGTGGAGGGGGCTGGCAGGCTCCGAGTTGGCAGCGCCCATCGGGGGGTTCTTCATGGGCTCCAGAGTGTCCAGGACCACGTCAGGGGCCTGCTTGGCCGTGTTCTGCCTCTCCAGCTCCCGCAGCTCGTTCAGCGCCGTGCTCATGGTCTTCTCGATGTCCTGCGAACGCCACCGACAAAGGGATGTCAACACCGTGCCGCAGCTCCGTCCCACCTTCCTGTGCCCCACCCCACCAAGAGGCCGCCTGTCTTGGCACGTGTGTCTGGGGGGAGCTGCCTCTGACCTAACACTGGCCCTCTGGGCAAAGAAGATGTAAAGCCCAAACTCTATCCACACAAAGGTGCCCCACATCCCCCAGGTCATCAGGAGCTTGGTCACCCACTCCAAAGGGAGCAGACCCCGGGCACCACGAGTGATGTGGTGAACACCAGGCTGTGCACGTCTCCGATGAGACAGGGCAGCTCCAGACCCTCCCCCAGCACCCAGGCTGGTTTCTCCCCATAAAAGGAGGCCCCGCAGCCTCCGCTGGACACACGGGAGCTCTGCTGTCCCCCTGCCTGCAGGTCAATGGCTCGCGTGGGGACCGAAACGCACGGGGACGTACGAAGAGTGGGCGGCACAATGGCAGCTCACTGCAAACACGAGAGAGGCAGCGATGAGGTCTCTCCCTGCCCACCCTGGGCCGTGTCTCCCAGGCATGGCCTCCATGGCTCTGGGCACGGAGACCCAGCAGGTGAGCCCAGTTCACCTGAAATGTCCATTTAAAGGAATGGTGTTGCTCAGAGAGAGAGGGGCACTTGTTTGGCCTCACTTAAATCCGCCTTTCCTGAACTAATAATGCCTCTAACTCAGAGACCATCTGAAAACTGATTTAATCAACTAAGAAGTAGTTCCAGTTAACCCTCCTCACTGACTCTGTCTGGATGAGGCCTTAATTTTATAATGCATATAAAATGCTCAGTGAGCCTCAGGTAACATTCAGGGGATCAGCAGAAGGGAAATAATTATCAAGTTTAGCTCCAATTAATTCTGTTAAGCTGTTGAGAGAATGAGTGAGAACACTCTCCCAGAGCCAGGGCTCAGGACCACCACATCCAGCTGTCCTGCACACTTCAGGGTGAGTGTTGATCTACAGCAGCGGGTGAGAGTCCTCAGAAACAACCCAAACCCCAAGAAAATCGTGCCTGTCGTGCTCTGTTCCCAGCGTTCGCCCACCCCTCTGAGGGCTCCTGGACCCAGCACCCTGTCCTATGCCTGGAGAACATGGCCCCAGGCACCACTGCCCACCAGCCAGGCCTGGGGACTCATGGTGCCCGCCGCTGTCCCCTGCAGCAGCGGGTAAGCGATCACACCAAAGGCAAGCTCTTGAGGGACAGAGAAGCCGGGCAGCGTGCTGCGGAGCGAGAGGACAGGGAGCGTGGCTGGTGGAGAAGCAAACAGGACAGTGAGAGCTCTTCCTTCCTGCGCCCGCCGTGGATCACCCCACCGACAGCCGCCCGCTCGAGGTGCAACAGCCCGCCCGGGGCCGGCTGCCAGTGACGGGCAGCGGCCTCCCCAGTGGCACCAACCCTCCAGCCTGGGCCCCACCGACCGTCCCACGAGGCAAACCGACAGGTAGCTGCTGGGACACTGTCCCCAGTGCTGCTGGCCCCCGAACTGGCCCGACCCACCACTGTGCCTGAACTACATGGTCCTCAAAAGGCTGGAGAATCCTGCCTGGTGAAGGGACCGTTCCCTGCGAGGTTAACGGGGTTGGCGTAACCTGACTGGCACCTGGCTGGGGGACTCCTGCCAGTGGCAGGAGAGGAGGCCTGCAGGCTACACTGGAGGGGACATGGATTGGACAAGCACCACGGAACCCACGGCCTTGTGCAAGGCCAGTGACGCCGCACGGCTGGAGGCATCATACCGGGATTAGACTAACATTTTGAGGATCCAGCTACAAACAGCCAGTAATAAACCTGAAGCACTTCTCTCCAGACACTGAGCATCAAATTCTGATTTGGCAAATCCACTTTTCTCCATCTAAGCTCCTTAGGGTGCCTCAGATGAAGACGATGCGCTTCCCTCCCCGCGGGAGGCGGGAGCCGCCAGCGCGTTCTGGTGGTGGATCTATCGTTACTGTTTTGAAGGTGGAAGGTCTGTGGAAGGGGGCAGGACCTCTCCTTAGACCGGCCCGTACGGTTGGACAAGCAGGCAAGCTGTCGGCCGCTCATTTTTATCTGCAAGCCATCACAGGCACAGGAGCTGAGCCAGCCGGGGCTCTGCGGCGCTACCCCAGAGACCTTCGCTTCAGCCTCTCGATCCCTGGGCACCGAGAGCCGCTTCACAACCCTCTTACCTCAGCAAGCGCTTCTGCTTCTAGAGATTTCTGATCTCCGAGACTACTGTGTCTAGTCGATCCACAGGTCGGTCTCAGCGGGTGGCCATCGGCCAAGGCCTTCCTGTCTGGGAAATTGATGCTGCCTGCACTGCCGAAAGTCGCCATTCTGCGCTTTTCAGGACTCTCGATCCTGCCCCTGGTTAGAGGTATTTTGTGGGGGCTGCTCGGGCAGGCCGCTGCTCGAGGAGGAGTGTCTATGCCAGGACCCATCCCTCGGGGCGGGCTGTGGGTGTCCCCCCCGCTTCGACGGCGAGGGATAGCTGCGCCGTCAGACCTCAATCTCACTCTGCAAAGAATCCACCACAAGACTGGGTCACCGTCCGGCAGATGGAAAGCGGCTGGTTGCGTGCTGTCAGGCAATCGCTCGGCTCGCAGAGTTCGGATCAACCCGACCTCGAGCCTCCCAGCTCCAGAGGACTAAGGCGAGAGGGCAGACAGACATTTTAGCCAGTGCCAAGAAAGGAGAGCGTTGCACCTTCTTGTTAGAACACGAAAACCCCCTCCACGCTCCTGTTATCCTGCTCCAGTGCCTCCTGGAGCCTTCCCTTCTGTTGTGCCCTACACCACACAGCGACTCTCCCCGCGCGGGACAGCGACCGCCTCTCTGCTCAGGGGAAAATGAGAGTTTCCTACCGGCCCATCACTCCCCCAAAGCCGTAGTCCACAATATGATCCGTCGGAGACTGGATGTCGTTCTTGGAGGAGGCTTTATCGTCCAGCAGCGGCCCGCTGCTCGCCTCGCTGTCCGCCTTCTGACTCAGGCTGTCGGAGAACGCATCATCCCTAGGAAAAGGAGACCCCCGTCAGCAGCAGGGCTCTGCCCCAGGAGAGGGGTGAGGGCCCAGCTGCAGCAAGGACCTGACTGTCACCATGCCAGCGGCTCCAGACTTTCTTAACAAAGGGCCAGGCCAAGGCCACCGCTTCAGACAGCACCTGGAGCTTGGGCAAAGCAAACATCACATCTCCACACCCCCTGCGCCGCAGCTGCCACTTAATGAACCCGGGCACCGTAACAGAAGCGGCGTCTGCAAAGGACCCCGGGACCTGCCGATGGGCCAGGCAGCCGCACCGGGTCAACGCACAGAGGGACAAGGCCAATGTTAAGCCTGGGTCACGCCACGCTCAGGAGCCAGCGGCAGATGGGGGTCAGGCACACTGAAGGACAGTAGTTAGTGCTCAGCTTTATCGGCTTGAGCGAGAAACCATCTGAGCCAGTACACGGGAGAGGCAGATGTGGGCAGGTCCAGGCTTCCCACCAAAGTCATTAAACCTGGGAAAATCTGACCACTTGTCTTAAGTGGCTAAAGATGGACCTGATGTGACTACATCATCTGAACGCCCTGGATCAACAAGCACGACTATACTTACATGTCTTGCACCACAATGTACTGGTGAGGTATGAGGCCATCCACACCGTTGTGTCTCCCTTCCCACCAGTCTTCTGATGCCCGATGGTACAGGAGCAGTGAGGCTCCTTTCTTAAAGGAGAGCTCTCGTGGAGATCGCCCGATGTAGTCGAACTTTGCTATGGCTTCGATCTGCTCCACTTCTGCAAACGAGAGAAGAGCTTAGTTCCACAACCACGAGGCCATGATAAATCCTGGAGCAGAGACATCTCACCAGCACAGCACTAACACTGCTGCCCCATTTCCTGGGACCATCTTTCACTGACTACAAACCATCTTCATTTTTAGACTGATCAAGTCTTTTTGTTCTTCCCGCCTTCCTGGAGTTTATTAGACTCACAAACAACCAGCAATTACAAAAAGCTACGAACCAGATGGGCAGTAGTTGAAATTTCCCCATGTGCATATGGCATCATCACCCAGGCTCCCATTTCCTACCTATAAAGTGATTTCTTCAGTTACAGAACCCCATTTCCCTCCAGACTGGGACCTAGTTAAGCTGTCTCAGATGCTCTGATCAAAGCCCCGCTTACCTTCTCTTCCTTTCCTTAGCCTGGAGACAGTTTGGCCTGAATTATTGATGAGTAATGAAGCCCCCTTTGGGGATCCCCAGCAAAACAATGAAACTGGCTCTGTCTGGGCAGCTGCTCCCCTTATCTCCCCCCACATCTGCACTCCACCTCACCGCTTCGCCACGCTTCCCAATTTAAAGCTCTACCAAACACCAGGGATAGTCAGACTGGGAGCTGAGGGCCTAAAACTCAAGAGGGTTGAGGCAGGACTTCATCTCGGAGGCCACGGGCACAGCAGGAGGCTCTGAGCCCCTGGCCAAGGGCATCACAGCGGGAGCTGCTGGTGCACCCAGAGAGGAGCCAGGGTGGCACCTCGGAACGCATGGAGGAGCCCAGCTCTTCCACGGGTCTGTTTCCAGCTGGGAACAGTGAATCCCAGAGAAACCTCTGCAGGGACTGCAAGGCAGCAACAGCGCTTCTCTCTGCACTGAGACAGGGGTGACAAAGCAGAGCCACCGCTCAGCGACCTCCAGCCGCTATTGGAACCGCAAGCACGCAGTTATCCAGCGCGCCTCGATCATCTCATCGGAGGCAGCCAACGGGCACTGACAGGGCCAAACAGGGCAAACCCGCCCCACTCCTCCAGATCTGTCACGTTCTCATTAAACGTAGCAACGTGCTCTGCTCCCTTCTCTCTGCCTCGTCACTAACCGTGTGCTTGGCAGCAGCAGCGAGCAGGACGTGACCCACTGCTCCGCTCAGCAACAGATTCCACACAGAAGAGGGCACAGGAGATGCTGAATCCACTCCCTGACCCCTTCTCTGCCTCACATGGGACAGGACAGGTCACTTCAGCAGGCTGATTTTTCCCAGCTTAAAATACACCCACACCCCAGTATGAGCAGCTGGGACCAGTGCAGCAGGACACTGGGAGGAGACATGGCAGGGGGAGGGCTCCCAGAGCCCTGATAAACGGAGGAGTTTCTCTGCAGGGAGGGGGAAGGAGGAATATGTAGATTCACAAAATAAAAGTGCTCTTTTTCTCTACACTCGCACCACGGTTAATCACCCGGAAACTCCAATCGGAGTTATTAATGTGACCACCCAAGCAGGAAATTGGTAACTGGCGGCTTGCTCTCCTCCACTGCCAGTCCTGCCGCTCCTGTCTGCAGCTGAAGGCAGGTCCTGAGCTGCCAGGCCCAGCTGTGCCCTCCCCCTGCTCCCCGCGGGCCCTGCCAGCCAGGCCAGCCCTCCCCGCTCCCACCAGCCTCGGAAGGCACCGGTGGTTTCCCGGGGCAGGATGCGCCCAAGGGAACAGTGGCCTTCAGGAGAGCAGGTGCTCAGCTCCCCGGGACCTTCCAACGCAGAGAAGTCCAGCTGCGAAACGGCCTGGGAGGCAGCAGCCTGCTCTCCTCGGGCACAGCCCTCCACGCACGCCCCCGCCGCCGCTCACGCCACGCTCACCGTCATCGCTGGTGTGCGGCTCCGTGCCGTTGTCGTGGTCAACCTCATCGATGGTGCCTGGCTCGCTGTGCGGGCTGTCGCTGGAAGAAAACACACCACGCTCTCACGGAACCGCTCCTACAGCGCTCAGCAAAAGGGAACTGTTGAGGGAAATTCTGGCCCCGGTGGCACTTGAAAAAGCTAGGGTGTAATTTTCTGGAGGACTGAGATGGTCATTTCAGATCACAGCAGATCTCTGAGCTCGCTCTGAGAGCGGCAGGCGCTCGCAGCACCGTCTTCAGACTCAGAACACCACGCTCCGTTGCTTGCGTGTCTTACTCATATTTGGCAAAACAAATATCAAGTGGTAACAAGTTTCAAAGTTCCACTCGTTCATTCCCAAAGAGCTTCAGCATTTTATCCTCTGCCTGCATCAGTGAGGCCCGTGGCGAGTGGTCAGTGTCAGGGAGGATCTGGCAGCAGAAACGTGCCAAACTGTACACAGATCAGTTCAAGACTGTTACAGACACGTGCTCGTTAAACCTCAGACCTGAGCATTCCAGCATCCTCCAGACCAGTGCGTAACACCACTTGAACTGCCAGCATGGGAGGCTGTTTATGGGGTTTCCTGCCCGCGGAGGGGGAACTGTGCACCAGCAGGATGTGGCCCATGGCTACACAAACTCACCTGTCCCCCAGCAGTGACAGAACGAAGGGAACAGGAAGGTTCAGGCTGACTTTGGGCTAAGGGATTTTATCCAACTACCAAACTATGATGGAGCGATGGAACTTTACTCAGAAATTCCAGCCTAGGATGAATTTGGTTAGAATTGACATAAAACTCTGCTGCACTCAGAACGCTCTTCTGAGAGTCTGCAGCCAAAAGGAATTTTCAGAAGTATTAATATTCACACTGGAAAAGAGTTTCTCCTGAAGGTTTTACTGAGGATTATAATGCTGCCTTAGCATGGGAAAAAGAACTACCAGGTGAACCTGCCTGCTCTGCTTTAACTGGCAAGGCTAAAATCAAAAGCAGAACTGCTCTATAGAATTAGAGACTAATTGGTCAGATGTGCAAAATCCTCTTAGCTTTATGAAGGTATTTATAACTAAGACCCACGCAGCCTGCTACGGAGTAAAATTCTTAACTGGTGTAAGCCAGCACAAGCCTATCAAAAATGTGTCACTTGCAGACCTAACACATAACATTTAGCAGGAATAAAGGCAAAAAGGCACATCCTTCTGCGGAGGGGCAAATTCACCCCAGTGCTGTGCTTGGCTGCCCTGAACGCTAAGTGTGAAGTTCCCCAAAGCTCTTCTCACACCCCATCCTCCCGAGATCCTTCTCCTATGCTCATGTGAGCTGGGGTCAGCTCTCTGCCTGCCAGGAATCAAGCCACAGCCCTGCACTTTGTCACAGGTTTGATCTTAGCATACAGTGCCAGAAGATAACCCTGGGGAACCCAGAAGATAACAGAGAGAAGATAAGAAGGGGATCTGGCTTTGAGTTCTGCAAACTACGAAGTGCTGCCCCACTCCTTACCAGTACCACTCCTCCTTACCAGTACTCCTCCTTACCAGTACTCCTCCCCTCCAGTCATGCACTTCTCGTAGACAGGTCCTTCCAGCTCTCTGTGGCTGGGGAAAATTCCCTCGTGGTTAATGATGATGGTTTTGATGACCTCATTGACATGGGCTTGGCAGGACACCGGATCCTGCCCATCTGGAATGTGCATCAGCGTGGGCCCGAAGCAGATGGCCAGGTTGTAGGGATCCATCATGTTCTCATCGCTGTACTGCGACAAGCTGCAAGCACACGCGTTAGGGAGGCGCGGTGCCGGCTTTCCCCGCTCGCTCAGGAAACTCTCCCACCAGCAAACCCCCATCACCCAAGAAAGCAATCTCCCCTGCACAATAGCTGTGCACCCCCTCAACACCCAGCCACGGTGAGGAAGGCTGAGGAAGGAGCAAAATACAGCTCTCCACGGCAATGCCAAAAGGGACGGACGCAACAAAGCCCTGAAAAAAGGGAAGGCAAGGAGAAATTCAGTGAAAGAGGGTAAAAAGCACTCACTGATTGAGGAAAGCAAAAAGATATCTCATGACAACGATGACAGCCCGGGGCAGAGTGACGATGATCTGCTGGATCTGGTGCACTCTCTCGGTGGGGTTCTCAATTTCTGGAACACATGGGTAGAGAACACATCTTTACACCTTCTCAGGACCAGGCAACAGGGCACCAGAGGGACTTGTTCCAGCTCTAGCAGCCCACCACATGAGGAAAACTCATTTCCAGATTTGATCCGCTGGTTTGGCACGAAGGTCCAAGCAGAGGATCAGGCACAGTGCTCTCCCACGGGTGAATTCATACGAAGATTCAGATTCAGTACAAACAGCACATAAAGACATTTCCATGGCTTTGTTTTTAAAGGAACTGCTAATGTGTTATTTAGTTCACCCCTCGACAACTACTCTATTTCCCAAAAGCTTTAGTCACTACAGCACTGGAAAATGGAGCACTGCTTTGTTTTCTATCACAGGTTTCTAAATGAGGTTTTTTATTCACATTACCCTTACGGATTAATCATCAGATAGATCTCCCTGAGCCCCTCTGCTCCAGTCTGCCACTGCTCTTAATGGGAATTTACCCTGACCCGGTTCCGAGTCGGCACTTCGTGACTCGCTGCTCTCCACAGCCACGCACGCAGCCCAGGGCCAGCTTCGTCCCGCAGGGAGGAGGGTGATGCAGAGCCACCTGGCTTCCAGTGCCAGTCCCCTGGCCCGGGCACCCTGCGCTGTCCCTCGCCCTCCAGCGCCCCCGGCACCCCCGCGCTGCAGCCTCCTTCGCCCCGCTCCAGCACCGGGGTGCTCAGCACCCCCCAGCAGCACCTTCCAGCCCCCCAGGCTGTTTAAAGCTGCTATCTGCTCCACAGAGTGTGTGGATAGTTAATCCTGCGGCTTTTAGTTCACGGCAAGCAGACAAAGAGCAGCAAAGCCTTCCTGAGAGCTGCCTCCGGCGCATGGAAGAGCCGCTGACTTCACTGTGCTGGCTCAAACTTTGACATTTGCTCATCATCATAAAATTCACTGACAACGTGTAGCTGGGCTGCCATTGACTCAAAATTCTGAGCAAAATTTGGCTCCAGTACAAAGATGGGAATCTTGATAGTATTCCGTTTGGGGATTGTTTCCTTTTGAGGGCTGTATTTATGCGCTGATCTTGCTCACTGGGTTCTTTGCTTCTTCAGTTTGATTCTACTTTAAAAGGTTGTTGGTAAAAAAAAAATTAAATCAAAATAAAGCTGGATAAAACCTACAACAATAGATATCTGTTCTGAAACCCAGAGGAACAAACTGTCTTGAATCACTTGCATTTTTTCACTTAGCAAATGTTTCAACTGGCTGTAATTCAGAGGAATTAACGGAGCAATCATCAATCACTCCACAACACAGGCACACCCCTGGATGAACCTTTGCAAACAAAGTGCCTTTTCTATCCATCCAGCTCTCATGTGCCTTCGAGAAACACTTCCACGGGAACTCAGTCCCCCAGGAGAAGAAGGGATGAAAGGCCCCAGCAAGCCAGGCTTTGCCACCCCCTCCGCCTGCAGCTTACAGGGGCACACGGGGACCCTGCGACATGAGCAACAGAACCTGCTGCAAAAAAAAATGCTTGGAATTCTTACCAGGACCCCAGGAAAGTTTGGTGGCCTCGTGATGCTCCACGGGGGAGCCCCAACAAACCGCCTTTCACCCTTCTGCCCTGACTAGGAGATGAGACAGATCACCTTACAGCGAGGGTGGCGTTTTACTGAGCAGTGGGTCTCAAAGAAGGAAGGTTTCTGCAACCTGTTTAGGTCAGGACACCTACTGCACAGCCTATATTTATGTGCCAGAAAGTCAGATGCTCTTAAGGTCAGATCTTTAATAGAAACAATGCACTTGAATTCATTTTAAACTCATCCTTAATCGAAAGGCAGCAACAAGCAGCAGGGGAAGGAAGGGAAGATGGGAAAGGCTCTTGCTGACATGAGAACAAGAAAGAGAGGAGAGAGCACTATCCAGAAAATTAACAGATGACATTTGCAACAAAAACCAAGTCACATCCCCAAGCACCAGGCACATCTCCTGACACCAAAGGGGACTGTGCCCTCTCTGCCTGCCCTGTGCCCCTCAGATAGGGCAGCCAGAGCCAGTGCCACAAAAGCCAGGCTAAAACCCCTGTCCAGGGCTTGACACCAGTGCAGAAACAGCTTCGTTTGCTGTGTTACAGGTGTGCTGTGCTGGTTTACATGTCAAAACTGAAAGGCAACAGTGGATTTCCTAAAGCTACTAAATAAAACAACTATTCTTGAAAAATAAGAGCACATTCTTCTCCTTCTGGAACAAGCCCATCCCTGCATCATTCCCCTCGAGACATCCCCTGCCTTTCCTGCCATCACTAGCTCTTGCAGCTACGCACATTAACATTAAGGAGGGGGCAGGAGCCATGAGCAGAGAAAGCCAAACGAAGGACTTCAGCACGTGTTCACCAGTCAGTCCCCCTGAAGCTACCCATGTACTGAGACACTCAAGCCCCCAGACAACCACCACACCTCTCCTCTAAACAGTCATCCTGTAGCCAAAGTGAGTAGCACATTCCTCCATCATCTATGAAACATCGAATTCATTCTGTCCTCTTCCTTTCCCACAGGGGAGTGATTTCCATGACTTGCCAATAAATAAATGTCATCACTACAAGGCACTGAGTGAAATAAACCTCAGCTGGGATATCTGGGTCTTCAGGTGCAGAGGCACAAGTGGAGCAGGGAGGAGAATTCAGGACAGAACAAGAAGGAACCAGGCTCTCCCTGACATCGATCCCAGACCTTCACAATTAAAACCCCTCCTCTCATAACTCAAGGCACTTTCTGGTTTTCTTTGGGATGGAAAAAGCAAAGAGCAAACACTTGGAGAACAGCTGATGGAGAGAGCTTGAAACCAAGTCTGCGGACTCAAGGGTTGGAGAAGTTTCATGAGCAGACAAGAGTTACTGAGCTTCACCATGTTTTGTAGAAGATGCTGAGCAAACACAGCCAGACCCCTCTGGGTACAAGGGGCCACGTGCCAGGAAGGCACAGGCACCACCCTCACGCACCGAGATCTGCGCAGGCAGGACAGCAGCTGACCCTGTCCCAGCCACTCCTGAACCCTCATGTGACATGCTGATGGGCACAGAGGCTTGCTGCACATGCAGCCCACTGGCCAAAGCTTGGGGGTGACTCTGGTAATCCTCATGATGCCTGGAAGATGTTGAAAGAGCGGTAGCAAGATGTTTTACCCTTCCCTCACCTCCAGTGCTTGCTGCGCACACTCTTAATGTCTTTCCATACCAGCTGCCACTGCAGACCTACAGCCCTTCTACTGCACAAGCTGCTCTTTGTAAAACTCAGATGTACGTGCCCCCTGTTCACTGCTCCTCTTGTCCCACCCCTATTCTCCGAGAAGAGCTGCCACGGGTACTTACTTATAGTAGATATCAAATCTTGAAACCTTTCCTTAGGAAAGAGGGGGTTTTCCAGTCCTCGGAAATACAGCTTCAAGACTCCAGCCACTGAATTAATGTCACGTTCGTTTTGATCATCAGCAAGAGGATCTTCACCTGCCCAGAGAAGAGGTTTTGTTTCCAGCATTAGTCAGGTTGGGCTAACAGGGCAAGTGTTTGTTCCCAACTCTGTGGAAACCCCAAACCCCCCAGCGCTCAGGACAGCCAGAGGAGACTCTGATAAGGGACCAGCACATGGCATTGCGCTGAGACACTCTAAGGACCTGCCTACAAAAACCCAGCTTACTGTGGAGATTTTAAACCTTTCCAGAACACACTGTTAATTGGTTCTCGTTCACAATTTCCAGCCCAGTGCATTTCTGCATTTATGGCAACAGCCCAGGGAGCTGAGCAGGTCTCAGTGAGCGTGGGTGAAAGCCCGAGAAGACAGGCTTTGCTGGAGGATGCAATTATGCCTCTGGAATAGGCTGCACGGTTCTGGAGAGCATTGTACTGGCTTAAATCTACAAAGGGCTATCCAAATCTAAGGGATTTGGATAGCGATTCCCCTAAAAATGGATGTGCAAATCCTACTGCATTTGACAATCCCACCACCGCCTCATTCCCTGGCTGGCCACCTTCACCCTGAGCCTTCCAACGCTGCTCAAAGGTTAGTGCCCTGGAGGCCACCACCTCCACTCATCTAGAGTGGCTCTTCCACAGCTCCACCTTCCCTCGGTGACAGCAGGGCTGCTCTGCCCTGGCCTGGCCTGCCAGCCTTGCACCTTTGGTGTGATTTCCTCAACAGAACCACCATCAACTCCATAACCAACACTGCCAGCAGGTACAGGTGGCAGCGCTGCTCCTCCCTTGCCAATCCACTGCACGGAGGAGGAAAACACATCCCCAGCAAACTATTTTATGCCTCTCATCTGAGGCTTTCGTGCTCTTAATTAACGACTGTGAAAAGGATCTCTGCACCTACCCCTACTTCTCATACTCCTTCCCTAAGCGACTCTTCACTCTTGCTGGAGATGCTGTGCTGAGGTACCTAGCAGGGGATGAAACCTCCCCGCGTCCCGTAGCAGGAAGGCCGTTAGCACAGCCCCCCCACACCAGCTACTGCACCCAGCAACTCCCACCACCGTGTCTCTGCCGCGGCTGACACCCTGGTCACACACCTCTCTCAAAGGAATTCTTGATGTCGTTGACCTCCACCTGGGAGCCAGGGACTCTGAAAATCCCCTGCTGCTGAAGGCCTGGAAAAGAACAACAGAGTAGAAAAGCTTCTGTAACTGTTAGGAGGCACTTTCTAGTGAACAGCAGAAACTAGGAGCCCAGGCACCCAGAGAGGCTGAGAGGAAAGAGAGGCTGCCTGCAATGATTCGTTTCTGCTCATAACCCTTAACCAAGGCCCCCGGGTCAAAGCACTGAAAGGGCTCCCAGTAGCACAGGGCCAGAGCGACCTGTTCAGCCCGAGTGAGTGTAACCAGACCTAAATCTCAGCCCATCACCCATTCCGTGCTGCACCACAGTCCGTGCCATGGCAACCACAACCTGAGCCCGGGCAGCAAGGGCTGCAGGCTTCTCTACTGCCTCTCACTGCTAACTACAAGTACTTAACTTCCTCTGGAGTTTCTGCGGGTGCTACTGAAGCAACTTACCGTACAAATTGATGTAACGAATGCAGCTTTCTACTACAAGTGGAATAGCCTGTCCCGAGTCCTTCATGGAATGAAAGCAGAAAGTTAAAAATCACTGGTTTCTCAACAACAAAGCAGAGGAAATGCACTAAAGATTACAAAAACAGAGATTAGAAGATCAGTGACGTTGAGTTTAGTGAGAGGACAGGCAAGAGGAGGAGGCGTTACACACACCAAGCCATTAAAAAGCTCTGAATATACAGTGTGCAGTCGAATGTGCACAAAAAAACAGCTCTCACTAAGTGTGTGACAGACTGCTGCTCACTACCTGGCTTCAGACAGGGGACTGAGGCAACGGGATCACAGCCAATCCACTCCAAAGGTGTAAAGCTGAGCCGAAATAAAGCTTGTGCTATACCCAGCTGATGAAATAAGCTTCCAGTAACAGAGCTTACAACAATATTTCCACCTAAAGAAAGAGCTGTTGTCAGCAGATGCTTAAAAAAAAAAACCCAACCCAAACACCACAATGTGTGAGATGAAGTGCCTGTGTCTGAACCTGCCGTGAGCTTTGGCTTTCCTTTCAAAGCTGCTTCTGTCCAGACCCCTTGTGGAAGGAGCCCCAGGGGGGGACGTGAGCCATGTCTGACTGCCTAAGGGGACATTTAACCTCCGTGGGCCTGCATTGGGCCAGTTTTTCCAGCACGGTTGCATCTCCCTGGTCAATTTGCTCCGTCTGGTAGACGGGCCTCCAGTAAATACCTGATTTCTTGTTCGCGCATTCCTCCTTCCTCTGAGAACACAAAAAAAGCAGCAGAGCGGGAAGAAAAGAGAAGATTAAGCAAGGATAAGTTCAGTTAGAGGTGAGCATCTCTTTCGGAGGCCATGAACGCTGAAATGCAATGGCAGCTTAGCAAGGTCCGAGGCGGGCCGTCGGGCTGCGCACCCCCCAGCCCCCGTTTGGCACGCTGCGCCCGAGCCACGGCCACCTGCAGAAAGAGCCTCTCGGATTTCTCCCCTCCCTGCCCCTGCGGCCCTCACCAGAGCCTGAGGACAAGGGCAGCCCTGCCTGGGCAACGGCCTCGGGGACAACCCCGGCAGCACCGCACCGTCCCACGAGGAGCCTCCGCTGGCACGGGACACCCGTCCGCCCCAACGGACTCCCACTGCAGATCTTCCCTCCTCCACAGCACTGAACAGCCTGCCCTTTAATCAGCATTACCTTTTTTTTTTTAAATCAGTTTAAGTGAGGAATAATTACAGGTATTAAAGCGCTTACCGGCTTTGCCGGTCAGTGCGCTACTTGTGCCAGCGCACGGTTTATAAACACTGCCTCGGGCTTACGGTGGCTCTACAAGAGCCTAAGAGAAGAAACTGGAGCCAGGCAATACCTATTAGTTCAGCTAATCCAGCAGTCTGTCACCGCTGCTCCCTGCAGCTCTCCCTGCAGCTCTCTTCAGCACAGGATGGAACACTCGGAGCGACTGGAGCGGCGGCACCGCCTTCGGAAACCCTTCCAGCAGCCAGCGCTGCGTTTTGGAGGCTCAGCAGCAAGATAGCTGGAGGTATCCTTCCAGGCATGGCTCACATCCACAGCTTCACTTTTCTCCTCAGATCTCTCCTTCTGGGCAATTTCCTGGGATGAGCAGGGCTAAACGCCCTCCTCCATCAGGGCTGCACTAGCATTAGCTGAGTTCACCTGAGTCCACCCCAGCTTAAATGAAGAAAATACTTCGGCCACGTTTATGGAGGCTGCACGCCGAACGTTACTGGCGATGGTTTGGAGGAAACCACTCGGCAGCCGCTTTGCTGAGCTTTGCTCTGAGCCTGGGGCCCTGGCCGAGCACTGCTGTGGTCACAGCCAGCCTGCGAGAGCTGCAGAGACTCCTCTCCTGGAGCCTCCAAGGTAAAGGTCTCCCACGGGACAGGCTCATGGCTCTCGCCCCTCCTCCCTGCTGGGCAACCCTCCTCTGTGGGCTGTGGGAAGGGGCCCCCAAGCTCCCAGTAAGCATCAAGGGGTATGAGATGGCATCAGCCACCTACCAGCCGCTGGCACCGAGACGAGCCAGCTGGGCTGGTTATCATTACTGTATTTTGTTTAAGGACGAGGGCTGCACACCCACCCTCCCACACAAACACACGCATGCACGGTGTAAGCCAAGGCCTTACAACTGGGGGAGATTATCTGGGAGCTTACGAGGCATTTTTTTTTTCCCCTTCAGCCACGGGGGAAGATGACCACCAAAAATGTGTGGATAAAGGGAAGATGGGGAGATCTGCTGATACTCTGCAGGTGCTGGGCTGGGCTGTCCTTGCTGCCTGACCTTCCTTCCCAGGACGAGTGGAAGTGGTGCTGGACACCAGGGACACTCATCCAAGAGCATCTCACACCACTCACCAGCCAGCATGGCCAGCAGCCACCAGCCACGAGGCTCCTCACCACTAGCCTCAGCCCGGGGCACGCGGGCAGCAGCGGGACGGATGGCACAAGGAGTGCACGAGGGGCAAGGACAGCTATGGGGAGAAATCGTCACCGAGGCAAAGTGCACGCTGGCCGCGTCAGCTGGGTGCAGAGACCCCACCAAGGAAGGAAAGCAGCCAGCAGTTCGGACAGAAAGCCACCATTGCATTCGCAGCGTTCATGAACTCCTGCTGCCAGCCAGCGAGTACCTTAATGAACGTTTCCATATTGCCGTTAAAGAGTTTATGGTTATAGACTGAGAGAGGCCTAGGTCTCCTCATTTTCTGTGGCTTAGGGGGAAGACATGGGGGCCTGGGAGAAAATGGAACAAAATAAATCAACAAAACACCAACATAAATGCAATGACAGGGTGAGATCTCGACGGTCATGACCGAGAGGGAGAAGTAAATCAAACAAACACCCCTCCGCGAGGACTCGGCACGCTGCAGCCGCTCACGCTTCAGCATCCTCCCCTCTGTGTCCCCCTGCCCACCTCCGGGACGGGGCTGCCCCTGCACTGAGGTGGCTCTCACTCACTCGGGGACCGGTGCCGTGACCCTTCCGAGGGTGCCAGGGGCCAAGCTGTGCCTGGCAGGCGTCGGACCGGGGAGCTGAGCTAAGCTGCAGGCATCCCGCAGCAGCATCAGAGCTGCTCACTGTACCCTGCACGCACCAAGGCAAGTCAAGGTCAAGACTGCAGCTTTTACTCAAATAATACATTCAAACTGATCTTGAAAACAGAAACATTTAACAGCAATTAGCCAACCTGCTGGTTACTTCACATCCCTGCAATCTTCAGTATTTCCCTGTCAGACTCTAACCTCAGCTGCTGGCACGGCAATCAGACTAGCTGTTGCCAAGGGCCTCCTGAAGACTTCCTACTGAAAAAAAAAGCCATCTCCAGAAATCAGAGCTGCTGAAGAGTTCAACTGCTTCCTTGATACATCCAAAATAAATCACAGCTAACCCTGGAAAATAATGGGTGTTCCTGTTCATACCTAAATCCATCTCGTTCTGCTCATAGATGGCCAGAGAGAAGAAGGTGGGAACACTTCCACCTCCCTGTAGCTAACTCCTGCTTGGGAGACATTCACAGGGATGTGAACGGTCTCTCATCTTCCCAGCAGGTGCTCCCAAATCTCAACCAAAGAAAAAGGTGAGCCCAGCCAATCCAGAGGAGCAAACCCACCAGCACCTCTGCAGGAACAGAAAGGGCCGGTGTGTGCCCTGGGAATGGCGTGACCCTACCCCTCTAGCTCGTGACCGAGGGCCCTCAGCAGTCACGGGGAACAAACCTTGAAGACCCTGCTGGCTTCAGCAAGGGTAACAACACCTGCTGCTTCTGGAAACAAGGCCATGGAAACGTGACTTATTTTAGTGACGAGGACTTTGGAGGGCTGCTTTCATTAACCCTCGTCACAGTTTGGTTTCTTCTGATAATGAAGGACATTAAAGCCGAAGTGCCTAGATCTAGAAAAGGGAGAAAAATAACTTAAAATCTCTAACTGATTTCTAATCCACACTCTGCCCCCAGGCGATACTGGTGTCTGCAGAAGAGAGACCATGACTGCAAACAAAAACGAGCGCTAGGAGCCTTCACAGAAAAGCCCTCACAGACCAGAGTCTAATGGACACGGTCACTTACACAGAGTCACGATGCAAAGGTGACACTTGCGATTTGCTGGTTCCTTAATCAGATGCCTTTAATTAAGCAATTTGACTTGACATCCCTATAGCTTCTAACCAACTGGTAACTGCAGAGCAGAACTGCCTGCGGCCCATCCCAGTGCCCGCCTGGCTCTCAGCTGAGCAGCCCCGTGCCTGCAGGTTCACACCCCGTGCTGCTGCTGCTGCTGTGTGACCTCCTCTCCCTGGGGATGCCCCAGCCAGGACAGCCCGCGCTCCGGCTCTGTCTGGTGGGAAGGCTGCTCTGCCACACTGGGGGAAGCCTGGGCTCTGGCTCTGTCTGGTGGGAAGGCTGCTCTGCCCACGCTTGCAGCCCTGCCTCACACAAGGAGATTCTGTTGTTTGGCTTCCCTTGTGAAGTAAAAGCAACTGCTGAAACAAAAGCAAACAGAAGCAGCAGGGAGCTGTGCCACCAGCCCTCGAGGAGGAGGCCGTCGTTGGTTCCTTGGATCCTCTGGCCTGTGACACCACTGTTGCCCCATGGGCACCCACAGTCCCGATGAACACTGCAGAGCAAGGCGTCCCCGGTTTCCCCCAGCCCTTGGGGTCTGCTTTCCTCCAGCAGCTCAGCACATGCCCTGCCCGGCACACCCAACGGACAGGAGCTCGCCCCACGGGCTGTGGCCATAGCCTCACCAGCCACGTGCTCGTGGCACCGAGGGCATGGGGCGCTGCAGGGCAGCTCTGCAGGGGGGCAGCTGCCATCACGGCTGATCCGAAGGGTGCCCGGGAGCAGGGCCAAGAGCAGCTCCTTGGAGCCACTCTGTCCTGATGCCACCTCGCTGCCCTGTGCTGCAGAGCCCAGGGGTGCCCAGCCCTGGTGCCAGCAGCACAGTCCCCTCCAAGCAGAGGGCAAGGAGCCGGGCACCCTGCAGCCTCTGCTCGGGCAGCCTCCTTCCTGCCTGGAAAGGCAGCCCAGGCTCCACCATCTGCTTCAGCCTTTCTATCAGGGAATGGGGTTTGCGGTTTTTCTGCTGGTAGCGCACATTTTAGTAAACACTGAAACTGGACTGTGAAAGGCAACACAGAGAGGCTGCACACATTCCAGCTCGGGAGTGCTCAGCACAGCAGAGACAGGGACCTGCTGGAGCGGGGCCAGAGGAGCCCCAGCAATGCTGGGAGGGCTGGAACCCCTCTGCTGGGAGCCAGGCTGGGGGAGCTGGGGGGGTTCAGCCTGCAGAGGAGAAGGCTCCAGGGAGACCTTCTGGGGGCTTTCAGGACTTTCAGTAGTGTAGGAATCATGGGGACAGACTTTTGAGCAGGGCCTGTTGGGACAGGACAAGGGACGATGGTTTAAACTGCAAGAGGGAGATTTAGACTGGAGAGAAGGAAGAAATTGTTGGTGCTGAGGGTGCTGAGAGCCTGTGCCAGGCTGCCCAGAGAGGTGGTGGCTGCCCCATCCCTGGCACCATTGCAGGGGAGGTTGCCCGGGGCTCTGAGCACCCTGCTGTAGCTGCAGATGGCCCTGCTCCCTGCAGGGGGGTGGCACTAGATGGGCTTTGAAGGTCCCTTCAACCCAAAAACATTCTACGATCCCAAGGAGATGTTTGGAGGCTTTGCTGGCCCACATTTCACTGTCAGAGAACCAGAGCACTCATAGCAAGCCATCAGCACTCGATGGAGATGCTTCATGGACACAGATCAAAGCTTCCTCCCTGTTGCGTTCATGCCCAGCACTACCTCCTGCTGCAAAGGATGAAGCTGTGAGTACAGGCATGCTTGGCATTTCTAGGCAGAGAGGCCAGAGCTGGGACAGGCCTGTGGGGACATATCAAAGTCCTCCAACGAAGAGAGATGGTTGGGAGTGGGTGGACACCCTTGTGTTGCACTGTCTGGACAGGACCCAAGCCCAGCTCTGCTGCAAGGCGCTGCACCACACCATGCTGACACAGCACTCCCAGGCACTCCAGAGCCAGTCAGCTGGAAACTGCACCGCAGCAAAAACAAGGGGCTGTTTGTCATCACCCTAATTAACGCGCTTCAGGCGAGACGGCCGAGGAGCAGGGTAGCGGCGAGGGGAGCCCAGGCCGGCCGGCCCTCGGGCCTGTCAGCACAGGCTGCTGGGAGGTGGTGAGACCTGAACCCCAGAAGCTGTATCCCGGGCAAGGCGAAGCCCCCTTCCCACAGCCACCCCCTCCAGCCAGAGCGAGCCCAGCCTGGGAGCAGACGAAGTGGAAGAAACCGCTCACCTGGTTGTTCCGCACTCGGCTCTCTCACCTGTGAAGAAACACAAGTTTCCATCATCTCTCCACGTCAGCCACCACCAAAGGACTCTTAAAACACATTTGCACAGGCACTCAACACTCGCTTCTGGCTCTGTAAGCCCCGAGTTAATGGCGCCTGGTAAAGAGCAGCCCAACGTGCCCGAGGGCCCCGCAGGCTGGGGAGATGCTGAGCTGGCTGCTTTATAAACCCTCACCGCTAAAAGAGGGATTAGGGGCCCAAGACTCAGCCCCAAGAGAGGAAGAGCACCCCCAACTCCCACGGACGCTGACGGCTGGTTTGCAACAGCCACCCGGAACCGCCACGCCGCCGGTCGCTGCTGGAAGCGCTCGCTTCCCCGCGGGGACCGTCCGGGCCCCAGAAGGAAAGCGGTGGTTTGATCAGAGTCCCCGGAGGTCAGAGCCCATCTCGTCACCGCCAGGCTGGCTCTGTCCTGGCTGTCGATACTCTGATTCCCTTGGTGTGCTTTTGGTGCTCGGATGCCCTGTAAGCAGCAGCGCGTCACCAAGGATAAGACCTGTTCGCTTTTTAAAGTATTTGCCAATCCACTGAGAAGGGCAAACTAATTTCGCATGTTTTTTTGTGCTTTTCTCCCAAGGCCAGGAAAGCTGATTTATTCTTCCTCTTCCTAAGACACATAAAAGGAAGCATTTGGCTGCCGATGCCTCCTTCCTGCTCTCCCTTGGCACCTGCAGACAGCAAGCTCGCAGCCAATTCCTCACTGGAAAAGAAAAGAATTCCACACGAGCGTTTTGCAAACCCAGACTTCTTCCTAATGAGAATCAGCTCAAGCTGAAACGCAGCATTTGGCATTTCTGAGCTCAATATTTGCTGAACGCCTACAGAGCAGGATGATCCCGTGGCCCGGGAGAAACTCAGAAAGCTTTCGTGTGAGACTCTCCCACGGCGGCTGTTGCACAGCTCTGCAGAGTCACAGAGCCTGACCCTGCACGCTTCCCCCAAGCACGGCATCGGTGAGAGGCCAGGATGGAGATTACATTCATCTCCAAGAGATTTAGTGCTCCTTGCGCCCATCCCCAGCAGCCTTCATACCATATCCAGTAGCACAGCTCCTTTTCCTAAGGCCTGTGATCTCTGGGAAGAGCAGAGATGTGCCCGGAGCCCGGCCCAGGCCCAGCAGCAGGGAGCCCTGCCCGGCAGCGCCCACCGAGCCTCGCGCAGCCCCTGCCACGCTGGCTCGGGGCAGGACAGGCTCGGCGAGGGCAGGAGGGCTGCCTGCCCCAGCACTGCGCGGTCAGACGGGGCTTGGGCAGCTACGGGGAGCCCTGAAACTTCTGGGGACAGAAATGTGGTAATGGAGCCCGACGTACCTACCCCTGCAGCCCTCCTTGCTTACACTTGGTGCCTTGACTTGGCTCAGTGTTCACCGAGGGGAACGTACCACAGGGTCTAACCAGAAGGTGGGTGTGAAGGCTAAATAAATCTGGCAGAGAAAACATGTTTGGCAAAGTAGCCAGCAAAAACCTTGTGGGTTTTTTGTTTTAAACATTTGCATTGTTGAAACATGACCGTGGATCACTTGTGAATTTTAATTCAGATATATTCTCTCCCATTGGAAAACCAGGACACTAACTCACTTCCATCTTATTGACAATGGACATAACGTAATCCTTAAAACCCTTTAAGAGAGCTGACATCTCCTGCCCGGGATGTGCTTGCACATCACTGCCCCAGCAACGGGGGATCCCGCCCGAGGCCACACACTCCTGCCCCCTACCCGCAGAAGCTGCTGCCCTTCTGCTGTACGAAGGCTGTTTGTCCATGTGTGCTCTAAACCAAACCTGGGAAAGGATCCTGAGTGATAAAAGCCCGCTATGGAAAAGGTGCTTTTAAAAACAAGGGTGGTTTTACAGATGTGGTTTAGGGTAAGTCAAAGACCTACGGCCAAGGGGCAAGGGGCCTGTTAAATCACAGCGGCTGCCAGCAAGTCTGTGTGACAAGCACAGCACCAAGGACAAGAGAATCCCTCTGTCCAGGGCTGCACTAAGAGGGGAAGAAGGGGAGAGAAGGGAAAAAGGCCGCAGGTTGGACTGGGCAGGAATCTGTTTGCTGCTGGAGAAGTGACACAGTGTAAGATTCAAACAAGGTTCTCTATGTGCACCCCCAAAGAAACGAGGAAAAAGAGCAACATTCCAGGGAAATAATGATTGTGCCCGTCACCGATTAAACTTGGTAGTAGCAGCCAACCACCAGTCACTCCAGAAAACACAGACAAAGGTAAGACTGGAAGATGAGCCCCATGTGCTGGGAGGCTCCTCCCGAGACCTAAGCCCGCGACTCACCTTCCCCCAGAGTCTGCTTCAGCAAGTCGTGTTTAGCCTGGAGCTTCGTGATAAGGTTGCTGCCATTCAAATACTCCTTAAATTTCTGGAATTAAAAATAAAACAAACAAGGTGGGTTAAAACTCTTGGCAACAGCCCACACTTGACGTGCCCTTCTGGCCAGGGGGCTGCTGGAGGGGGCTTGGCGAGGCTGAGAGGCCCCAACAGCCCCGATGTCAGATGCCGCAGGGCCAAGCACGGTCTAATCACATCTCCCTGCTCCAGCCACAGTCCCCATGATCTTATTGCCCCGTCTCCTTGGAGCTGCACCTCCCGCCTGGCAACACAAGGAGCTCCAAAGAAAAGAGTTCAAAGCAAGCTTTCTTTTGTCAGGCTCCTGAGAACGGCCTCGAAAATCAAAGAGGCTTTGCCTTTGTGCAAACAAGCGGTGCAGAGCGAGAACTCCCAGCTCATGAGACCTTCCCAGGGCAGGCACCACCGATGCTTTACGTGCTGGGCGACACTAACTGTGCAGCACAACTCCTCGGTTCACCGTGAGCCTGTCACACTCGAGAGAAAGCAGTTTCACAGATAAGAGCAGTGAGGGAGACGGAGAGGGAAGACAGAAAATGGGAAAGATGAAACTCTTGCAAAAGGCATCAAAAGAACCCAAGCACAACTCAAAGCAAAACCTGCCATTTTCTCCCCCTGAATTAGACTAACACCACTGTTAAGTAGCAGCTTTTCTATGCATATGCAATTTATCACAAGACGCTATTAACCTGAGCCTACTAGCTGGGCTTAAATGAGGGCTACTTCTGCTGAACTGATGGCACGTTCCCTGCTGGCAAGTACTGGAACGGAAGACCTTGGGTCTGCCTGGAAGTGAAGAGCTGGTCCGAGGCTGCATGAAACACAGCACAGCTGCCTCTACACCACACACGCAACAGCCAGGCTTGGCAAAGCCTGGCTCAGCAAAACCCGGCTCGGCAAAGCCCAGCTATCACAGCTTCCTCCAACACCCTGCGTGAGATGCAAATGACCGTTCAGTTCACCAGCGGGCCAAGGGCAGAGAAGGAAGGCTTGGTTGATGGCTCAAAACTGTAAAGGCCACTGGTCAGCGACACGCTGCAAAGCTGACTGGAGTCTGCCGCCCTGTTCTGAGCCACTCCTGCTGAGCTGGGAGAGGATCTGGTCACATCTGGTGGCCCCACAGTTGTTCCTTCAAAAGGAAGAAGGCAGCAAACACTGGATTGTCAGTCCCTATGCACTGCCCTGCCACCAAGAGATGCAATCCAGTCCCAAATCAGACAGAAGACAAATACTTAAAGAGACTGAATTGGTTCTTGCTCTTCACTAATGAGCGCTCGAAATGGGACCCAGCCATAGCGATTAATGCTTTGTGTCCTGTATCACATGAGATGAGACTCACTGTAAAATAGAACATTTCGGTTTCCTGCTGGTTGGCTCTCCTCTTGGCAATGTTTATCTTACTCATGTAGGTCTCTGATGCAGCTGATTTGACCGACTCAGTGGAGCGACTATGCTGGAAGGCGTCTGAAACATCAAAATCTTCCACCGTCAGCATGTCCTGCAAAGTCTGCATCGTGGCATCCAGAGTCTTCCGGACCTAGCAGAAACACAAGACAGCATGGCTTTGAAGCGGACTGGGAAAGGGGCATATTTTGAGCCAAAGCAACCGGCCAACTGGCAGCTCCTGAGCACTGGGCTTGCTCTTGCACTGGCTGCAGTCAGTGGGAGCTCTCAGCACTGTCACTGGAGGGCTCCACAGCCGAGCACACCAGGAAAGCCCTGGTGTAACAGGCAGAAGGCTCAGCAACGCTGCCCAGGTGCGAGACCCAGAGCCACTTCTTACCTCTTCGTTCTCTATCTTGAGGGTGGCGAGTCGCGACTGCAGCTGGTGGTACCGCATCAGCAGCTCGGTCTGCACAGGCTGCTGGGCACTGACCTGGCACACCTGAGAGAGGGGAGAGCACTCAGTGTGTCGTGCGCTGACTGGACGCACACGTTTCAATCCCTGAATGATCCCCCCCAGCCCCCACGAGCTCCTCGCAGTCTCCGGGGAGGCTGCGTCACCCGGGTTCTAATCAGCAGCGCCCTGGACCCGGGCCAGAACAAGCCCTTTCTACCCAGCGCTGGGAAGCTGCACTCTGAAGTCTCCCAATTACAGAGGGAAAAGCAAAGCCCTGCTTTATAAACCTGCTGGTCAGCTCAGCTGAGAACCAAAGCCCCGGCCTCCTAACGGGGAGGGATACGGAGCAAGAGCCAGACTGAAAGGAGGAGCCCTAATGAGCCAAGTGTCTCGTTAAGAACGGAAACACAAACAACAGTGTGTGAAGGCAGCACAGAGGGGTAAGGAGTCAGAAGTAATTTAGCAGTGATGATTAAGAAACGGGGGAAGCCAGCCCAGGCTGCGAGGCACCTCTGCAGCCCCTCGGCCAAGCACTCTACCTCATCTCCCATGTGAGGCTGGAACTCGAACTTCAGCGGAGGGCAGAAGACCTGGTTGCACATGTCCATGATGGTGTGCTTGTCGCTCCGCGCATCCAGGTTGTCCACGGCGTTCTCGATGATGTCCAGGCCCTCGTGGCGGGAGGTTTCCAGGTTGTACTCGGCAGACAGGTACGTCCTGAAGGTCCGAGCAAGGCTGGCGTGGAATCCCAGATCACAGCACTGAGAAACACCGAGGAAGGGTCTGGTCACACAAACACTCCTATCCTTGTTCTGGAGGGTCACAAGTGCATCAAGTGCCAAAAAAAGCCCTTTTGTACGTCCCAGAGGAACACCAGCCCTGCCATACTGGGGTATATTTAACACCGTACTGGGACACCATATGGAAAGGCCCGAGAGAAAGAGGACTGAAGGAGAAAAGGAACCAGGGAAGGAGCAGCCAAACAGCGCAGTGACCCTGCGCTGGACCCTCACCACAGCACCAGGGTTTAGTACCCTTCATTTCACTGGGATGGACATCGGACTTTCTCAGGACAGAGGGAAAAATTACCCAGAAGCACAGTTCTCTCTGGCTACCTACTCAGCCTCAGGGCCAGCGTGGCCACAGGGACCCCACTGATGGCAAAACCTGTGCCCCACAGAGGCTGCTGGGCAAGAAGTGGCCAGAGGGCTTGTGCCATTGCTCACGCTGTGCCCAGTACTCTCCTCCTCACCCTGTGAATGGCCCTGCAAGCATTTCTTACACAGAGAAACCATCTCCCAAAGTTACCAAACACAGATGGATGCTGGAGGAAGGTGGCACTGGGAAGCGTCCCCTGTGCAACATGCAAACCCTTCTATCCTCTCTGCCTCGTGGCAGAGCAGCTTCTAGTGCATAACTGATGGTTCTCACGTTCACCTTGGGGAAAATGATAAAACTCGGAGCTAACTGCTGCCAAAATTCTGTACATCAGACAAAAGCCTGTTTTTAAACTCTCTTCTCAATATAATTGAGTTTGGCATGTTAAGTACAGCAACAGCACAGGGATTTGCTGCTGTGAACGCTTCATCACAGCCGAGCAAAAAGCAACTGCGAGCAACCCACCTCCCAGCCCATCACGGGAGCCCCGACACCGCGCACACCTCTGCCGGGCTCTGCTCCGACCGGGCGGCCCCAGGATGGGGGCAAGGGTGGGCACTGAAGAAGCACCCAAAATTTGGAGAGCAACAGATGCTGTTCTGCAGGGAAAAGCAAAACGGGGGGGATGCTGGAAGCAGGAGGGGCACAGCACATCAGCCCGAGCCACGCTGACAGGGCTGTAAGGAGAGCACAGCGAAACAGAAGGGCTGCGGTCCAGAACTGAAGCACATCTATTTCTGGGATGAAAGAGAGGGCTGGAGCTCCTGATAGAGGATGTAAAGTTAGATAATACAGAAGGACCTTGAGAGGCTCGAGCATGTCCAGAGAAGGGCAACGGGGCTGGGAAAGGGGCTGGAGCACAAGGGTGCTGAGGAGCGGCTGAGGGCCCTGGGCTTGTTCAGCCTGGGGAGAAGGAGGCTGAGGGGAGACATTGGAACTGCCACAGGACAACTGATACTACAGAAGTTAAGACGCTTTGCTGCTACACACACTAAGGAAGGAGCAGGAAGTCCTTGCTGTCTGAGCTGTAACGAAAACCACCCCAGCACGGCTCGGGCAGGCATGTGGTGAGCCAGCTTCAACCCCAGTGCAGACCAACCAACACCACAGCCAGGACCACCAGCATGGCACAAAAAGCTACAGAAAGAGAAGAAGGATTGTTGGTGTCATCTCAACGACCCAAAATGAGACCAACTCTTCCACAGCGGCAGAACTCCCTGTTGGGAGGCGGCATTTCAGAGGAACCTTCTCCACCAACCCCGGGCACTACTGAACCAGGGCAGACAGGCACAAAAAGGGATTCTGCATCACAACATCAGTATTGATAAACCTGAAGTGAAATATGAAAACTCAGCTGGTGCCACAAGCAGCTCCAACCAAAGAGGTCGTCTCGTGCTTCTTGCCGATCCGAAGAGACAACTCTCTGCTCCGATCAAGTCACAGGCAGAGCGTGTTTGGCTCAGCAGTAAAAGCACAAGGGCCAAGTCCCGCTGTCAGAGCACGGCACGGCCCGCCCGGCCCCACCGGGCTGGTAAAGCACGGAAACCACACGTGTGATAATGAGGATTTCTGCAGGAGCTATCGAATGGTCATAATCCACCTTTTATCCTGCCTCGGTTTAGCTCCTAATCTTATTAGTTGACCAGAGGGGCAGTTAAGGAGCGGTACAGCCCTGCCTTCGTGAACTGGCGAGCAGCACAAAAACCAAGGAATCGGGGTGAATTTCTACCCGCGGCTCAGGGAGAAAGCTCGTCCTAGTGCCACGAGTCCCTGCCAGGAGGGCACTGCAGCAGGGACCAGCACCAGCTGCCCCGCTCTTCCCACGCACGTCACGCTGCACCCCGAGCACCCCGCGGGCAGGGGGCAGACACCGGGGACCAGAGGCCAGCTCTGACCTGGCCCCGCGACCCATCCGGCTTGGCGAGCCGTGACGGAGGGGGCTGCCCCGTGGGCAGAGCAGCACTCAGAGCCCTGTGACGATACCGGAGGAGGACCTGCTCCCACCACAACCAGCCAGCGCTGTCATGGACGCTGAGAACAGGGCCGTGCACGTCTCCCTGCACACCTCCCATCCCCTCGCTGACACAGAATCCCAGAATCCTGCTGGTTGGCAGAGCCCTTTCAGATCAGCGAGTCCAACCGCTCCCCAGCAGTGCCCAGGCCCCCCTGCCCCCTGTCCCTCAGCACCACAGCTCCACAGGGGGCTTGGAAACCCCTCCAGGGGTCACAGGGACTCCCCCCCTGCCCTGGGCAGCCTGGCACAAACCCTGGGGCAGCCTGCGGATGATTCCTCTTATCCTGGTGCTTGTTCCTTGGGAGAAGAGCCCAACCCCACCTGGCTCCAACGTCTTGTCAAGGAATTCCTCCCACTCTCTTGGAAATGACCGCTACTTGACTACAAAAAGCAACACCAGGAGAAAACATCTGCCACAGTTCAGGGGTGGGAACTGCCCAGGCACAGAAACCGGAGGCATTACAGTGGGAAACTGCTGAATGCCAGAGTCAAGGGGACATGGCTCAGCGTATTGCCAGATGCTTTTGAGAGAAAATTCCGTATGAAAGCTTCCCTTTACTTCACTGCCGAACTCGCACTGAAGCCAGAAGTTATTTGCAACACCAGAAATCATTTGCTACTGAAAACGAGGCACTTTCCTAACGTGCTACAGCCTTTGAAGTCTCTGGTGATTAGCCCTGTGCCAGCAGCTTCACACACTGGTGCCCAGAGAAGAAAAGACTGAGCAGGGACTTCCACGAAATTCCCAGAGAAACACACAAAGGGGAGGGGAACACAAAGAGGGAGGGGGGGAAGACTTCAAACTCCTGCTCCCAGCTCCAGAACAAATGGCATTTTCTCACCCCTCTCATCCCTTTGATGGAAAATAAATTAGAACCACAAATAACAACCCTTAGCCCTTCTGCAGTGCCTTTCATCCGGAGAGCTCAAAGCTCTCCCTGTATTAATTCATTAAGTCTGGTAACACCCCTGCAAGAATGGAAATATTGCAGGGCTCAGCTTGAGAAATAAACCCACACCCGGAGCTCAAGCAGGCTGGTTTTGGCCAAAATGCCACAGAAGCAGCGTGTCCCACCACCCACCACAGAGCTGCGCCGGAGGACGGGCTGGGGGCTGCAGAAGACAACTGCCAGCCACTAACCCCAGTGCCAGCAACCCCAGTGGAGACACAGGAATGGAAATAGATATTATAAGGTCCACCCAAAGCTGTGTGGAAAATACAGGAGCCCGAACCACTCTGAACTCCAGCAGTGACCTTCAGTCACTCCTCATCGGTGGGCAGAGCTGCCTGGTCCCTGCAGGACAGGCAGACATCCCCATGGGACAGGCAGACACCCCAGCACAGCCCTCCTGCTCCTGCCTGGGTAGGTTGGCAGCAGGTCCCCTCGCTGCACCAGGCCCACAGCTCCCAGCCCCATGGGCGAGATGCCATCATCACCAGAGGTGACAGCAGCAAGGACAGCGACAGGCAAGTCCAGAGGAACTTGACAGGTTGATCATGAACGACAAAGCTCTGCAGAAACATTGGGGGTTTTTACACAGCCGAGGCTCCAGGGAGACCAAAATGCTTTCCAAACTACTGATGCATCCGTCTCATTTCCTCACCGGTTAAACAGTTTGAAGACATTTGATGTGTCTGTTGCTAAGGATAAAACAATGGTTTAGCAGGATAATGTTTGGCCATAGCAATGCTGGGACCTAATTCACACCTGGAAGTGTCTTTAGACCTCAGGAGGAATGTTCAAAGAGAACACAAACTGCTTCTGTTCTCCTTTCTTTTGATGAAGAGCATTTATTTGCCAAGTATTAAATACGCAGAAACAACATGATCACACCTCTGCCGCCCGCAGTCGCTGCGCTTCCCTCCAAGCAAAAGAGCGTCGAGAAACAAACCCTGCGACAAAAGGTGTGCCCGGCGAGGCAGGAGCCGTGCTTGTGGAAGAGCAACCCCACCACAACAGACAGGCTCCGTGTGCTGACAGACAGACCCAGGCAGCAAAGGAAATTAAACCGCACCAGGGCTGAGACGCATCAGCAGCCACAAATAATTACTCAGAAAAGGCTGGAAGAAGCGAATAGATGCGAGGGCTGTCTCCCTTTGATGAATGTCACCCCTAACGTTCCCCGGCAGGTGTGATGCTGGGCAGGAGCTGCTGTGGGGGATGCTGCCGGGGGCTCTCAGGGCTGCTGCAGGGGTGCGAGATGAGGCCAGGGCCGGAGGCGCTTGCCACATCGCACCTAGGGGGTTTGGGGGTCACTGAACTCTTCAGCACTAGGAAGTGGGTGCACTGTTTCAAATACAAAAGCAATAATATCCCCCAGGCTGACCCCATCTTTTGCACTTTAGCCATCTGAGGCCCATCCAAGCCTCCTGAGCAGCTCCGCAGACGCAGAGGGTGCTGAGGGAGCCTGGAACCATCGCGGGCTGCAGCCCAGCACCCTGGGCAAGACCCTTCCTCTGCTGCTGAAACCCCGGCGCTGGCATCAGCACGGGACCCCCCGCACACCGCGGGGGCTGGGCTGCAGCTCACGCTGCCGGTGCTGGCACCGTGTGGGTGCGACCCGCAGTCAGACAGGGCCCGGGGATCCCTTCAGCGCTCAGCACTCCGGCCTCGCAGCTCCGCGTGCCTCTCCCCGCAGCAGGGCAGAGTTGCCACAACCACGGGGGACGCGATGGACCCTTCCAGGGCTCCTTTTCCCCTACACCCACTGTTTCTGAAGCGTTCCCTGAAGCGAGTGAAGGGTCCCCCTGCTCCCCATGGCCCCGCTTGCGGAGCTCAGCAGGTACCATCAATCTCCAGAGGAGCAGCCCTGGCCCAGCAGCTCAGCATCCAAGGCATACGGACTCCTGCACAGCTGACTGACTGTCAGCCAAACGGGGATTGTGCGGATACGGCAGAGGAAGGACAGGTCTCCCCCTGACCCCTGCAGGAATCAACTCATGCCCCGAAGCATGAGATTAATTCTCATCAAAGGTTCCCTAACTACACGTACTACAGAGCCAAATATTATGCAGTCCTCTTTGAATGTAGCTCTAGATAATTAACCCCATGGTTCCCAGAGTAGGTTTCTTTCTGGCGCATTTTATCTTGCTCCTTAGTCTCTCTATAGCAACGCCCTCTCCCATGTGTTTTCTTAGGACTCTTTAATGGCTTTTTTGGTTGTTAGGTGGTTTGGGGTTTTGGGGGGTCGGGGGTTTTCTTTGTTTGCTTGGGGGCTGGTGGTGCAGTTTTGATTCTGTTTTGTTTGTAAGATGAATGCATTGGTAAGTTAATCTTTTAAAGGACACGAAGACCTTGAGGCTTTCCTTTCAAGCCTCTGGGAAACGCAGCCCAAAGCACCAAGAAGAAATTCTTTTCTCCAAAGGAAAGAACTGTTGCTTTTTTGTACCACACAAACAAGGTCTCTCAGACAAAGGCTGAACATGGTCTTCAGGAAGTAAAATTTACAGGCTGCATGGCACTTCTGAATCAGAAAACAATCAGCAGATGTGCTTAATTAATTTAGCACGCCAATTCCAGTGTCTATGGTATCCACGCGAGGAATAAATTGCTTACTACATGCAAACTTTGGGAAAAAAACCCATAGTTTTGTCATAGTTTTAAAGCCAGGACCGGCAGTTTAAGAAACGTGTATTGGTTGGATTCTTTCAGTTTAATATAGTGCCCTGAGAGCAGCTTAGCTATTAGAGTATGATGATTTAATGGCTTCTGCTTACAAACGGGTAGCTACTATTAATCACCTGCATACAGAAGAAGAGTAATCTAAGTTCAGTAAACCAGGGTACTGGTCTATGCAAAATGATGTCACATTTCTGAAAGAAAATCAAGCAAATGCACCTCTTTTCTTTCCCCTCCCCTCTCCATCCACAGAAGCTTTGTGTTTAAAGAGATCATACAAATCTAACCTTTTTTTTTTAATTTATTGCCTTAAAGTGTACGAAGCTCTCAATGGCACATGGGTATTTCTGGTTTTATCACCAATTTTTATCTTGTTTGCTCTGCTCCCTTTTTTCCTCATTTTTTCTTTACCCTGCCTTTAAAGATGCATTATGCATTCATATGGATATTCTAACTTCTGTCCTCTCCCAACTTCACTGCAAGACCCAGAGCTTTACTGCGAGGTAAGTAAAGCCAGAGGAAGGGTTCTGGCATAACAGTTCTGACTGCTGTTGCCTTACTTGAACAAGCACCACTTGACCACGCAAAAGACAACTCTGCAACCAGCTAAGTTTTGTAGGGACCAAACAATTGGGCAGCAACGTGCAACATTAAACTCCTCAGGATTCCCCTCCTTTTCTTGCTCATTTGTCTCAGATGTGGCAAACACACAGATCCAAGAGAAGTGAGGGGCTGTTCCAAAAGGATTTCCAGGTTCTGTTGGACCAGTGCGTGCTGACACTGACTGCCGCCGTTTCCTCTGCTGAATCCTTCATGTGGCCACTTCAAAATGTTTTACAGCCGTTTCACACAGAACTCCTGAGGGACAGATAAGCAGCTTTATCTCCACTTCACATACGTGGCCAAAGAGATTAACTTGGTCACACAGTTAATGACAGAAACGAGAGACGAAGCCCAGCACTTTCATATAAACACAGCCTTCTGTCGCGGGGACAGGCACAACGGTGCACTTTAAGTCCAAATTGAATCTGATCTGTCTCTAAATTCTTCCCCTCCTTTCTAAAGGGCAAAACAAAAAGGCTGCTGGAGACAGAGGGAGGGACAGACGTGCTCTGTGCCGCTCCTCGGATGGAGCGTTGGGATTCTCGTGAAAGCGCAGCCCTGGGAGGACTCCAGGTCTGCTCCAGTGCAGCCGGGACCTCCTCCCCCAGCAGAGCCGCAGATTGGCACAACGCCTCTGTCACAGAAGTCACCAATCTGCAGGGTGCCATGGGCACAAGAAGTGTCAAGGCTGCGCCCAATAGATGGCACCGAGCCATGAGGGGTCTGGGGGAAACGCTGCTAAACGAGCCGCTCCTGACGGTTCAGACCTGCGTTCGAACCGCAGCCCGCGCGCGGCAATTAGCGCTTGATACAGGGGAGTGCGAGAGCCCCCGCTGCCCCTCTGCGTGCCACAAAGACAGCCCCTGCCTCATCGATCACCCCCCGGTGACACAGCGGGGGCAGCCGGGAGAATCTGCACAACCGCCACGCACGGACTCTGCCGGGATCCCACCGCAGCACGGCCAGCCTGGTTTGAGCGAACCCAGAACCGTTCCCACCATGAAGCTCTCCTCCTGCAGACCCGCTCTCCAGGCGCCCAGGCATCGCCCGGCTCCGCTCACGCTGCCGCAGCCACGGCTGCGCTGGCACTCGGTCGAAGCTGGACTCCTTTCCTCTGCTGCACTTGGTCGAAGCTGGACTCCTTTCCTCTGCTCAGAGCCCCTCTGCTGCGTCCCACGGACTGACAGGGATGCCCCAGGGGACGAGGGTACACGTCCTGCCATGGTACAGACCTGGTGTTTTGTGTCCTTCCCGAGAGTGAAAGGCACTGCCTCCTCATCACTGCTGTTAAACGTACTGAGATTAAAACACTTGCTTTAAAACTACATCCGAAAGTACCCAGTTTATCATTTTCCTCGGCGTGGATTTACACACCTACAGGAAGTCCGACGCTGCTGGCACCAGTGGCTGTCTTGTCTTTCAACTGCTTTCAGTACCAGTGAGATACAGTGAATGGGATCCCCTTCTGAGCGCGCTGAAACCCTCCTCACCATGCTCTTGCAAAATACACTGAACTTGTAGAAAACTCTGTTCAGATAAACTGCTCTTCCCCTGGGGATTTAAAATTAGGACACCCGTGTGCAGCTCACAGAGATGATATTTTGTTTTCTTTGGTGAACGGAACATAACATTAGGGGAATTTAGCTGCACAGAGCTAAGATGCTTTAGTTAACGTCCCCTGAAGGGATTCCTGGAGTGCGGAAGAAAAGCCATCTGCAGACTCCAGTGGACCTCTCAGCAAGGAAATAAAGTACAGAGGAATAATGTAAACAGCCAGAACTGAAGTGGAACTCAGCAACTCTCCAGAAAGTCCCCAAAACTCCATGAAAATAAGTCATTCTTGCTTAAAAAAATAAATATATGTGAAAGAGGGAGAGAGAGGGAAAATACAGACAATGAAAGCAGAAACCTCACAGGTTAATCAAGGTGCTACCATATCTTGCCATTCTTATGTCTCTGTGATCAAGTTATTTGTTTTTTAACATGTATAAATACATCTTGAATAATAAAGGGAACAAAAATGACATGCCAAGAATATTTTATCATGTATCAAAATCCTGAGGTGATCAGGGGCTTTGCATCTGACTTACTTTAGCTAATGCTCAGAAGGATACATACATGTCAGTGGGTTAGTAAAGGAGACAAACAGCCCAGCACATTTAGGTAACAATGGAGCCAGAAGACTAACTCTGTGCTTAGAGATCTGCTCTCTGTGTGCTCATGGAAGCAGCTGTAGCAGGAAGAAACTCTGCATTGTGCAGTCTATGCCACTCTGAAGACACCTATTAAAGGAAGACATGGAAATCCCTTCTCTCGGAGCATTTAAAAGCTGCTCGTAGGAGTCGCTGACACACACACGTTCAGCTCCTGACATCACTAGGAAACCTGCTCCAGCAGTTCCTGCCCTGAGGCTGTTTCGTGCAATGAGCCCCTCGGATACAACTCAGCAAGTGCTTTCCAGAGCTAGGAAAGCACTTCCACATGTGCTGAACGGCCACCAAGGCTGAGGAGAGCCAAGTGCTCACACTGAGAGAAACTGCAGATGCGCACAGCAGAGAGAAAAATTCTTGTGTTTCAACAACACCACCAAAGCTGTATCTGATCTTCCTAAGAGTTTATTTCAAATGCAGGCTAATCCATGGGCCAGGAGGAAACCTCAGGCTCACCTGGCTTGCCCCAGGGCAAACGCTCCTCCTGAGGCTCTGGGCTCTGAGAAGGTCCAGCTGCAGGACATCCCACCACATGGGAGCCACAGCAGATGAAGCCATCACTTCAGCGCAGAGGAAAGCACCACGTCTGCGCAGCTCTGGAGGCAGAGCCAAGTACACTGACAGCCAGAGCCTGTGCTTCCAGCACGCCCGTGATACAGCGTGAAAGGCGCAGAAACACTCCAGCAATTTCTGGATTGTAACTGTTGGTGAGATGTGCCTGACCCAAGCAGTTCAACCCAGACTCCCCTGTTTAGGTGCTCGGGAACGTGTTTGGTTCAGGCTGGTTCATACCCTGCAGTTATAATGAAAAATTCCATCTTTTTTTCCGGTCACCAATGGAAGAAGTTTCTGTGTAGCATAAATAGGAATCCCTTACTTTGTTGTGTGATCATGTGGCCACCACAAAGTTCAGAAAAGCCTGATGCTGAGAGCTGTACAGAGGAGCTGTGGATGCTCCATCACCGGATATGTCCAAGGCCAGGCTGGCTGGGGCTGTGAGCACCCTGCTCTAGTGGGAGGTGACCCTGCCCAGGGCAGGGGGTTGGAACTGGATGGTCTTTAATATTCCTTCCAACCCAAACCAGTCTACGATGGCATCGCTCCCATTTAACAGCAGCTATAGCTCTGCTCACATATCCCTACATCAGCCGGGGGCAAAGTCAAATGTGTGTGTGCAGCTGGGAGAGTAAAAAACCCTCAGGGAAAGGAAAAAAAATAATCCACGGCACAATTCTGAGGCCCTAGTTAAGCATACTTTCAAAGCCCCAACCCCTTCATTACCACCACATCAGAGGGCATTTAAGGACCAAACCACGCACAAGATTTAGCTGCAAGATTCACCAGTAGAAAGCAGGCAGGAGGCGGGCAGAGGAGGAAGCACTTACATCAATGAGGTCGGAGACGTCGTGGATGTAGTATTTACTGACGGCGGCGTTGGTGGCTGCCAGGTTCAGCAGGTAGTCATTCCTCGCTTTAGTGCACTTCAGCTTGTTTTCAGAGTATTTGGCTTGTCTCTGAGGAAGCAAAATGGAGTGTCAGAGCACAAACAGGATGCTGCTTTCACAGCTTCTCTTGTGCAGGGCCCCTGCAGCCTGGCTGTGACGTGTTAACGAGTAGAATTTGGTACGGGCACCCTCGCCAGAGTGGAGCAGATCACATCTGAGCACCCCTGGTACCAGCAGCCGGCAGAGAACGAGTGTGCTCTGCTCAGAGGTGCCCAGCACACCCCGAGCACAGCTGCTCTCCCTTTAGCTGTGCATTCGTGGAGGTTTTGGCATCAATCAAAATGAGGGGGCCAAATTTTCCTCGCAGAAACGCTGACATACGTTTGGACTTGCTCCAGATTTATGCAGCTGTATCAGAGTGGAATCTGGCCCAGAGGCCCAAGCTACAAAATTTAGAACAGGACCCAGAATTCAAGACTCTAGGAAAGCAGATGTGCTCAGATCTGGGGCACGTGCTCAGGCAGATCGCTAGTCCAAAGGTTTAGCACAAAAGATTAACCCTTTGAGGAAACACGTTGCTGCTCAACAGCATCCCAGTGCTGGGACAGTGCGTGAGCTGAGGAAGCTGTTGATTTTTTTCTCTAAAATTAACAGAAAAATTGCAGGTTTTGAGACCCTGAGATCTAGCAGGACTTGCTGAAGTGGAACAGTGTGCAGTGTTTTAGCTACCAAAGCCAACTACACGCTGCACTCAACTCCCAGACAGTCTGCAGAGGAAGAAACACTATTATTTTATAGATCTGTCCCTTTTTTTGCCTGACACAAGTCTCTGTCTGAAGGAACCCTGGACAGTTACCCCTTGTTAGAGGTGCCTCTCCGTTTCTGCCATAGGTGGTGAGGAAACCACAGCCCCCAGTCGCAGGGTCTGGAGCCAAACCTCCTGCCCACGGGGAGCCCCAAGGCCAGCCTGGCTCCCTTGTCCTTCCCTCTCACCCACCTTCTCCTTCATCTTCTCGATCTTCTTGACGGAGCTCCGCCGCTGGGGCCTGTCCTCGTGCCGCAGCAGGTTCACGCTGATGTCTCCTGACTTGTTGAACTGCTTCTCCTCCTGCTTCTCTGCCTCCTTCAGCTTGCTCTCAGCGCTGATGCTTTCTGCGTGATACATGTGGTAGGTCTTCATCACCTGAGGAAAGAGAAGTTTGTAAGCTGCCTGCCCCACAGCCACACAAAGCACTGGTGCATGAGAAGATGACAGCAGTGGGCAGCATGTCACCGCTGGGCCAGGGTGTCCGAGGCCACTATGGCATTAAGGTACAACAAGGAAGGAAGGAGAAGCCCGTAAAATTACCCCCATCACTAGTCCTGTTTCAAAATGGCACGGAGCTGGTGCAAGAACCATTCTCCATGCTCGGTCCCCACTGCAGGGACAGGCCAGGGCCACCAGCACACGCCCACGTTCAAGGAGCACCGTGTATTTTCCTACACAGAAATGAGAGATAACACCCAGTGCTTTGCAGCTGGGGTAACGGTGTCCATGACAAGACACTGTGAGGAGGCCGAAGTCAACCTGAAGTCACTTTTGACCTGCCCGTCTGCTAAGCCAACCCCTCGGCATAACCCCTGCTCTACCATCCTGACAGCAGAGCCGATCTTGAAGGTGGAGGAGCTGCAATTTCCAAGCAGAAATGGAGCTCATCTCCTATCACCACTTGATTCTCCTGCTGCTGCTGGTAGGCACAGTCAGCGCCAGGGTGGATTGCAGCAGCACCTCGTCCTTTAAATTCAAGATCTCCATCAGTGACTCTGGGTAGACGATGCCAGTCCACCGCTGATCCATCCTGCAGGCAAAACTTCCACCACAGCCCTTCCTTTCAGAGACAAAAGCCCAAAGGGCACATTGTGATCATTTTAATGGAGCTGGCAAGAGGAACACATCTGCTCTTCTCTCTTTATGCCTTTAGTCACATTGTCCCCTTTTATCATCTCCCTTCTGGATCTGGATGTTTCCTTTCACATTGCCCTGACAGGGCTCGAGATGCCCGACTCCTCTGTGAAGATCAGTCTCATGCAAGGTGCCACCGGCAACAGCACCGGGCCAAGCTCGCCTCGAGGAGCGAGGAAGCAGCAGAACCCACAGCCAGGGCAACCTTGCACAAGACTTAATGAAGAAAATAGAGACTTCCTCCGCTGCGGCTGTCGGCAGGAACCAGGAGTGTTTCACTTGGACGAGGCTCGGCTGAAACATATGATCTCTCCTCTTGCCAAGCACCAACGTCGGCTGCCAAGGAGCTCCAAGTGCCGCATCGCAGGCTGCACAAATGTGCCATCGCTGGGAGATGCAATTTCAGGCAACTGCAAGGAACAGCAAGCGGGGGCTTGTGCTTTGTTTCCGAGCTGCTTTATTTTCAAAAACTTGAAAATACTAACACAGATCCGAGCCACCAATTTCAAACTGCAGTTTCTGCAGTGAGCACTGCAGGAGACACACACAAAACAGACACAGAGAAACTCTGCAGGGCTTCACTCGGCTCTCCTCATCTTCACTGTCTCCATCTTTTTGTGAAAAACTCGGAGGAAAATGAAGAAGAAAAGTCCTGTGCTTCAGTCGGGCAGTGAGAGAGATTCCCCCACCGCAACGCAACGGAAAATCCCAACAACTAAACGGGGGTCCAAACGGCATGACTTTTTGAAGTCTAGAGGTTACAGAAGGGCTACCTAACCAGAAAGACTTGAGCACAATTCATCGGTTGGCTCTGCTCACCCACGGCTGCCTGGCTCTGCCAGGGGGGCCCGAGCTGTGCCGCGGCCGGTACCTTCACATGGGCTCCCGATGACTTATTTACTGACAACAGCAGGAACTCTCCTCAACAAAGCCCCTTTTTTCTCCTTTATCCCCATCTGAACCTGAAAAGGTAACGGGGGAGCCAGGTTTAAAACTCTTCCAAAAGTCTCTGTTGAAGTGCAAAGGAGCTAATATTCATCACATTTTCCCCAGGCTTCAGCATCCCTGTTGCTGAAACAGATGCCCTGAAGAGCTCGCCGTGCCAACCCGGCTCCTCGACACCGGGGGACGTTTCCATTTGGGTCAATATCTGCCTCCGTTTTCAACGGGGACCCCTCTGCACTGAGCCATCAGCCCTCCATCCACAATCCCCTCGGGCTCTCGCCATCGAGCTGCCACGTCCCCGTCTTACGCCGTCGTGTCAGAGAGAGAAACTGCCACAGCTGCCTCCCTGGGATCTCTTCTGCAAATAAGTTAATTAGCGGCAGTGGAGGGAGGAAAATATGTTCCAATGTTCATTAGTTATTTAACAACACGAGTTGTGTTTTCCAATATTAGTAACACGTTCTGAGTAACAGCCATTGCCAAAATACCCGCCATAAATGGCACCGTTTGCTGCCTTCAGCTGGACCCGCTTTGTATTCCTCAGCAGCTCCTCACTAAGGCTCTGACCCTGCTGCGGAGACAGGCCACAAACAGGGTCTCTCTGTCTGTCTGCTGTCAGGAAAGCAAGCGTGCTGTTTCAGAGCATTTCTGCAGTGGGATGCCGAGCAACACGTTCCTGCCCTGTGACACAGCCAGGGATTTCTACAGGAGGGCGCTGGCAGAAAACACCCGCTAACCGCGGGGGAACTGCCTCTCCCATCGCTGTGCTCCCACCGGGCAGGGAAAGCCTCCTCCAGCCAACCCAGCTCCTGCTACACAGGGGACAGTGACTACTATTTTTAACCTGGGTAACCTCTTCCATAACCTTGTGACAAAGAGTGACACCGGTTCACATCGCAGTACCTTGGGGGACCGACACACGCTGCCTTCAGCCACAGAGCCCATCCAGCGAGGAACCCGTCGCTAGAGCCACTCGCCAAACGGCACGTCGCTGCCAGAGCTCGCAGAAAGCCACCCAGCACTGCTCTGAGGTTACTGCTTTTCTCACCCTAAAACTTCAGCCTGACTTCCTCCCCTGGGAACGCATACAACAGAGAAAGGGACCTGTGAGCAGCGGCACCAAGGGCCGCCAGCCTTCACGGGCTCCCACCTGGCATCTCTCTGCTGGAGCCCAGGAGCTGGAATCGGAAGAACGAAGCTGGCTGGAATTCACAGCCGCGTTATTGCTGCGCAGAGCTGCTCACAAGCAGCTCCTGCTTCACCACGAAAGTCGTCTGCTTCCTTTTGAATTGAAATCAGTGTGGACTGGGGGTTTAGTTCTTTTCACGCAGTGAGTCCACAGAGTGACCTGCATCAGAATCAAGGCTGAATTAAAATCGATTTAGTTATTTTGGCTTAAGTTTGAGACAGTGACTGCCTGAGAAGCCTGTAAAAAAATTATATAGTCTCCAGAGAGCGCACAGAATTCCCTCTGGAAGGCCCAAACGCGGCCTCGCCGGGGCAGAGCTGCGCTACGGGTGCTGGGCTTGGCCACGGGCAGGATAAAGGACTCCCTTGCACTGACAGCAGACAAGTGACGTTTTGCAGCGTGATGGGGCTCCTGGGTCTCTATGTGACTTTGTCGGCAGCCACAGTTACTGAACGCGCTGCTCCTGGGTGCCCAACGTGCTGCAGTGAACACGCCAGCTCCCACCAGCAGCACGCCGGGCCAGGCTGCCAGCCCAGCACGCAGCTACGCCTGCTCTGCCTGGTGGCTCAAGGGCAGAGAACTCCCGGCCGGCCGCAGGCAGCTGGTTTGCACTGAGCAGGTTTAAGCTGATCTTGTTTGCCCAACAGGGCCTGCTTTTGCTTCACGCTTCATCGTCGTTTCTGAAATAATCACATCTCTTCCCTGCTCCTTCCCAGCCGGATGGCACAGTCGGTTTGTTATCTCAGCAGCAAGGTCAGTTCAAAGGAAGCACAAAGCTCCTCCAAGGGAACACAAAGCTCCTCCAGCCGTTCCAGACTGTTTCACCACCCAAACTCATCCTGCTCAGCACGTGGGAGCAGAGCAGCAAACGGGGGAAATCTCAGCTCCAGTGAGGATGGGTTTTGCCACAGACTCAGCAGCAGCAAAATTACTGTCCACGCTCTGCCTTGGCCAACCGCGTGCACTCCAGGGCTCAGCACACTCCTGATCCTCAGGCTGACCCAACCACATCCCTCGGGTGTTGCTCCTGCCCCCTGTTTGGGTTCTGAGTACACGGGTATTGAGGTCAGCCCAGCCCTCGTTAATCTCTCCTTGTTTTGCATCCGTCACACTGCTATTGTAATTAATCTTAATTAGTCACCAGCACTAACACAGCTTGTGACATTCAGCTATCAACAACACTCCCAACTCTCACGTAGGCATTTTAACCCAACCTGGCTGTCCACCCACACTGCAAAGACTGAACCCTTCAACAGCCAGTGCAGAAACACACAGTTGGGAGAAGATTCATAGCAGAAATTTCCAATAGCATCACTCGTGCTCTGCTGCTTAGGCCTATTTTTCAAAAGAGGGAATAAAATGATTATTTAGGAATAAACCTACTGCAGTGTTGTTCATGTACCAGTAACAGACACAACCAAAGTAAATATAACTTCTTAATTTTCCAACACAAGGCAGACTTTATATTGCTTTGTTGACCCTAAACCACAAATAAAATGCAAACAAACAGGAAAACAACTGCCACAGGGCAAGAGATGGAAGCATCACAAAGGCTTTTACTGCCTACTACGAAAACCTGCTTGAAGAGCAATGTCCTGAGTAACGGGGTAGGAGTTCACCTGGAGGCACAGCGACCGCTCTGCAGCCGGAGCGCTCCTTGGAGCGAGGAGATGCAGCCGAGCTAAAGATCTGAGGTGCTCCCTGGCAGAAGGTGACGTTCAGCCATCATTCCCAGGCCACCAGACTCACAGGAGCCGCCCGGGTGTCAGCCACGAACTGGCACCGCCGGCTCCGAGCATGACATCGGAGCCAGTAGCTCCTGGGAGGAATCACCCTCCGAGAACTGGAACAGGCTGGGAGACAACACGGTGTGAAGGCCCAGCAGGTGACAGCATTACGGACACCAGGGATCACACTGGATCGTGCCCAGAACATCTCCACCTGCGCTTCAGTGAAACACTTCTGCGGCACAACCCGCTGCCGGAGCCCCTCATGGCCGGACCGCTGGGAAATCCTCCTCTGCTGCCCTCAAAGCCAATGGGGAGCAGAACGTTCACAGCGAACACAAGAGGAAGGAAGGAAGGGGCTGCCCCGCAGGCTGCCGGGATGGCGGAATGCCGAGTGGGGTTTCGTTCTACCGGGTGACATTGCCCGCTTGCCTCCGCTCCCCTCGCTGCTCGGGAGAGGGGTCAGCTCGCCACTCACCGTGTAAAGCTCGTTGGTGACTTTCAGGAGTTCTTCGTGCATCTGTAGGCCAATCTCCTTACTCTGGAAGACAAAAAGTAGAAGAGTGGAGACTGATGAGCTCACAACATGCATTTCTGAAAGGAAAAATACATTTTGGAGGGAAAAGTAAAACTGTAGGACTTGAAAACACTACGGGAAGAAGGAATGAGGTGACAGGTTTTTCCCCAACTGGCTGACCAAAGGTACGTGGAAGGTCTGCCAGAGCACTGGGACAGGACACCATGGCACCAGCAGAAGGAACAGAGCCTGGGACACTGGCGGGCTGGTAGGACAAGGAAGCAGTGAGTTACCCTCCTCTTTTCTTACAACCGAGTGGCCAACCAATCCTGACAAAGCCAGAAGTCCTCGTTCCCAGCCCTTCCACCCCTGTGCCCTCACGGGTCCTGTTAATCCCCAGCAGAGGCTTTCACACACATCCCACCACAAACAAACCACAGCAACATCTCCCATGGATGCAGGGGTTTTCTCTCCTCCAGTGCCAACGGAACGGGTGGACCTTGGCGGTACAAGTGGCTACGGGCAGTGCCCATCTCAAACACTTCCTGCCCCCGGGCGACCTGCCCTCTCCCAGCTCCCCAGCCAAACACGAGATTCCCCGTTCTTTGCTCCGCAGCCGAGTTAACAAAACCACAGCCATTTGAATTCTAGGTATTATTTTAAAAGGCAAAGCAGCCCCACAGCATGAGAAATGCCCCAGGGGCCTTATTTACACCACTTCGGAAATCCTGTCTGATATCCTTCCTGCTCCGGGAGCTGACAAGACAGCACCGACGGGGCTGCCAACCCACATCTGGGCTCCGTTTGCTCCACTTCTAAACTTTCAAACCAAAATACAGATGGCCTCCTCTTCCAATCTGCCTGTGACAGGGAGGTTTAAAAGTAAACTGGCATTTTGATTTCCTCTAATTTTCTACAAACCCTTAACAAAATAAAATGTGTGATTATAAACACGGACACACACACACACACAGCACAGCAAATCCTCAGCCTACTGCAGAATTGCTGAGTTTCCATTTGAGGTCAATGTTTGCCCGCGGATCACCCAACCTGGGTTCCAGAGACCATGATGAGGAAACATCACACAAATTGATTTATTTATCCCGCAAACACACCGGGATGGATCCAGAATTACAGAGCATATTGCTTTGCTCATCCACTGGCAGGATTTATCCTCAGCCCACGGTCAACTCACTGTAAGGATCCAACACGTAACACCCTGCCCCATTCTGGGGATCTGTTTCACATTTAGCCTGGCAGAGAGAACAAAAGTTGGGCCAGCTCCATGGCCAGAAGTGTTTTATAGCTTGACTTTGCCTATTTTTCAAGGAAACCTGCATCACTGGCTGTAGGTAAGTGGCTGCTGCACTCTCCACGCTGGGCTGGCTGCGTAGCTACGTTAACTCCCCTGGAGAACTTAAATCACACCACGAACATCCGTGGGTACATGAACCGCTTAGGTTTGCACTCTCTGCTCATACAGCATCACCTATCAACCCATCTTCATTTGAGAGCTTCATTAGACACCTGCAACTTCCAATCAATCTTGGCATTTCAGAGTGAAGATTATCAGGGCTTCCTTAGCCCGAGCACTTCAGGTTTTAGGTTTACCTTGACCATCACCAGTTTGTCTTCTGTAGCTCACTTTCCCCATCCTGACCCGCACGAACCGAAGTCTCTCTCAGAAAGGACATCTTATTACACAACAGCTACACCACAGTTATATAATCCAGTTTCCAATTTCACAATCGCAAGAGCCAAAGTTCAGCCAGCTCAGAAGAAAGGTCCCTGCGAGCGTAAAACCTCGTAGCATCTCCCCCCTCCCACCCCCCTGCCCGCTGCAATCCTATTATCAGTTTATATCTGCACTTTTCCTGCCAGGCAGGATGAAGCAGATCCAGTTGCCTGCGTCCTACAGCACGAAGACAGCGTGCGACGGAGAGGCCACGGCTCGGGGAGCTGCGGAACGCTCGAGCTTGGCCGCAGCCCAAGCGCACGCCTCCTCAGAAACCCAGCGGCTGGATGCTGCCGGAGATGTGCGCGCACTGCTTTCCTGCCTCCCTTGTAATTACACCCCAAATCTCTCTGCGGAATCTTTCTGGCTAGGAAACAGTTGTTATAACTTGAAGATGTGTTTAAACTAAGTATAGACACTCCCACCACCCCCCGGAAAAAAAGAAACCAAACCAAAAAAAAAACCCAATCAGTTTCTTTCAGAGTTCCTCAAATAACTCCACACATTTCTGTGCACACGGTCCGGGAAAAACAACATCCTGTCAGCTTCTTGGCTGGGTGGCTAAAGAAGCCCACGACACAGAGAGGCCGTCTAGTTAAAGCCAACTGGGCAACCTACGTGCTTGAGCGGTGCAACCTTAGGCTACGATCGGCTCGAATCGAAGGCAAAGACGGCGGCGAGGCGCAGAGAACAGCCAGTGACAGCTCACCTGCGAGTCAGTGTCAGGGTCTCGGGAGCAGTCCCACCCTCAGCAGCGGGACCGATGCACGCCGCTCCCATCCCTGCGTGCGCGAGGTGCCAAGGCCACGCCAGGCACCAGAAGGTGCCAAGTACCCCCAGCCATCTGGAAACCTCCCCTGCTGGAAACCCCAGACCCCGTGCCCTCCCCGCCGACACCGGCGGGTCTCTGCGATCTCACGGTGGCTTGCTAACGAGGTGCAGAGCTACGGCCAGCACGGCTCCCTCCCAGACATCCAAAGTACCAGCTATTTGAGCCAGGGTGTACCCCTGGGGATCGTGGCTCCCAGTGCCCCAGGCCTGACAGTGTTCCGAGCAGCACGGAGCCCCCCCAGCTCACCCTGCTGTCCCCAGTCAGGGCCAGGGCCCCAAACCACAGCTTCCCAAAGCCAACAGGGCAGGAGGGGTCTGCGGTAGGAGCAAGTGCCCAAAGCCAGCTGCAGCCCGCACCTCTGCCCCAGGTTTCCCATCCAGGGACGGGAAGTCCACAGAGCCGTAATTTTCAGTCCTAATTTCAGCCTCCTAAACAGAGCATCAGACAGCGGCTCAGCTGCCAGCAGCACATCCTTCCCCTGCGTCCCACTGGCGCGGGGGGACCGCAGGTGGGCATTTGCTCATAGCCCCTGCATCCTGCACCGCCAAAAGCATCCTGGCATCCGAGAGGGCAGAGTCCAACCTCGTGATGCTGGAGCTTCTGCCAAACGCAGGCAGGAAACCAGGGACTGGTCTCTCCACCGAGTCTGCTGCCTCCCCTTCTTATAAGAAATTACATTCCAGCTCCCCGGTACCAGCCGCAAACTCCAGGTTGGCCACTCGCTTTACGCCTTCCCCTCCTACTGAAAAGCAGAGCAGCTTGCTGGGACAGCCGTGGCTTCGGGATAGCAGGTTGGTTAACACTCCTGCTGCTGCAAAGCGAGGGGAAGGAGCACCACGGACTGCTGGCAAGGAAGAAGGGTTATTTTAAAGACAAAGAAGAGAGCTCCCTTCCAGACAGACACCGTTTCTCCATTAAATCTCCGTCCAGGACGCTGCAGTATGGGACGTAATTAAATTCACTGCCATGGAATGTAATTAAATCTCACACTGGGGAATAACACAGCACGGTTATTTCGGACGCAGCAATGCTCTGCCTGAAACATATCATTTCCTGTGTTCCATTCCCAGAAGAAACAGCAAACTTCTTCCCTTCTGCCAGAGCAGGAGGTAGGAGGGGCGAAAACCCCTGTCTGGCTGGGGGGGGTGGTGGGTCCCTCACCCAGGGGACTCAGTGGACAGCAGATGCAGCCGGATCTCCGCAGTCAGGTACCCCAGCACCCCCACCCAGCGCCTGCCCGTTAGCAGCTTCAGCGCACTCGCCTCGACAGTCTCCTCCTGCGCCAGGAACCCGACTCACGCTGGAAGCTCCGGGGAAATTTGCCCAATTGAGTTTTCTTCCTCTGCTGCCCTCGTTAGCAGGGCCGGACTATCTGCTGGAGCAGGCAGGGAGGCCACAGGATGAGTGCAAGCCACCAGGGATGCTTGGAGAGAGGACACTGGTCCCCTGCACGCTGCCCGTGAGCTCCCGACCTGCCTGCAGGTCCCCCCTGGAGCACCATTTTCACACACTCCATGACTCCCTGGTGCAGCTCTGCAGTACGGGATCGCTGATGGGACACCAAACCTGAACCAAGTGAGCAGCGTCGCATCTCCAGGTCCTGCATTTCCCAGAAAAGCATCTGCTGGGAAAGAGGAGACAGTACCACAGAGGCCACACCTGCCCTGCACTTCGCACGTACAGCCCAAGCTCACCTGACATCAACCTCGATGTCAGCATCAAACCCCAGCACTCACTCCTCCAGAGCCAGTCCCTGCTGAAGAACCAGGAAAAGATGGAAAACCAAACACAACTTCCACTCTCGAGCTCCTGCATCTCTGTACCCCCCCCTAAACCACACCAGGGGAGACTGCGAGGAGGAGCATCTGCGACGTGCCACCCGCAGCTGAGCTGCCCCAGCGCGCTGCCAAGAACCGGCACGGCCAAACTCGCCCCGTGCCCAGGCAGGTGTTGGTACAGAGCAGGGGGCACTTCAGACACTCCCATCTCTCCACATGAGGCCAGACTCACGAGTCCACCAGCCCAAACACACGGCAGAAGCCTGAGGGCAAAGAAGATGCCCCCCACCTTTCATGACCTGCACAGAGAGATTCGAAGCAGGAGACAGGAGGATCTCTTGGCCCACTTTTAACCACATTGCCCACGCACCCCAAAGGCGCCCGCAGCAATGTCGCCAGCGATACCCTGGCACTTCTGTGGCAAGGATCCCTGTTCTCTCTCAGCCTGGATACGCAGCCCCTGGTCTCCAGGTGACCCTGTGCCCGCCTCAAGAACCTCTCTGCTCTCGAGACCCGTAGTTTCTGTGCAGCGAGACCCATGCGCCCGAGAAGACAATTGCCCTTTGTCACCCACCCATGACCAGTTGGTGTAACAGGTAAATGATGTCGTTACCAGGTCTTTCTATAAAAACACTGGGACACTTTTAATATCCCCGTGGGCTCCTCCTCCACCAGCAGCACGGCCCCAGCCTTGGTATCGCTAATGAAAAACCTCAGCCTTGGGTCTCCAGGCTCCAGCAGCTCCCTCCACGAAACCTGCCAGGTATAAACCGGTCACTGTCTCGGGGCTTCAGATGAGAGGGACGCAGCCTCGGGGCCAGGAGAACACCCGACCTCGGCTGCCAGTCCTGCCCTCCCAGCACCACAGCGACGGGCTGCAGCCCGAGCCTCGAGGGCAGGAGCATCTGATATACCCGACTCTGAAGCGCTGCCAGGAGAAGGAGGCACGGTTTGTTTAACTGTTGGGATAAAATGCAAGTCAGGGGGTGGATTGTAATGTGTAAAATTACACAGCTTCAGTGCACAGGGGTTCTGCTGAACAACTGGAGTTCAGAGGGCAAGCCAAACCATACCTCACGGGGACAGATCACCAAAGGCAGGAATCCCTGTATCCCACAGCTGGGAAGGGCAGAAAAGGAAGAGGAAGAAAGAAAATAGATCACTGTATGGGAACAACCACCCACTCTGTAACGAACAACTATCGAAGTCCAAATCCAGGTCTGACTCACATTTGGTGGGTGAGAAGCTCACCATGAGCCATCAGTTGCTCTCGTAGCCCAGAGGGCCCATCGTATCCTGGGCTGCATCAAGAGGAGCGTGGCCAGCAGGTCGAGGGAGGGGATTCTCCCCCTCTACTCCACTCTGCTGAGACCTCACCTGGAGCACTGTGTCCAGTTCTGGAGCCCCTGTCACAGGAAGGCTGTGGATGTGCTGGAACGTGTCCAGAGAAGGGCCACCAGGATGCTCAGAGGGCTGGAGCACCTCTGCTATGGGGACAGCCTGAGAGAGCTGGGGTTGTTCAGGCTGGAGAAGAGAAGGCTCCGGGGAGACCTTATTGTGGCCTTCCAGTATCTGAAGGGGGCTACAAGAAAGCTGGGGAGGGACTGTTTAGGCTGTGGGGCAGTGACAGGACCAGAGGAAATAGATTAAAACTAGAGATAGGTCGATTCAGGTTGGACATTAGGAAGAATTTCTTCCCCATGAGGCTGGTGAGACATTGGCACAGGTTGCCCAGAGAGGTGGTGGAAGCCCCATCCTTGGAAGTGTTTCAGCCCAGGCTGGCTGGGGCTGTGAGCAACCTGCTCTGGTGGGAGGGGTCCCTGCCCATGGCAGGGGGGTTGGAACTGGGTGATCTTTAAGGTTCCTTCTAACCCTGACGATTCTATGATTCATAAATGGTTCCTGCCTTTACAAGTATCAGTTACAAGCATCCCCATGCTCTGCCTGGAGACCACCTCTGACGGCTCCCACCGTCAGTACATTTTTCTGCAGCTATTCAAGGAGGAGACGAGTTCCTGCAGTTAGAAGCGGGAGGTACCGCTGCAATCCAGAGGAGCAACTGCAGCTCACAGACCCCTGCAAAGCTGTCCTGTCACCACATGCAGCCACAGCAGGACCCCAGCTTGGACCACGGCCTGCGACACCAGGTTTGCCAATGACTCAAGAAATGCAATCTACCTTCTCCTCCGCCTCTGATAATTGTAGAGTTAATAACCAAGTTCTACTCCTGTAAGCCCTGCAGCCAAGGGCAACGCAAGCCATCAGCTGAGGCAAGGTCAGAAGCTCAGTTAAATGTCTCCAACTCCAACACTAAAAGCTGAGCCCCCACCACCAGCTCCCGCTTCCCCTCTCTCGGCCGTGGGTGACCCAAAAGGCCCTCTGCTCGGCCCCGGTGCGAGGCGTGTCCGAGAGACGCAGGGCTGGGCACCAGGGACCCTACACGGCCGGGCAGCGGGAGGGCAGAACGCGTGGGTGCAGACGAACAAAGCCCAGTGCCCCGGTTTACTGGTGACCGCCCCCGCTGCTGCCGGGCGCATCCAGGGATGCCGAGGGGAGAGGCAGCTCAGCACCCGGCACCGTTCTTGGCAGATTTCCACCGCGCTGATCGATTGCTTCTTAGTTACGCGCATCCCCGCAGCCCAGATATTACGTCCCCGCTTCTTTGCTGGACTGTTTACATTTACATAATGAAAGCACCAAACACAAAACCCGCCAGCTCCTCCGTGTACCCACAGCGCGTCACAGCCCATTAATAAATTCTAGACGGGAGGAATTAAAAGTGACATCTCTGGAAAAAAAACGTTACCCTAATTTCCCATCAAAGAGCAATTTACAACAAAACCGAACAGCTGAACCACAACCGCGGACGCTTCAACCCCTCCAGAGCCCGTCCCTCTGCCCCGTGGTCCTGGGCAGTGCTGTCTCCCCTGGCACACCTCATGCACCTCACTCGTCCTACTCAAAACCGGACCGGATAAAACAGGGGCAGCTCTGTCCCCCGTGAAGTCTCATGCCAGTTGCAGGGCTGGGCAGGGTGGCCTGAAATGCCCCTTGGCAGGATGCTCACGCTGCCGCACGCACGCGTCCTGGGGCTGCTCACCGGGCACCGCTGCTCCAGGGGATGCGCTGCCCCCGGTCCCCTTTGGGCACAGCGTGCAAAACAGGTTCAGAAAAATAATTAACCTGAATAGCCCCCGAAGTGGCAGCCTCCCTGTGCACACTAAGGGCAAATAATGACACAAAATAAGCCTTTTCCATGATTTAGCCGAGCAGTATCTCCAGGAACAGGCGAGTCCTCCTTCAATTTAAACCTCAAGGGACAAACGTGAGCGAAACCCCAGATCCCCACGAGTCCATTATAAAGCCTCCTTTGATCAGGAGCAGGTGCTGGCTTCGGCAGGCTGCAGATGGAGTCGGGGCCACTGCACCTCTGCTGGCAGAGCAGGGGGGATGGAGAAACTGGGAGCGATAATCGCCACAGAATCTGAGTGTCGGGCCTTACGATTTGAAATTTAAATTCAGAAAAGAGGAGGAAGGGGGAGAGAGAGAGAAAAAACAAACACAAAGAAGGAATTCTGCTGAACAGATTAAATACTTGTCCTGGCTGAGGACTGACATACAAGAAAACAATCCAAACACTCTGTTTATGCCCTTGTTTGAATGTTGACTGGATTTGGCTTGTGGTTCAAAGTGAGATACACCATTCACAGAACTAGGAAGCGTAAGCAGAAGGACGGTCTTAATATACATCCCAAAACCAGGTTCAGAATAAAATGAAAGTGAAAGGGAGATTGTGAGCCAGACTTAGAACCTGATACATCCCAAATCTGTCCAATTTTCTCGTCCCTACTCGCTTCCTACAAAGCAGAGTGACTCTCTGTGCTCTCACCACAGCACACGCTCCCCCCCCATTTTCAGCTAAGAGTCCTGGTCCACCTGAGTGAGGTTCCTGCAGCTCTTTGATGCTCATTTTTTATTTCGTTATCATTAATAATTCTGTATCATCAGCAGACTCTCTCATCTCACTATTCATCCTTTTTCCAAATAATTTATTAGGAACTCCACTGAAATTCTCCTTCCTTTTGTTCCCTGTCTTTTAACCAGTCATCAACCCATAAAACAACACTCCTTATCCTTCAACAGCTTCTTTTCTCCAAGAACTTCAGCGAGGGACCTTTCCAAAGCCTGTAAGACACTGAAGGTACTGTGCCAACTTATTCCCATGATCGCTGGCTCCTGGAAATACCTCCACTGATTTCTGAGGCATGACTCTTCTCTTCAGAAAGCCACGCTGACGCCTCTCTTGTATCTGCCTACGTGCCTGTCAGTCTGCTCTTTACTGAAGTTTCACCCAGCAAGTCTGTTTTTAAACTCAGATGGTTGATCTGTTCTCTGAAGCCCTCTGGGAGCCTTTGAAGAAAAGTCGTCACATTTTCCACCTTTCACTTCCCTGGCACTGACACCAGTCTAAGCACCGGGTCACACCTCACTGACAGTCACTTGACAGCTTTGTATCTCAGTCTCTTTAAAATTCTTGGATAAATATTACCTGGAAAGACTTGCAAGTGGTAGACCCTTGCACAGGTTCGCTCTGCAGTATCTAATGACAATCCGGATGGAGAAGGATCCTCAGGTTGGTAGCAACACCACCAAGCTTTTCCACAAGGAGCTCCAGGCTAAGGAAGCCAGCTGGCCTCTGGCTGTTACCTCGCAGCGCTTTCGCACCTCACACCTATTCCCCTTCGCATCCTGCGGCAGGTTTCTTGTGTTTCTGGAGAAGTTTCTCTTCGTGTCTTTAGCAAACTGTCTCTGAGAATCTCACTTGGACTGCCTCAGCACGGCTTCACATTTTCACAGGCTGGAGTTCAAACTCCTCTCCAGTTTTCTCATTAAGCTGTGACACGTACTTCCCAGAAAGTCCTGGTGACTTTCCCTGCTTTTTAACAACATTGGGCTTTTCTGCACCTCTTTAGACTTTTGGGGGGCACAGTTGTATATGAGCCCACAATGAGCTTCTATTTTAGACTAAAAGGCAAGGATGGGCCCTCACAGAGCAGAGCTCTCCACCAGTGCTTTGGTTACCTTTTTGAAGAGCCTGATGACATCCTCACTGATCTGCGAGAGCCGAACGATGACATTGTTCATGAAGATGTCATTCAGGGTGGCGTGATCTCTGCTCTCTCGTCGGGTCTGCGTCAGAACCAGGTACCAGCAGTTCACAGGGGAAAGTAGGTGCTGATCTTTCCTAGGGAATTGGAAAAAAAAAACTAAAATAAAAATCAAAAAGGTCAAGTGAACAAGTCAAAACAGGATGTAATTTTCAAATGAATGCTGTCAGGGTATGAACATTGCCTTCCTCCACCCCACGCATCCAACACACCCCCGTGCACCAACACCAGGCCCTTCCCAAAGCGGGTGCCAAGACACCCTGGCAATGCCGTGAACTCTCCGCGAGGGAGAGAGCCGTGCCCCTCTGCCCCTGTGCCCTGCAACACACACAGCTGCCGCTGCCATTTCAGAGAGAGCCCGTGTGCCACGCAATCTGTTGTGCCGCATTTAGTCCGCTGAACAGTGATGGAGAAAATGCTTTGCATCCAACGTTGCCACGAAGTGTCTGTGCACAACAGGGACGCGTTCCGTACGCTGAGGATTCACAGCAGCGTTCGTCCAAGTCGCGCTGCAGACGGCAAATGGATTGCCACGAGCGCAGCAGGCGCCCGGGGGGCTGACCTGAAGAGTCCCCGGGAGCCAGGCGGCATCCTCAGAGCTCATCCCCACTGGGCTCCGCTGAACAAGACCCTTCCGAGGGGCAGCCCGAGACCCTGACTCGCCTGGAAGCCAAGGGGCGCTCAGAAAAACTCTCTTCTGAGGGAGATTTCAGCACACATTTCACACTTGGTTGGAGCTTAACTCATTTTGACACGTTCCGTCTCAACACAGAGAAACCTGCCCTGCTCTCCAGGTACTGTGTTTAGTATCGAAGGCAAATTAATCAAAAGCGAATCAAAGTTCCCAGAGGCAATACAAGGGAAACAAAACATTTCACATTGTCCGAGTGAGACAGATCCTCTAGCCGAGGCAGCCAAGTGATCTGTTCAAATGCTTCACCTGTACCATTTTCTCCGCCCAAACCAACGCCTTCCCACAAGCCGTGCGGGCTCCAGAGAAACAGCCCCCTGCCCTCCAGCCAGCCTGCCCTCCCCAAGAACCCCTGCCGCCAGGACGCCAGCCCACGCCAGCTCCAGCGGCTGCGCAGCCAAAGCCTTCGCACGCGCACTCCTCCTCAGCTGGGACCGGCAATGCAGCCGTGGAGAGGAAGGCACCGCGACACCAGGGAAGCTTTGTGTGCACCTACAGACAAAAGACCCTGGCGGCGCAGCGTGACCGAGTCTGTCGGCCCAGAATCACCAGAGCAGCCCAGCAGCAGCAGCAGCAGCAGCACCGTGACAATGGCCACCATTAAGGGCTGGGCCACAGCCAGCTGCACATGGCTACACGGGGACAAAGCAGGAGCTGAAGATATCGTATTTCTTAAGGGTGTCAAAAGCCCCATCAGAGTAATGACACTCATGAGCGAGCTGGGAAATCGGTGCAGATGAACCTAATAAAGGGCAGGTACAAAGCTGCCTGGGAGAAAAACGTGTCAAGGGAGCGTCCGTCAACACGGTGAGGACTCGGCAGGAACAGGCACTGAAATCAAGCTGACCCTGTCAACGCCATCACCACAAACCACCCGGCACTTGTGGCAGGGGCTTTGTGCAGGTGGAGAACCTTCATCGCCTGCAGACGCTGCACAGCAGCATCCTTCCAGCATCCTAAGCACGGTGGGCAACGGCAGCGACACAGCAGCGCCCTGAGCTGATGGGAGAGACACACGCACCCCAGGCACAGCGAGCTGCCGTGGGTTCCTTCCCCAGAACAGTCACCCCCAGAACAGGACGGAGCAGCACCAGCTCAGCACCACACCCCTGAGAAGCAACAGTCAGATGCAAAAAGCACAGGTAACAGTTGAACAGCAATCCATTCTCAGCGGACTTTTGCATAAGACAACAGTAAAGCCTTGCTCACTAGAGAGAGCGAGTAAACAGATTAAATGGGATTTAGTCATATGGAATAAATAGGATTTAGCAATGTAACAGCAGAAATCGCTGCTCTTGCAGCTCAAACAGGAAAAAAACCCAAAATTCACAAGGGGTTAGAGAAAGAAAGAGACTGTGAAGAGCCAGGGGCTCACAAGGGTAAGTGCATCAGGCAGGCAAACCCCTGGGTGTTCTGGGGAAGGAGCTGCACAGCTGCCGTCGTCTTTGGCCATGGAACTGAGCTACACAAGTTTCACCTCGAGCAAAGGACACGGTGCCAGCTGACAGACTGTTTCATGGCCAGCACAGCCGGAAGGCAAATGCAGAGGCAGAGGAGGCGAAGGTGGGGACCTGCGGCTGACGTGCTGCAGGAGAAGCAGCCAGGATGAGCATGTGTCTCCATGCTGGCAGCACCGCTGGGCAGCCTGGGGTGCAGACCCGGCCGGCCACATCTCAGTGGCACCGAGCAAGAGCCCACGGTGCGAGAGCCAGTGTGGCAAGAACACCATGAGCAGCACAGAGGAAAACCCTGACAGCTACTGACACATCTATGCGAACGCTGAGCATCGTCCCGTGGAGCCCAGCCTGGCACCTCTGACTGGGCACACTCCCGGGCACCCAGAGAGCAGGGACCAGCTCCTCCAACAGTGCCAATGGGACAGTGGCGTTCACCGGGGCCTCATCGTCACGGCAGCCAACCAGTCGAGGAACGGCACAAGCTACGGATCCTCACCACACAATCAGTCACCTCCAGGCTTGCATTCTGCCTCCGGTTTGTTTGGGTTGGCTTTTTTTGGATCTTGTCTGTTTTAGCCAAGCTGGAGAGTGTTGTTAAACTGAAAGAGGCTGCTTCTGGAAACTTGCACACATTCGCACATTCACGGGTTTTACCATTCTCATCATCAGTTCGAGTTTCACACAATTCCAGCATCCAGTTCATACTTCCTGTTCCAAAGCTTTGTTCCAAAATCATCTCGCCGTGGGTTTGCCCAGCTCCAGCACTGCGCTGCAGCACGTACAGAAAGCACACGCACTTCATCCTAAAAAACTGCAACGGATTAAGAGTTCCAGAAACGGCCCCCAGGAACGAGCCTGTAACAGATCTGTGTGCAACGTGGAGCATTCCGGCATCTACGGACTGCACTTGTCCAGAAACCAGGGCTGACAGAATGGGCCTGCTATTATTTGCTCAATCAGCGTCTGGATTCAGGCCTCTTAAAAAAATTCAAAGGGCTTGACTCTTTCCGAGTCCCCGGGTGATATTTTCATTGCACTGCTCGAAGAAGCGCACAGCAAATCTGCTTGGGGCAGCACAGGTCAGAAACGCTGCAGTGAAAGGCTTGGGAAAGGACTTTTCTAGCTCCTTCTGTGACCCCTGCACAGTGCTAAGACAGACAAGGCCCCTGCTGATGCGCATCCTACGATTCTATTTAGTTTACTCTGCTTTTGGACCGCGCAGTTACAAATAAGTACACATCCAGAGCTCAAGGCAGCATCCGGCCCACCGTTCTGCACCCCTCTGCCCCTTGGAAACACCTCCTTACTTGAACTGGTGCTCTCTGGAGCTGCGTATCTTGGAGGAGAATCGCTCGGCCAGCTTCTCCAGGCTCCTGGAGTACTCCAGCTCGATCTCCGCCTTCCTGCGGAAGAACTCCTGCAGGTCCTGCAGCAGCTGCAGGCGCGACTCCGACTGCTGCTCCAGGCATTTGAACTGCTCCACCAGCTGGGTCCGGATCTCTGCGTGCACACAGGGGACGAGAGGGAGAGAGCACAGCGTCAGCCAGGAGCCTTGTCCTCCCTCCTTCCCGAGCGGGTCGCGCGGGCACTGCCCGAGGGGCACGCCTCACCAGTCTCAGGTTCCATTCAAGGCTCGCTAAAGCCGACAGATTTTTTTTTCCCAACCGAAAGCCAGAGAATTTCATTCACCGGTCTCATGTTAAAACCTTGGTCTTTGTCAAAATCAAGAGCTGTGTAAGGACAGAGACGAACCCTCAGAGCTCCTCAACTGCCTTCCCAAAACACGAGAAATGATACCTCCGTTTATCTCGTGCTACCTGCGACCCTGTGCTCCTTGCATACAAACCAGGAAGCTATGTCCTGACAAATGATGACCTGAACAGCTGCCAGAGGGCTGGCAGCGACCCGAGGGAAGCTGGCACTGGAAGTGCTGCCTCCTCTCACCCACATTCCCCCAGCACTGCCGGGTGAACTCCCAAATCAAACTCAACTTTGGCTTAAAGGCTTAAAAAGTGTCTCAGACCCTCCAAACTCACGCTCACAAAACACCCCAGACCTTCTCTGTGCCAGGTTTTTTTTGCTTCCTCCTAAGGACCTTCAGACCCGGTGACAGACACACGGCATCCGCAGCAGCCTCTGCCACGGGGCTCCAAAGGGGGACAGGCTGGATCCCCTCCGGCATTGCCCGCGTTCCGGGCACCTCCCGCGGGAACCATCCCAGCGGCAGCAGACAGAGCTGCCCCCTGTGCCAGCCCTCCCCAGCACTGCCCAAACCGAGACCCTCCGGGGCACCAGTTCGGTCCAGCACATTCCAGTTACTGGAAGAGTGGTTTAACGCTTCTCCTCTTTATACATCCAAGTTGCAATTTTCACCTGCATCATCTCATTTTGGGGATATTCCCGTCCCACAGCAAAAGCCCAGTCGCACTTTCTCCAGCTCCCCCTTCCCAGGTAACGCGGCCGAGGCGGCAGGTCCCCGAGATGGGGCCATCGCGGGATGGGGGGCAAAGCGTGCCCTGACCCTTCACCCTCGGGGCCAGAGGAGCAGGGCAGCACCCGTGGCACGGGGTGAGGCGGAAATGCCCGTTCCAAACCGCTCCCCAACCACGGCGGAGGGTTTTAGCAGCTCTCGGAAGCGCTGCGTGGGGAGGGAGCAGCAGCTGGGCTCTGCCTGGCGGGACGGGAGCCCTGCAGGGAGCGGGCGTGCAGAGCTGGAACCGGCAGGAAAAAAGAGACTGGGCGGTAGGAAAAAATATTCCGAGTGAGAACAATTGGGCTGAGCGGGCTTCCAGAAGGGGCAGCTGCACAGTGGAGAGATCAGACAGCCAGAATCACAGAGGCTGGATGATGAAACGGGCCCGTTTGATGACTGCCTGTTCCCAGACCCCACGGGGAGAGCAGACAATGCCAAGCTCTTTAAATTCGTGAGGATCCCACATGGAAGACATTAAATTCGCCATCATAAGAATCTGGCAATCTGGTATTTTTCAACGTTTCTTCGTATGGCAATTATCGTGCGAGGCTGAGCCACTCCAGCCTGACAGGTGAACTCGGAGAGCTGCAGAACAAGGACACCTGCAGCAATCTCATTACCGGGTAATTTAACGATGGCAGTAATGGGACTGGAGGCTGCAGGCTGCGTGAAGGTCACCTAAAAACAAAAAGCTCCTTGGAAATAACGAATGCCGAAAGCTCCAAAGGTAATCAGTCACCTTACGTGGGATCCTCTGTGGGCACGGCTGTTACTGCACTTGCTTTATGTTCTTGGTACTAAATGAGAAGATCACACAGTTGCTGATAAAAATGCATCTGAGGCTCACACGCAGTCTTGGTAACGGACTCAACCCTCTGCCCTCGGCCACTTCCAAAGCCATCTCGTGCCACCCAATGCCGGGCCAACGTGCAGCCAGCCATCCCTGCTATAGTCAGAGCCCTCTAACCCTCTCCTGACCTACATCCGTCCCATCTGCAGACAGGAGGACGCAGGAGCCAGAAGGGCCGAGGCCCCGGGCGGAGGAGGAAGGGGTCGCTCAGCACGATGCTGCCACACGGTCTGGGCTCCCCTGGGACCTGGGCATCTGCTGCACACGAACATCGGCCCTCGCTCACAGCTGAGCTGCACAACACCCCCAGGTGAAAGGCTCTTCATAACCACCACGTAACCAATGCTAGGAATAATCTTAAAACCAATCAGTTCCATACCCTCCTGGGTATGGCAGTGCCCACCCCCTGCCCAGCTGCTGGTTGACAGCGGCACTCGCTGGCACGGAGCGTGGCGAAGAATCGCCAACCACCTTTGGATTAAACCCCCTGAAAACCCACCGCTACCTTCCCACGGGATACAAAGGTACCAGCTTCCCAACAAAATGTTTTAAAACCCCCACGTTCCCCTGCTGACAAGAGTTTCCTTCCCACGCAAGGTCAGTGGAAATGTCATTACATCCCATATGGATTTTACGTTCCTGCTCCTGCTGGTGCCAACACAGGACGTGCTTTATAGAGCTCTGCTCTCCTGAGCAAGTCCGACAGAGATTTTCATTTGAAAACACACCGATTTGGTCCCCAGTTCTCTTTTCATAATGGATTACAACCCAAGGGGGTCTCCAGGACCCTCCCAAAGCACAGAGCTACAAGGAATGTCAGTAATGCTTCTCCAAGCTTTTCCATTTCCTACATCTTCCCATTTTTTTCCAGACCTGAGCAACTGCTGCTCATCTGATGGGTGTATCTGCCACTGAGGTTTCTCCCGGCTCTCCGAGGGACCGCGCAAGGCAGTTGGGACAGCAGCCGAGGCTGCCGCAGCTCTCGCCACCCCCTGCTCCGAGCGGCAGGGGTCTGCAGGTTGTGCTGGCCGGACCCGCGGCCTCTGCTGTGAGCTCGGTGAGGCCACCACCTCCTGCCCACTGGCCGTGAGCCCAGCCCCAGCCTGGCAGGACCTGGACCCCTCTCCCCCATCGCCCCACGCGCGCCAGCCCTGGCACTGAGGAGGACCCGGCGGTGGCAGGTGCCCACACTGCTGGGCACCCAGGCACCAGCAAGGTACACTTTCCCCTTCGCCGACAGAATTTCTTCGCTCTCCCCGCTGCCACAACACTGCTCTGACACTTTCCAGTCTCCGGGCAGAGGATCAGCCAGGTCGAGCCGTGGAAGCGTGCAGAGGCAAAGGGCAGTCCCTGCAGACACAGAGCCCATGGCCGTGCCCCTGGAGGCACTCGGCTACGGGCACTCCACAAACAGATGGAGGTGGCCACTGCCCCACGTCACATGGAAAGGGTTCGCGGGAGAAGATGGAATTAAAGGCTGCCAGCACCGTGAATGCAAAGACAGAAGCAGCGACAGAGAAAACGACGTTCCGAGTGCTCCGGAGGTCTCTGAGTCAGCCGCTTGCAAACACAGCCCCCGACAGCGCCGGCATTGTCGCTCCCCTGCTCCCACCCCAACTTCGCTGCTGCCTTTAAGAGGCACCCTCCTTTCAATTAAAATGAACTTGCTCCTAAGCAGCCTTTTCAAATAATTACGAAGAAACAGAGGCAGGCAGCAAAGCCTTTTTCTGCCCTTCACGCCTGCTGCCTTGGGGATGGACCGGGCAGGAGCACCCGGAGCACATCCATTTTCTCCTGAGAGCAGACCCACCAACGGAGCAGCCACCACTTGCTGTCTGAGCCCTGCACCCTCGCCCTCCCCTCTCCCTCCAACCCCGCCTGCTCACGTGCCAGAGACAGAGAGAGCAGGGAACCCAAACCCAGCGGGCCTCTGCCAACGTCCAGGGTGACCCCTTGCTGGGCACCAGCTCGCCATCCAGACCGCAGCCCACACCGGCTCTCGCGGCGCTGCGGGCAAGCAAGCCCCTGGCCAGCAGCCTCAGCACGAGCTGCAGCAGCCCTGTCCGCCACGGGGCATCCACAGGCCTTTAATTACAACCTCCAGTGAGCACCAATTACGGTTCCCAGGTTAGACAAATGTCTCTTCAGCGCCCGACCCCAAAACCTTCAACTCTGGAAGACAGACCTAGAACGCAAGGGACACTCAGAATCCGTAGGAAAATTTGTTAGAAATCGATAAACAAAAACCTACCAAACTGCTCTAGGAAGAGCTGAAAAATCTGTCAAAAAGCAGAAAGGAAGACATTAAATAAACCTGCGCAGCACCAGCAGTTGTCTGAAGCGCTGCGTGGCTCGATTCACAGGCAGTGCCAGAGGAGGACGAGCAGGAGCACTGAAAAGCTCCTCAAGCCCCCTGAACTCTGCCGGACAGCCGGCCCGCCAGACACGCTGCTCTTTTCCTGCCAGCTCACCAGCTGGCTCTGCTCCTCAGAAAGGAGCTTCCAGGGGAGCAGCCCTGTTACTCAAAGCACAGAGGCAGGAGCCGCAAGAGATCCAATTTCCCCAGCTCCTCTGAAACCCAGTGGCAGGGATGCTGGGGAAAACAAAACTCCCCGGCAGACCCAAGAGAGCAGGAAGGCTCAAGAGGGGCTGCAGGACGGCCAATCCAGCCGGGAGAGCGGCCGTCTGCCGTCAGAAGACGCGGGGCTGCAGCCAGGGTCAGGCTGCAGTGGTAGCATCATCAGGAGCTGCCGCTCCCCTGACGCTTCCCGCCCGGCACCGGCCCCCGCGAGCTCCACGCCAACGGAGACGGCCATCGCACGAGCACCACACAGATTTCCAGGGAAAGGTTGTTGTTCAGCTGCTTTCTTATCTGAATCATCCCCAACGCACAGGCCCTGGCCCCAGCCCCCCGCAGCACCCTGTGCCCCGTGCCCCGCGCTCAGGGCACGCAGCATGGCACTGGCACCAGGGTCCCAAGACGGGCTGATGCTCAGGGGGGCTTCTGCTGAGCTCCTGGACCTTCAGAAACTCGGGAGTTCATGTGATTGCCACTACGGCACGACCAACGCCCGTGCCCTGAGGGAGCTCTGCACTTGGGTTGGAAACGGATACTCAGCAGCGTGCCCCTGCAAGAGGCAAGGGGAGAACCCCAAACCCTTCCAAGACTTCAGAAAAGTGTTCTGTTTGGACTGAAGTTGACACCTTGCCCCGTGTATCAGGGTAAGCCTCGTTTTTAACTCTCTGGGGCTGCACGTCTCGACCATTCTCCGGGAGGACAATGCTGGCAGCCACACGTGGAGCCCAAGAACGATTACAGGCGTCCACATAGCACAGCTCTGACAGCACGGATGATGCACTGCTTGACAAAGAACAAAATTATTTTGGGCAAACCACAGCCAGTGAGAGCACTCGTGTTAGAAGCATCGTGCTTGTGTGGAGAGGTCAGGATGAAGACAGCACGCCCAGCTCCAGCTCATCATTTATACGCCACTACTCGACCCATCCCACCCTCAGCTTGCTAAGGGATATTTTCCATATGGCTTCATTTTTTAAATATAACAATGAAACTCTAGCTGAACGTCATTGTTTTTATTGTGATTACTGTTCCCTTATTCCTCCTGTCTCCACACAGTTCGCATATCCTCCTGGCTAGCAGAATCTCTGAATTTCAGGCATTTTCAAACAGTGTTGAAATCCCAGCCCCAGCTGAGACTGGCAAACCTCCCACCAGCTGCAGCGGAGCTAGGGTTGCATCCTCTGGCAGCAAGTGGAGCAAGCGAGACAAGCACAGTTATTTTGCAAGTCTCCCCCTCTTCCAGTAACCCCTGGCTCCAATACCCTTTACCTCAGATGCTGACAAGGGCCAAGCTCCTTAACTGGCATCAGCCACAGTGGAAACCGAACCAGCGCAGGCACAGCACTGATTCGGGGGGCACTGCTGCTCTAGAAATTGCTTTCTTCATCAGCAGTACAACGGTTCACAGCTACACTGGCTTTCGCATGTCCCATCTTAGGTCAGAGTGCCACACGAGATGAACAGGGGCACCTTTGGCTGCTGTACCTTCGCCGTGGCTTCACAACACCCTGCACGCCCCGCAACCCCGCTGGGCCCCAGCGGCGCCTGGTGCCAGAAGGGGTGACCCCGTGCGTGGGAGCCAGGCACGGCCCCTCGACCTGTTGCAAAGCTCAGAGATGGGCAACGTGGCTAGCTTAGGATGGGCTTATCGAAGAAACCCCATTCTGCAAGGGAAAAACCCAGTGAAAAGCAGGCACTGGACAAACCCAGAGAGCTAAGACTCAAAGGCTGACAGCCAGAACTGAAGGGTGAGGGACTGGAGGAGCCAAGCCGGACAGACCGAAGCCACAGGGACGCAGCGATGCCCCATCTCACAGAGCCGCGTGCCGGGCGCCCCGCACGCCCAGCCCCATGAGTGGCAGCCAGCACCCCGCAAGTGAGCCCGCTCCTCCTCCGCCTCCTCCTCCTCACGGACACGCTGCCTCCTCCCCAGGGTCCCGCCGGGCCCCAGCCGCTCAGACAGGGACAGACAAAAGCTGAGGTTTCTCTAGCAACGGGCTGGGATGAAAGCTCCCAGAGACCTCCTCCTCCTCCTCGCCCGCAGCAGCGCCAGGCACAGCGGGAGAGCGGGACCCAGCCCTGCTGCCCCCAGCCCCCAGCCAGAGCCCCGGGTGCAGCCCTCCCATCGCCCCCGGCCCGGCCAAGAGCGGCTGCTCTGGGGACACTGGCTGTCCAGGAGAAGAGTGTCACCAGCTGATGCTCGGAGCGGGCAGCCTAGGACAGCCGCTCCTCTAACATATGTTTCACCCCACTGATTTGTGACAAGTGAGAAAAGATGCTTGGCAACAAAAGCCATTATTTTCCTCACAACTGGGATTAGACCCAATAGTGTATTGCAAATATAGCACAGCAAGTCAGACTCGGAGGAGAATCCAATTCTTCTACAAATATGGAACACCCTGAGAAGGCCGTTTCACTCCCCGCTTCTTTTATTTCCCCCCCCAGACTATTCATGCGCTGTCGTCACCAGGAGCCCAGCCCTCTCCACCACGGAATTACCTCAGATGTGTTTTCTAGTGCTTTGTCATCCTGTTTTCCAGCGGGACGCACCATTTCCCTCGGCAGAGCCCTCACACACACACACACACCCCCCTACCACACCACTGGCCTGGATTCATTCCTGAAACACCAGGCGGGCTGTTACACCACCCGGCCCACCGGGCAGCGGCCGGAACACCCCACGGCACGATGCTTTGGGGAGCCAGGCTCGGCCTCCACCAACAGCTCTGTGTGTGTGAAGCCCGGCAGGGCAGAGCCTCGAGAGCCCACCCGGCACCATGAGCCCCCGGGATGCTCCTGCTGCCCGGCACGGTGGTTCTCACCCACCCGCCTCGCCAGTCTGGGGCAGTGGGAACCGAGGAACGGTGCTGCCAGAGGAGCACCCGTCTGGTGATGGCCGAGCCCGAGTCCAGGCTCCAGCAGGTCCCAGCAGTGAAAGCCAAGGAGATACAAGGACCATGGACTGGAGCATCTCGAACACGGAGGCACCAGCCATGCCTCCTCATCCCTGCCATGCAGAACCCCAAGTGCCAGCCCGAGGGCACCTCAGTGGCAGTGACCCCGTGCGAAAGCTTCAGGGAGGGCACAGAACAAGCAAGCAAGCCTACCTCCTTCCACATCATTATGAATAACTGTCTAGAAAGAGACAAGCGACGTGGCTCTTCGAAGCGCAGAGCCAGATGAGCCTTTGATCTGAAACCAGAAGGCTCCGCTTTGTTAAAACAAGAGAGCAGAAAACACTTCTCTCCAGCCCGAGAAGAGCCCGCACGGCCCTGGCACTTCTCGTACGGGTTCTTCAGCGCACGCCTCTGATCCCCAGCCCAAGGGAGCGCGTCAGGAGCCAGCCCATGCCAGCCAGCCCCAACCAGGGGCACATCCACTGAACGGCACCGGTCCTGCAGGCACAGCCAGGCTGAGCCCTCCCAGCACCACTCGCCGGGCTGCCACGGAACCTCTGCATCTCATCTGCTAGAGAGGGAAGTGAAAGCGTAAGAAATGAGATCTTTAACTGAGCCACTTCTTCCCTTCTGGGAACCCCCTGGCCCCGGGGGCAGCATCCCCCGGAAGGAGATGTGGTGCCATGGGGTTTGAATCCCCGACCAGCAGCCCGGGGCAGCCGGGGTCAGGAAAAGGCCACCTTGGTTCTGCTGCCAGCGAAGGCGGGTTGTGGGGCCTGCTCCCCGGAGGGCACAGCCAGGTCCAAGGGGCTCCTGCAAGCCCAGACCGAGCATCCCAGTGCACAAGGGGGACCCAACCCATGGCTGCAGGAATAAAGTGGCCAAGAAAATTCCACTTCCATAGGAATATTTGCATAAACAAAACATCCTTCCCTTCCAATAAACCCCAACACCACTCTTTTTTTTTCTCCTTTCCACTTTTCACATTGATATTTAAAATGCAAATGAAAGAGTCATAAAGAAATGCAAATGAAAGAGTCATAAAATTTTTAAAACAAAGCAACTGAATCTTTTTTTCTTGCTCTTCTACTTTCAGAACATGTTAGCCACACGTTATTCATGAGAAAAGCAGATGCGGGAGTGAAAAACCTGATCAGAAATAGTCCAGGATCTTCCGAAACTCTGGGTAGAGCCAGCACAGCTATTTCCATCTTCCTGCTCCTCAGCACTTCAGAGAGGGGAATTCCATCCCGCGGCAACGCCGCGCCACAGCTCCCATCTCTTCCCAGTTCCGAGGTGGCCAGCACGCCGACTGCCACAGCACCAGCCAAGAGAGGCCACTATTTTGCCGAGTGTGCCAGTGGAGCTTCCCGAGCCCCTGGGGGTGACCTGCCCCGTCTCCCTGGGGGTGACCTGCCCCGTCTC
>JANVCC010000038.1:653040-679015 GCA_025345505.1 Todiramphus chloris collaris | reverse complement strand
ACCCAGCTCGGCCACGGCATCACCAACCACCCAGCTCGGCCACGGCACCCACCTTCCCTGCGAATGCCATCACTCCTCAGCCTTGGCCCCACTGCCCCTTCTCCAGGTTGCAACCGTCAGTAAGTCCACTGCAGCAGTGTCTCCTCTGACCAGATCTCTGTCAGAGCCACAGGCACAAACGCTGGGACAGACGGTGACTTCAGCACAGAGCCCAGCTCTACACATAGGTCCCACCACACTTCGTCTTGCCTACAGACTGCGCTGGTGGACAGGACTTCTGCTTCCTGGTCCAGCTGCAGATCCAGTCTTCAAAGAGCAATTTTCAGCAACGGAGCAGTTGAAACCCGCACGGTAACACGAGTTTACCTTCAGCACAAAGCTTCCTCTTCAATTTCAGTCTGTCACAAGCTTTGAACAAACACTTTGAGAACAGCATGGAAAAGCCAAACACATAATACCTTAAAAAGCAGGTCAGGACAACAAATTATCTAAGTAGGAAAATTTCCTCCTTTTCAGAATAAATAATTCTTTTTGGAAAATAATTTTCTTTCTCCCATAAGGAAAACTGCCGTGTCGGTTATCCAGAAATGACTCCGGACTTTGCAAAACGTCTGGCACAGAAAGTTCATCTCAAGAGCAGGCTGCAACGCAGCAAGCAGGAGCGAGAGAGCACGTGTGAACATACGTGTGTGTCAGCATCTCTTCTTGCAGCAGCGGGACCAGGAGGCTGAGCATCCGAGGGCTCTGGAGCACACGAGCCACACTGTCAGCGGCAGATGTCTCAGGGAAGGGCGCCCAGAGCAGCGAACCAGGCCAGCGCCTGCACTGCTGCAGCACGGGCCGGGGGCCCCTCGCCAAGGCAGGGGCGGGAAGGGACCCCTGCCCCAGAGCCCCCTCCTCCCGGGTGGGCACCTGCCCCTTGGTTTCAAATCTACGAGGGCCAGCAGCGGCGATGGGGGAGGAAGAAGCCAGAGGCAGGCAGGCGAAGCATGGCAAACACGCGGGTAGCAAACCTGAGAACAGCCACCAGCACCAGTGCTGGCAGGAAGCCTTGCAGAGTAGAAAACGAGGTCAAAATCACAAGATGGGCAATGCAGTGCCCCGAGTCCCTTACTCATCACTTCAACTAGGCAGGCTCTGGCGCTGCCAGGAGTGCGATAGAGCCCACCCAAAGCCACCGCCGCGGCTCCCCCGTGCTGCTGAAGGCAGGGTCCAGCCCAAGGCAACGGCAGCAAGAACGCATTCAATCGGCCTCTCCAAAGGCAGCGAGCGTGCCCAGCCGCCCCTCGTGGCACGGCCCCCAGGCCAGCGGGCACACGGCTGCTTCAGCAGAAATGGGCACAGCAAGAGGCACCGAACGAGCGGTGAAATCGGCCCTGGCACACCCGAGCTGAAGCAAACCCAGGGGCTGTGAGCGGATGGCAGCTCTGCTGGAGACCATCCCCGGGCAGCGTGGCCAGGAGGCACCCAGCCAGCCCCGGGTCGCTGTCAGAGGGGACCAGGCCTGGGGAGCCTGTTCCGGCCAAAAAAAATATCTGCAGTAACAGAGGAGAGCCTGTTTCCACAGAGTGGTTCTGCAGCAGAGAGTTGCACTTCTCAGGATGTTTGCAGCGGTATGAGAGCCACCTTTCCCAGACCCAGCCAGGGGTAGCTCCTGGCACTCAGCACAGGGCCCATTTCATTTTACTCTGTACCACAGAAAGTAAGCAAATCAACCCAAACTGGCTCTTTTCCCTTCCCCTCCCCAGGCAGAGAGCCACATGTGCAGCCAGGCTCCGTGCAGCAGGTATTTACCCACGTCCTCGTCAGAGAGATGCTGGAGATGTGGCTGACCCCGACTTCCAAGCTGTGGTTTACCACATGAGTTGCCGCTGGGACCAAACAAACTTTGGGGGCTAAATTTAGGCAGAAGAGCATATTTTCGTGTTTTCTCCTGCTTTGACAGGAGACCAGCCAGAGGCTGGATTGGCGCTCCTGGAGAGCAGCGGCAGAGCAGGTTAGGAGCAGGCACGGCTTCATTTGCAGTGCCTCACCCAGGAGCCTCAGCACAGATCTCTCCACGGCTGCAGCAGAAGGGCCTGCCTGTGAAGTGCAGGGCCATGGAAAGCAGAGCAAGGACAGGCCTCTAAGGTCTCCTCATCCATGGTCCACCTCCTGGGAGTACTGGCAGCTTCATGTCCACTCCAGCATTTTGACTGCTTCATAGAGAAACAAGGAGCTACTGGAGAGAGTCCAGCAGAGGATGGGAAGCTGCTGAGGGGCTGGAGCATCTCTGTGCTGGGGACAGGCTGAGAGCCCTGGGGCTGTGCAGCTGGAGAAGAGCAGCCTGAGAGGGGAGCTGAGCAATGCTGAGCAAGAGCTAAAGGGCCCCGGGGGGCAAGAGGATGGGCACAGACTCTGCTCAGGGGTGCCCAGCCACAGGACAAGGGGCAGCGGGCACCAACTGGAACCCAGGAGGTTCCATCTGAGCAGGAGGAGAAAGTTGTTTGGTGTGAGGGTGTGGGAGGCTGTGCCAGGCTGCCCAGAGAGGCTGGAGTCTCCTTCTCTGGAGAGATTCCCACCCCGGCTGGACCCTGCGCTGCTGGGCCCTGTTCCGGGTGCCCTACTGGATGGAGCAGGGGGGGACACCAGATGATCCCCAAAGGTCCTTTCCAACCCCAGCCATGCTGGGATTCAACCACTGTCTGCTTTAGCTGAAGGAAAGTTCATGTCAATGGAGTGGTCCTTGCCCATCCCAGCTCTGCTTGCCAGCTGAACAGGCTCTGGCAGCCTCAAGGCTGAATTCCTCCTGGTGAAGCCCATGTTGGGATACCAACACTGACTGCACCAAGAGCAGATGGGTGATAAACAACCCATCATGCCTCAGCAGCTGGTATCCTTGTGCTCCTCTTCCTCCCAGCCCTTGGCATCTTCTTGCTTTCTTGTGAACAGAGACATGACCGGCTGTAACTCGCAGCAGCAACTGCACAGCCCTGTTTGGGAGGAGCTGGAGGCACATGCTGTTGCTCTGGATGCTGGTGGGAGAGCCCTGAGGAGACATCTCCCCAGCAGGCAGGGCAGGGGCCCTGCCTTCCCCCACAAGGCTCAGGTCCTGTGTTCAGAAACTACACCTTGCAGGGGCCCCGAGCTGTGCAGGTCCCTTAAAGGAGGATGCTCATGGGGAACTCTGCACAAATCAGCACTTGAAGGAGCAGGGAGAAGGAAGGAAACGAAAAAATCCCCCAAAACCACAAAGCACAGGCCTCACACTGATGTGTCCAATCTCCTCGGAAAGGAACCCAAAAACCACAGGCTGTGCTCACGGGCTGCTGGGGAGGCAAACACTGCAAGGCTCCAGGAGGGGAAAGCAGCAAAAGCTATTTGGTCACACGTGGGTTCTACCACGTCAGCGGCTGCATCAGCCAGACCCTGCACCCAGGACACCAGACAAAGGTTAACCCTCCCCGAAACCCCCCTAAAGGGCACCGAGAAGCAGAAGCGCAGATCTCAGTCAAGTCGGAGCCACACACTGTGAACCCCCAGCGCCTGCCAAACACAGAGGCCTCTTCCATCTCCAAGCTCCGTACAGAAGAGGAGACAGAGAACAACCCCCCAAGACACAGCCACACTTGAGGTGCCCCACAGGAACACCACGGATGTCCTCCAAGTGCTCCCTGCCACGGATGCACAGCTAAACACACAGCCCTGGAAAGCTGCAATAAGTGAGCGAGCTAAAGAAGCAAACCCGGAGCCAGGACTGGGGACAATGGATCAAAGGAAAAACATCGTCATCACCAGAAGCACGGGAACAGGGAAAAAGCTGAAACAAGCTGGCATTAGTAACCTGAAATCCCAGCATCGTTACTCTTCTTGAAGTTATTTATAGTTGCAGTTAACTAGTTTAAGTTTTCCCATGACAGTTATCATAGAATCACAGAATCCCCGGTTGGAAGGGACCTCAAAGATCATCTGGTCCAACCTTTCTTGGCAAAAGCCTGGTCTGCATAAGATGGCCCAGCACCCTGTTTAGGTTTTTTCCATTTTCAACCCCAAATTCATACCCAAACACAAACTAAGGAAACTCTCTGGAGAAGCTGCAGCCTCCAGCAGCACAAGAGGCCTCATGCTCTTCACAAAACTCATGCCCCCAGTTTTTGCAACAGTTACTGCAAAAATGAAGGTTAAAATGGTGCAACTGCATAGCAGGAATTGTTCAGTGAGAGTTGCCTAGAAGGAAGAAGAGTCAGCTGCTCTCACAACGAAGCATCAAGCCAAAGCGCCTGCACCGCCGGGCTTCCCTCCTGACAAGGAGCAGCCTCTCACCCCAACGCGGCAGGAGACTCTGATCCCAGACCACTGTGAATGTGCAGAGCTACTTGGTGTCTGTGCCCGGTGTGGGCTGTTTGTCCTGCCAGTCCATTCTGGCAAGCAGTGCCATGCATGCCCAGACACGACCATGGCTCTGTGTGCCTCCCATGGGCACTGGGAAGCAGAGGGCACGGCCCCCACGTGCCTCTCCAGGCCAGCAGAGCTGCACCGTGACGCCACCTCAAGCACAGACAACAAAATAACCACCACGTCCAACGGATGAGAACCTGGCCTTCCACAAACCAGATGGATTCTGAGCACAGCCGGAGCAGCAGGCGACCCCCAACTGCTGTCATCCAGGAGATCCTTAATGACCCCTTCCAATCACACCCTTTCTCCACACCCCTGCCTGACTTTTACCTATCTCCCCTTGGTTTAATTAACCGATCCCTGTAATCACTCTCTCTCTCCACGCTTCCTCTGCTTTAGCCCTCCTCTAGGAGCTGCTCTCTCCGCGTGAGGAGCAGGCCCCCTCTGGCACCAGGGGAGGTCCTGCGCTCTACCCCGGGGATGCGCAGCATCTCTGCAGCCCAGGTCCCCTCCGGGCACCACAGCGGAGTTACCCACAGGCTGGACCGGCCACATCTGCCTGCACTTTTGTCCAACTGACCATCACCGAGCCAGTAAAGCCCATTTACTCCCCAGTACACCGCGTTGTCTGGGTGACACGGCCCCGTACGGGTTGTGCTGATGCACTGGGAGGGACAACTCGTGGGACTGAAGGTGAAGTGAGCCCAAGGAAATACTGAGCAACACAAGAGTAGCTTGGTTTTTGTGTTGGTTTGGTTTTGGTTTGTGGGTTTTTTTCGAGGAGGGCCCTTCCAAGCCCCCAGCCCCCACATGCTGCTGGCAATCCTCTGCTGCCCATCTCTCTGGGGGTCCCAGCGCCCTGAGCAGCACAGCCGAGCCCTCGGCCCAGGTCAGCTCCTAAGAAGGAGCAGGATGGGATGGAGGGGAAGAGGGAGAGCTGGGCTGGCTGGATTTGCTCCTCCTTGTGAGGAAGGTGGAAGAAATCCCTAAGAACAGGTTAAAGACCACAAAAAGAAAGAGCGGGACGGAGCTGTTGCGTTCATGCAAGATTTACAAAGCACAAAAGGAAGCCTCACAAAAACAGATGGTGGGTTCCCCCCTGCCCCGAGAAAGCCAACAGATCTCTGGCTGCCCTCCTGGCACCGGCCATGGCAGCTCCAGGGGCTTCCTCCACCGCTCCCTCCAGCCCCAAACCCCAGAGAGGGCTTTGTCTCTGTGGGACCCACCGAGAAAAGTCTTTTACAGGCTGAATGCCCCCAAATGACATCACTGGAGCTCTGTGTTCAGGGGCTATTAAGATGCAAAGGAGAACGAACTCTAACCGGGAGGAAGAAAGAGAGCTGTGCAAGAATGTGAATCACGCCCTGAGTCACTGAAATGGAATAAAGGAGAAGATCATTAAATGGTTCTCTTCAGCACCTCACATTCCTTAATCGAGACATGGAAAGATTTCACAGATCGTTAAGAGAGCTGAGCTGGGCAGTCAGGGGCTGGAGTCAGCCTTGGGTATCGCAGCAGCCACCCAACCTCTCGTACAGCGCTAACAGGATAGAATATTGCACACACGAGGCGGATCAGATTATCCAGCCTTCTGGCCTGAAAAATCTGTGCATTCGTGGATCCACTGAACCAGTTCTCTTCCAGGCTCTTTCTTTCATCTAATGTCTCAAAGCATCCTCTAAATTGTAATCATGGAAGCCTCCAAATCTCCAAGAAGGAGAGGATTACCACATTCATTTTACAGAGCAGTTAAAAAAAAAAAGAAAAAAACAAACAAAAAAGGTTTTTCCCTCGGACTTGTGTGTCACCGGTCTGTCCCCCACCGTGCCATGCTGCCACGGAAATGAGCTCGAACTTCGCTCTAAGGCCAGGCTGCTTACAGTCTGGGGACACAAAAAAAATGACAAGTCAAAACAAATTGCAGGCCAGCAGACTCAGAAGCGTGGAGAAATCGGCATGTCTGACAGCAGCAGTCGACCAGTTTCTTGTATTTGTTTGATTTAGCGTTCCTAAAAATATCCTGGGCAACAGGCTCCCTGCAGAGTGCACCGGCAGGGATGTGCCCAGCACACCCCAGCGGCACGATGCCGGAGAGCTGGGTTCTCATCCCTTCCTCGGGCCGTGGGGGGAACCTCCCTGCACCCCAGCAACAGCCTCGGAGAGCTGCCCCCCCCACCTCCCCGCTGCCCCCGCCGAAGCAGGGTTGGCTGGTCCCTGCCACAGCCCCTCAAGAAGAGGGCAATCCTGGCCAAGAAAGGCTCGGGAGGTCTCAGGAGCTCAAGCCCCAGGAGGCTGTGCCCAAGGCGAGCCCATTGCAACAGACACCACCGTGGCCAGGAGCCGGTCTCTGCCCGCGGGATCCCTGACTCACCAATCAGCACAATTCCCCCAACCGCACGGGCAGAGGGTCACCGGAGCCAGATGCTGTGTGCACAGAAGCAGACGCCCCAGCTCCCTGCGGACACCCCTGAGCAGCCCAGGCACCCCTTGCTGAGGGCCAGGCTGGCTGGCAGGGCACCGGCTGCGCTGACCCTCCAGGGCAGAGGCTCCTCAAGAAAACCCAGCCCTGAGCCGTGTGTGAGGACAGGCTGCAGCGCAGCGCTCCCACCCTCTCTGGAAGTTACCTGCCATCATCCTAGACCCCTGCCTGCCCACACAGTCCCTCGCTCAGTGGGTGGACCCCCCCAGACACCTCGTGCTGCCCAACGCTCCCGTTCTCGGTGAAAGAATGAATGAGCGCGTCCATGGGCGCACACCCTGCCTATCAGCGCTAGCCCGATTGCACAAGAGACCCATCCTTCCCAGGGCTGTGGCAAGCCCAGATGCCTTGTGCATTAGCTCACGGCTCACCCAGATCCCAAGGACTGTTACAGCTTTTCCTCAGGGTACCAAAGCATTCTCCCGTTTAAAGTTTCGACATCCCGGGAGCCACGCAGGGCTGAAGGCCACACGTGGGACCGGCCAAGCTCATGCCCTAAGCTTGCTGGGGCTTGGGGGCCCCATCTGCACGGCACCAAGGAGAGGCCGGTAGGAGCAATGGCAAGGCTGGGACCAGCCCATCCTCAGCAGCTCCCCAGATCACCCCAAGGTTCTCCAGCTACACACTTGTGCCATGAGGCCAGATGAAAAGCAGCACTGAGAGCAGTAACTCTGAACACAAAGCCACGCTCTCCTCCTCCGGCCAAAGGAGGTGGCTGTGGTTACCCCACTCAGCCTCTGCTACGCAGGAATCACAATTAAAACAGGAGACCTCCCAGTGAAAGGCCTGGACCGGTGGCTTTGTAACCCAGACTCGTTGGAAACGAAGGCAATGGGGGTGCCTTTCAGGAAAGGGCTTACATCACACCAGCTGGAAGCCCAACTGCTGACTCCCACCCACGCTGGGGAAGCTCAGGGTGGGATGATACCGAGTGATGGGTTTAGGACAACTACACCTCCAGACAACAACGTCCCGTGCATTTCAAGGGGCCGATCGTGCTTCTCTTGGAGCACGTCCTAATCACAGCTCTTCCACGTGCTCTTGGATGATTATCCCCGTTTGCAATCCCCGCAGGGAGAGAGGGGCCAAGGGCTGCACTCTGCTCTCCTGCTGCCTTCGGAAAGCCCCGGCTGCTGCCCTCGGGGTGACGGTGACGCTTCCTCCAGAGCCTCTGCCCCAGAGACCAGCCAAGCGTCGGCACGAGCCTGACACTGCTCTTCACTCCTCCTCCCTTCCCCGAAGAAAACACAATATTGCAACAGCAGGGAAAACTACATCGTGACCAACGAATGCACGCTGTCCATCCTCGCATCCGGCCACCCCGGAAACTGCAGAGGAAGTGTGAGGATAAGGAGGAATTCCACCTTCTGATGCCTCCGAGATGCGAGAACCAGCACAGCCCTCCCAGACGTCTGAAAACCCAGCCTCAGACTCTGGCACAGGAGAGACCTGCTTTGTAAAACCAAATGAAATATGGGTTTGACTGTGCCTCTGATGTCCTCGAGTCCTCATCCCAGGGGTACGGACATCACACGTTCCCGTGCATGGAGAACGGCAGTGCCTCCTCCCTGGCAGAGCCCCCTGACTGCCAGGAGAAAGCAGAGCCCCCTCGCACCCCTGACTGCAGCTCCAGGCAGCCGCTCACGCCAGCCAAAGGACGCTGCTCTCACTGGGCACTGCCCGTGCCAGGCCCCAGCGCAGCGACGCAGCCACCAGCCGAGTGCCAGCTGCCCTGAGCCAGGGCGGCAGACCCTTTACAGGCAGGGAGAAGGGGCGGTTGGCACAGCCCAGCGCTGCTCTCTGCAGTGCTCTGAAGCAGGTGGGGCAGTGTGGCTCAGGCGGGACAGTTTGTCTCAGGTGGGACAGCGTGGCTCAGGCGGGACAGTTTGGCTCAGGCGGGACAGCGTGGCTCAGGCGGGACAGGTCTGGCTGCCCACACGCTGCTCCGTGTGAATCCAGTCCCGGTGCAGGGGGAAGCGGACGCGCTGCTTCTCACTGCGGCACGGCAGAAAGCTCGCGGGATATCTGGGTGGCAAGGAACATGCAACAGAGGAACAAGCAGCTGTGGGGAGACTGTCACCCAAGGGCTCTCCGTACCGGACACGGTCCAGGAAAATAGTTCACAACCTGATCACGAATTCACCATCTACTACAGACCTGGAGCGCGTTTCAGGCTTCATCGTCTACTACAGACCTGGAGCGCGTTTCAGGCTGCGGACAGCTCAGCTGGAGGCTAACAATGCACAGGGTGTTGGGATCGCTGGATTGTGCAGCTGCCACCCACAAAGCAGGGATAATTGCCCCCGCTTGCTTCGCTTCCGAGAGGGCCACACATCCTCCAGCACAAACTGATTGCAGTGCTCCCTTCTCAAGGGGAGAAAATCAGCATAAAGCATATTGTCTGCTCACCATCTTCCCCAGGCCTTGTGTATTAGTGGGCACAGAACCAGATGGTTATAGATAAATGACACAAATGAAACACAAAAATAGCCTGTGGTAGTCCAAGAGTGTTGAATTCCCACCCGGAAAAATCAGGAAGGGCCCCAGTGCGACACAGGCATTTGGGCAGCTCCCCAGGAGTCGGGCAGCAGGCGAGCGTGACGGATGGGCACTGCTGGATGGGGCTTTTCCTGAAGCATCCCCGCAGCCACAGCCCTGGCTAAAATCAGCTGTCTCTGCAGGTGTCCCCACTGCTAGGAAACAATCCCTCCAATATTTTACTTGATTCTCTTGGTAGGCATAGAGCCAGAACGTCTGCGGTGCTCTCGGGAGGACTCTCCTTGCCTTTTATCACACGTGCAAGGAAGACAAGATCTGGATGTAAGCATTCCATCTGTTAAGTCACTGCTTAAAAGAGAAAATACCTTCTTTCTTTTCTGCTCACGTTCCGATGTGCAGAGTCTCCAATTCTTTGAATTCACATCCCTTTGTACAAGGCAAAAATCCGGGGCTGTCAGGTTGACTGGGGTACCAATCAGATAATGACACTCACTTAAAAATAAAGTAACACGTCATTACAAATAAAGACTTTCACTTGTTTATTTACTCAAACCGCTGCCTAGCGAGGAGCAGGTGTAACCCTTGCTCAGGGCCCTACCCAGAGTCAGCCGAAGGCACCGTGTCCCTGCCCCCGGTGAGCTGGCAGCGGGGAGCAGGCACCCGGGGCACCCACAAGCAGCTCCGCAGCCCTGCGTGACCCTCGGGCTCAGGACACCCCTGCCTCCCAGGACAGCCCTGCTGTCACACTGCCCTTCTTCTCTCCCAGGACACCGTGAGACCGCACCTCACACCCAAAATACATCAGAAGGAAGTAACTGAAGCAGCCCAGGAACTGCCCTGTTAATTATGGGCAGCTGGCTCCTCTCGGGTGCAGCTGGCAGCAGAGATGCTCCAGGCAGATGGCACCCCGAGGTACCCACGGCCACACAGCCCATCGGCCACGCGGGGATGGGCCGGCCGGATGGCAGCGCAGAGCCCGCTCCTCTGCGTGCCACAGAGCTGGTGCCTGCTTTTCCAGCAGGTTCCTCCTGAAGCAGATTGCTAATTGCTCCCGCTTTTGGCTCTTCTAAAATAAGCCCAGGCTGCAATCTGGGTAGTCGTTGCAGGAAGACTAATGAATTGCCGCCCACCTGAAATTCAAACTTTAGCAAAACACACAGGAGAAGGGAGGGATGGAATCAGCTGCCAGCAGCCCTCAGCCACCCCCACGCCGGACAGACACCCCTTGGCCTCGAGATGTGCCCCCAGCTCAGAGGCTCAGAGAAACGCCGGGAACCCAGCGATGCAGCAGGGAGCAAAGGCAGGAGCTCTGCTGAGCGGTCAGCATTCAGAGTCCGGCGTGCCAGCAGCACAGCCTCTTTGTGCCCGGCGGGTCTCGGAGCAGCCGGGCAGCTGCCCGTGGATCTCCTCCAGCCCAGCCCATGGAAGAACTGGTGGCAGAGCCGATTCCCTGTGACCGTGGGGCCGGAAGCAGGCTCAGATCCACCCGGCAGCAGCGGTGACCGGGGGGACGGGGCAAGCAGGAACACAGGGGGACTCCTCCAAGAACAGCAGGGGACTTCTACCTGAACTGAGTGCTGAAAACGAAGAGCAGAAGGAAGCGTGAGGGACTGCATGGCTGCATGGCTCAAGCCAAACTGGGCAAGGCACAGGGCAGCCTGTTTGTGGGCACAGCCCCACAGTACTGGGGTGAGTTAAACCTGTCCGACCCTGGTTTCTACCATCCTCTTAAAAAGTACATGGCTGCAGACATCCCCTCCAAGGCGCAAAAGGAAGCAATCACAAACAAATCTCCCTGCTAAGAGACATCCCATAGAGCAGGTTTAATGACTTTATCACCGGATAATCTTCAACAGCAAAAGCGTACCAGAACACTGCTTCCCCTTTCATCTTCCCGAGCTGTCAGCCGTGCCCATGACCACCTCAACACAGCCCCCCACCCACCACCCAGGCACACCGCTCCCCAACCTCCGCAGCCATCACCAGCTCGACTCTGCCTCCCCACACAGCACTGCCAGTGCCCCCACTCGCCCCTCCATGGCACGGATGCCATCCCCTGTGCACGGACAGGCGGGCAAACATCGCTGCTCAACCCGAGCCCCACGCACGGCAGAGGGGAGATGCCACGGCGGGGCAGGGCTGTCACGACATATCCACGGGGCCCAGGATGCCCACCCTGCATGGCACGGCTGCCCGGGTGGGTTTCCTCACTGCGTGCCCACGCACAGGCAGCATCTTCGCTTTCAACTCTTAACTATTCAAGTTGGTGAAAAAAACCAACAACAAAAGAGTACACAATACAAATGCTGTCACTGTAAAGAAAAGCCCTTCAGCAAAGCATCTCCTCCAGGGGTGTTCTTCACAATGAAACCCTCCGGCACAGAGGGGAGAACCACCCTGCACGCACTGCACCCGCCGTGGGCAGCCCCCTGCGCCCATCTCCCCGGAAGAGCAACTGACACTAAAACCACCACTGCCCTAATCCCGGAGACTATTAGGAAGCTTGTTGTTGTTTGGACTCTACACATTACTGGTCTGAAAACCACGCAATGCCCCCAAAAAACCAAACACAACCACCCCAAGGCACTGAGCTCCCCAGGCTGGCAGGGCAGAAGCCCCAGCTGTCCACGAGGGCAGCCAGACACAGCCCAACAGGGCCATGCCTCATCCCTGCCCTCCAGCCTTCCCCAGGAGCCCAGACAGCTCCCTCCCTTTTTCCCCCACTCCTCACTGCAAACACGTAATTCCAAGCCTTCTGGATTAGACAAAACTATTCTCATTGATCTCAGGCTCCATGTACTGCCTCGTTTTGCTCTGTGTTTTACTGGAAGACTGTCATCAGGGATCTCCCAGCGCTCTCCTCCACTGGAGTATTCCCATGCTTTCCGGCAGGACCCTGCTCGCTCTCCAGGCACACAATCCCATCAGTGCTGCCCAGCTCCAGCACATGCCTGGAGTGACTCCAGGGGCAAAGGGCAGCTCTCCACAGGGACCTGGCAGCAATGACCCAGGTAACTGCAGGTATGTACCCTGCCACCTTTACTGACACGGGCAGCCTTGCCAGTGCTCCCCGTGCATGGCAGCATTGAGGAATCAAGCCTTGAACCCAGCCACGCCTCCCCGTCCAGCTGAGGATGGAGTCCAGCCCACCCCACTCCATCCCAGCTTGGCATTCTCCCCCACTCCCCACAGCCCAGCTCTTCTGCTGCATGTGCTGCTGCCCTGGCAGGAGTCCTGCTGAGCAACCAACGCTCGCTAGAACCCAGCACAGCCTTCACCAGCACCTCTCCCGTTCACCTTCGTCTGCTTGTCAGGATTCACTAAAAGATTCAACATCCCCTTGTGTTTACTCAGGTCAGAGTGGCAGTCGGGAAGGGGCTGTAGGCATCTCCATCTCCACAGCTACCCTGCAGCTTGCTCGGGAAGCGTCAGTCGGCTGGGTAGGGGTGAGCGTGGGAGCAGCCGAGTGCACCCCGAGGGTGGTCAGACCAAGAACTGCCCCCCAGGAACAGCACACATAGCTTGTAACCATGGATTTTTAACTCTGCTAAACTGGGGGCTTATTTACTGCTGTGGCCTCTCCTCCAGGCCGCTGGAAATACAAGCATAAAAGCAAGAGCATCGCTGCAGTAGCCGCGAGAAGCCCAGGGCAAGCCTGCACGAGCTCCCTTCCACCACCTGCACAACTGAAGCACCAGCCTGAGTCACCGTTTCACTTCTCTCATTAAGCCACAGAAGACCTAAAGGAAATCAACCATTTAACTCCATATTACGTGTCTTGAGAGCATCCTGTAATCACCAGTTCTGGTTCTCTTCCATCTGACAGCTTCCCAAAATATCCCCTGGATCTCTCGGCACCTCCCAGCACCTTCTCCCCTAACTGCCATCCCAGCTGCAGCTGGTGCCTCAGCCACGGTATTTATATCCCTCTCTGCTGATTCACTATTGTTCCTTGATTGTTTAGGAGCTGCTTTCACTACATTTTCTTTTGACACTATCACGTTCATCACTCAAACATGTAACTCTGACACTTCGCCCTTCCAGCGCTGATGCAGAAGAGACCCCCTTTGCCTCTTTGTGTGTGGGTGATGAGGGGCAGTGGGCATTTCCTTGTGGTGCGCTCTCCTTCCTCCTACTGACTTCAGATGTCCAAAGAAACAGAATCTGGCTAAATCCGTTAGCAATAGCACCAGTGACGCGTGATCACGGAGGGCAGCCAACGCTGCACCTGCCTGGCTTCATTGGGGGGGCATTCATGAGCAGAGATGCAAAGGGGGACAGAGCTGCTCTTGCCTGTTTCGAGCTCATGGGCAGCTTCTCTGCAGCCCTGTCCCACATTTATCTTTCAATTTGGCTGTAGGCTGCGTATTCATACGATGCCAGTGTTTACTGCCAGCACTAGCTTGGGCTAATTGCAAAGAGTCTAAAGCAAGCGAGGAAAACTGGAAATGCGTTACCAAGAGAGGAGGGATTTTCCCCAGGCTGGCCAATTAGAACCAACTGACAAACACCATTTCTTTTAAATCTGCATCTGCATTTCCCACGTACTCATGAAAACAAAAAAGGGTCTGCTCAGAAGTGACGTTTCTTCAGCAATCTGTCAGTCTTGCTCAGACTGAAACACCCACCCACCTTTTCTGGAGCGCAATCCCCAGACCCTGGGGAAGACCTCTGCCTAACAGACTACGCAGAGACTGATGGGAATTCAGAATCTAGAACATCTGTATATTGATACTTAATTAAAGGCAGCAGCACTGCTTTACAGGCATCAGTAGCTTTTCATGCATTGCCACACGAGTCTGTATTCCTTACGGAAACTTTACTGCCACACTCTCCCAGAAGCCCCTTTTGAAATACCGAGCTTCTCTGGGCAGGGATCTTGAACCTCCAGCGGCCCCAGGATCACCTCCAGGGGTCAATATCCTCAGGTTCCTTCTGACACGTGTCTAGGACAGGGTTTGACACTGGAACAGCCTTCCAAAAACAGAAGGAAGGAACTGACCCTCCTTTGCCAGCTCCCAGCAGTGACTGAGGAGAGGCTCTCATCCCCTTTAACACAGCAGCACATTTGTAGTCCCTCTGAAAATTATTCTCTTCCTCTACCTGAACTGTGTGATGGGAAAAAAGCTTCTTCTCCCAATTTGCTGGCCTAAGAGAGAAAAAAAGAAAAGTAAAATGACTTTGTAAAGTGTTTATCCATCACTCCTGCACGTCTGAAACCCTCACTGACAGCTTGATGGAAATCTGGCAAAATGTTTTCCTTCTAAAGCAAAAAATTGTTTTTGAATGCAAAGTTGTTAGACAAGTACCTCATGGTTATCAAAGCACGCAATGAAATGACCTTAACAACAACAGCAAGGCAAGCTTAGCAAGATGACGACTTAATATTCTTAATATTTGCTTTGTCCAAGCAGCCTGCAGGCTCATCTATTTTAAACATCATTCCCCGAGCCTATGGAATACGTGTGCAATATGTTCTCTGTTGGTAGCGCTCCAAACACGCGTCATCTTCTCTAATTTAACTAACCAGTCTCTGTTTTGAGGGCATCAGCCAGTTTTACCCATCTGAAACCAGCAGGATCCAGCAGCAGAGCTGCTGCCCAGCCAGCCGGCAGCTCCACCTCACAGCTCGGTCCTTTCCTGGAGCAGAGCTCCCTTTGTGCATCACTTGGCCATCGTTTATCCCGGTGAAAAGCATCACAAAGGATGTCACCCCAGCTCTCATGGCAAGCAACCAGCTGCCTCGGGAGCACCTTTCACCCCTGCCCTTCGGACACCGATTACCACTCGCTTGGCTGGGCTCTCTCAGCTGTGGCGTTGCAGGGCCATCCTTTCCTCGCGCTGCTCCCGACGTTATTCTTATTTTCTCCCATGCATCAACTTGCCAAAATTTGCACGATTCTGAAATTCCTTTAGCACCATCGCTTCACTCAACAGCTAAACCTGAACCAAAGCCTAAGCCTCCTCATCCCCCCACTCAACATGCGGCTCTTGTACAAAACGCCTCCTCCGATTGTCTCTCGAGCGAGACGAGCGAAGCGGGTGTCTGGGAGGGCACGACGCAGCGTGGGCAGGGGGCTGTGGGTCTGGCCTCTCGCTCTGCACAGGGGCAGGAGTTGGTCTTGGCGCAGCCTCTGGCACAGCAGCGGAGGGCTCGGGGTTCAGATGGGACTCCCATCCACAGGGTGTATTTCAGCACACACTGGGGACGCGCTTCCCCCCTGCCCCTCGCCTCTGCCCTCGTCTCGGTGCAAACCTGCAGATCCCAACGCAGGGAGCAAGCTCTCCCCTCTCCGTGCCACTATTCTTCTCGTGGTTTGCACCATCTTTTTAAAAGCAGATCACAACCCCCAGCGATGCCAGCTCGCAGCGCTTTGTGCCGGTCGCAGCCCCCCTGCCACCTCCCTGGCACAGCACTGCCAACAGATCCCAAGCGTTCCAGTATCGCCGAGACACGAGATGGACAAGACACCGCAGGGGAACAGCCAGGGCACGCTCCTGCGCTCCGCAGAGCCTGGCAGACCAGCCTCACGGAACAGCGGGCGTCTTCAAGTCTCAGGGGAGGGAGACCTGTCAGTCCACCCACAGAGCACCTCACCCCAGCCCTCCGCACGGCAACGCTGAATCAAAAATAAATACATTTAACAAAACAGAAACATCCCTGACTGGCACTGGGTTTAGAATTCAGCCCTGCGTATTCTTATCCCTAAACGTCGTGGGATCTCAAGTGCACTGAAGATCAAACTCTGCCGTGGCTCCGAGGGTCACTGAGCATCACTGTTTTAAGGGCAGGTACCACGGACTTCAGGGGCAGGACTGAACACCAAAATTACCAAGGCTGGGGAGTTTCTCTCCACACCAGCAGCGGGCACCCGCCCCGCTACCCCAGCTGCTGCTCTGCCCCCTCTCCATCAGCCCCCATCCTCCCGCCCCACCGCTGTGCTGGCGGGTCAGACCCCAGCAGAGCTGGCAGCTCGGGCAGCTGGGCTTTGGCCCCATCTCGCCCAACAGAACTGAAATGCTGCCCTTTCCCTGTTGCCAAGGGCTGCCCTGGAGGGCAAGGAGGGTCCTGCCTGGGGCTCCCCCGGCCAACAAGCAGCCCCTCCTTGCCCGAGGTCTATTTTAAAGAGCGAGTGGCAGTGCCAGACAAACCCTGCCCGCGCTAACAGCACCTTACGGACTGAAATCCCCCCTGGAACTGCACCTGCCGCTGGGAAGGGGCAAGCGTGGCGCAGTCAGAGTGATTCCCCAGGCAGCAGATCTCACGGGTCTGGAACCCGAACTAAAGGAAAGCATTCACAGCCAGTCGCCCTTTGCTACTGCACGTCTGCTCTTACCAAACCATTCACAAATCAAACTAAGTACTGAAGCACTTCTGGTAGAAAACTGTGCTTTTCTCAAATCCTTGTGCCACAGACAGACTCTCTGAAGTACAAAACTTTAAACAAAGAAGGGTGGCAACACGCCGTGGCTGTTCCTCACGGGAATTCCCCGTTTCATGACATCCTGCCATGGGCACTGGGATAAGCAGAAGCCTGCAATCACACCGTGACAGGGTCCCTCCTTCAGCCCGAGCCCCTGTGGTGGAACAAGCCCTGAACACCCCACACAGAGCCAGAGCCCCTCCTTGCTGAATCTGACAGCACAAAGACGAAGCAGTGAGCAAATAAACTTAGGGGACTCGCTTGTTTGCTGTCAGTCACAACCGTGGAACGCGCTACAGCGCACGAACGCCTTGCAGCAGAAGGCGTGAAACCAGCCTGAGCCGCGTCCCGGCTCCGCACCTACGGACACGCCGCGGCAGCGCAGGGCGACCCCACTGACACCCGTCCATCCCTGCACGCGACCCGGCACCCAGCAACCGCTCCCGAACGCGGATTTCTTTCGGTCACTACAATTTTGCCAGTGTCACTGAAATAACCCAGGAACTGCCTACAATGCGCCTCACTGGTGTTTCGTGCGAGAACCATTCCCCTCCCCAGACACCGAGGAGAGAAAAAGAGCTGTGCTGGCTCTGAACAGTCAATACTGAGCACTATCAGCCGAAGCTGCTGGGCTGCTCCTGCAGAGCATGCCAGCTGATCAAACACCAGGAGCGGCTTCAAGCTCACTGGAAAAACAGAAGAGATTTATCTCACTGAGTCGAGAAAACGAGGCTTTAGCCGCTGAAGCACAACGCGCACTAAACCAGAGCAAGGTCATTATTTTTCTCTTCCAATACACACATGACCACTGAAGCCTCCGTCTACACTTCACTGCTCGTCTTGTCCTCTGATCTAAACTTCAGCCTGCCTTTCCCTGCCCTTCTCCAAGGATTACTCACTCGGTGTCTTTGTCTACCAAGGCACTCTTATTTCATCACATCACATTTGGCTTTTACCCACCGTAACCCAGAGCAAAACAACTTTGCAAGTATTTTTAGGCCATGTATTTCATGTGACGTTAGATTTCTCATCTCCGTTGCCTACTTCAGGAAAGACTGAAGTTGATCTAGAGACAGTAAAATTTAACAGCACCGTAGAGACGAGTGACACTGAACAAACACCCAGAGCTGACCGTGCTGTCGAAGCCTGCAGCCCTACAGAAGAGGAAACACACTGGCGATGGCAACGGAGGAGACTCCCGTGCCCACCCCTGCAGCCTAAGACAGGCAAGAATTGGTCGTGTTCCTCAGCTTCTTGTGCTCCCTAATAATAAAAGCACTTGAGAATTTAAACCTCAGGGTTTCAGGGACAGGCAAGCAACAATTTGGACTTGAAGATCTTAAAGGTCTTTTCCAATCTGGGCAGGTCTGGGATTTTTAATGGCAGAATGACCTCTGGCACGTCCTTCTGTCCGTGCTCATCCTGTCGCCCCAGAAGATGACGTTTTGCCTCGCTGAGGAGATACAGAGATGAGATGAAGAGCATGAAGGGACTTGTGAGGTGGGGAGCACATTTAACAGATGGCCTTTGGCACCAACCGTCAAACTGAGTTCAAATCACTGCAGTTTGAAGGAGAACGGCTGACAGCGACTCGACATGGTCTCTTACATAAAAACCACCATCTTTCCTTTGTGCCATATCCTCACCCGCTTTGATGCATTATCACTCCCTGCTCCTGACTGCCTTTCAAAAGCAATCTAAATTAATGTGAACTGGTAAAGGGTAATTATCCCTATGAATAATTGGTGTATGCTAATAAATGCAAAATAGGACAAAATGCTAAGTGTTACCAGCACTGACAGCTCTTGCTCGTGCCGCCCGCTCTGGTAAAAGGGCACCTACGGAATGCTGCCAAGGGAACAGGGCAGATGGCTGCGGGAACAAGGCCTCGGTCCGTACGGAGAAGAGGGACAGCAGCAGAGCTCCTGCTTTTTGTCTGAAGCACGATCTTACCGAAGAATGCCGGGTTTTTTCTTAGCAAAATCCTACAGGAATCCATTGCTACAGATACACACTACAAGAAGAGGAAGAAGACGTTACAAAGAAGAGGAAGACAAAGATACTATCTAGAAAAAGAGGACAGTGCCAACAGGAGGAAGAAAACGGCCGGTTGTGCTCGTACGGATACCTGTCGCTAGCTCTCCGTGCCCTGCTCTGCTGACAGCCACGCAGAGCTCGGTGCCAGCGAGCACCGGGTCCCCGCGGGGCCAGGGCAGGCGGCCAGCAGCGTGGGCTGCGCAGTCAGCCCAGGGTGCCCCCGCAGCGGGCCGTGCCGCACAGCCCGGGCCCCACCGCCGCCCCGCACCCTGCCCAGGCTGCCATTCACACTGGCGGTTTCCATCAAACCCAACAGCTTCCTGCAGCACTATTCAGAGGGACTGGCACGCTAAGTGGATTAAGTGGCACACGAGAGCAAGAAACATTAAAGTGCTGCCTTAGCAATGGCAGGAAGCTCCACAAGTAAGAAGCGAGATCCAGCATGCTCTCCAAAGTGCATCGGATACCTCCTCGGAGTCACGACAGCCGCTCTGGCATCGTGATGGAAAGACATTAGCCAATTACGTGAAGCATTTCAAATCCCGCTGGAGGCCAGCCCACCATTATTTTATTAGTGTGCTTTTAAAGAAGCTTCACATGTGGGGGAATAATGACTCCGAAAGGGCTATTTCCACAGCTGTGGGGAAAAATCAGAGCCCCGCACACAACGCTCACATTTGCACTGTCTGTATCTCCTTGCTGAAGAGAATTACAAACACGGTGCAGTCAAATTAGCAAGAAGAAGGATGGAAAAAAAAGATTCAAGTTCGTCTAGAAGTTGGGGTTTTTTAATCAGATGGTAATTACTAGATCTACCAGAGGCTGAAACACTCTTACATGCCACTCCATGTTCTCCTGTCTCTACAACCCAGGTACATATATCAGGACTCTCCCTCCCCAAACGTGTCCCCACAGCACCCAAACCCCAACATCCAGCACTTACCTCCCCTACGCCCGAGGTGTCAGGAGCTGCCCGGAGCTCCCGCTCACCTACAGAGGTCCACCTTCCAAAATCCTCTCCTGCAAACACACCTTCTGCTGCCAAAGTGTGCGAGTGCGAGCTAGGGGCTGGACCGAGCAGCCTACCTCGCACCCACCGCTGCAATCATGCCTATTTCAACCTGCAAGCAGGAAATTGATTCCAGTATGTTTTCCATTTGCAATCTGGGGTTTTTTTTCTTTAGGAAAGAACAACTGCTGATCAGTGGTGGGCTTAAAGACATCTTTCTGCTACACGGGGAGATGCCCCTATAGCCCCAGGCACATACTCAACCAATCCTGCAGTTTAAAGCATGGTTACTCAAAGATTTAATGCTTCTGGCTTTAGTATGTTAGAGCATAGTCCTGGTGGATGGATTTTTTTTGTTTTACTTTTAACAAGCATGAGTTCTTCTCCAAGCTGCATTAGATAATTTCACAGCTACTTACTACAATAATTTTGACCCACGCCTAGAATGGTGGAGCGGGCCGAAAGCTGCCGATAGCCACGCAAGGCAGGACACTGCGCAGGGGCAGAACCAGAGCACCCAGCAGGACAGTGCAGCTCCTTCCAGGAAACTTCTTCCCTGCCTTTCCAGCCTCTCGCGTCCCTCTGAACAGCAGCACAGCCATTTGGTCTTAGCGACACAGCAACTTGCCTCAAAGCATCAGTCAAGTATCTCCAGTGGAGGATTGCCACGATGGCTTTCTTCACCTAGGATACAGCTGGACTGTAAGAATCAGTAATTTTCTGAAGCGATTTTCTCCTTAGTCTTGGTGCTCCCCTGTGCTGCCCCTTCTCCTCAAGCTCAGGCTCAGTCTAAGGGTTGACAGTTTTTCTTTATAACGTAATTTCCAGTCACTGAGGCCAGGCCACACATCACTTATTAGCGAGTGACGGTGGCAGACCGAGCACAGCAGCCGAGGCAGCTAATGAGGCTGCCTTAAGCAGCCTGACAAATGCACACGCCGAGGAGCCAGGGCAGCGCGGCTCGCCGTTTGTGCGCCCCCATGAAGGATGGCTCGGGAGAGCGGCACCCACCATCCATCACGCTCAGACCTACCCAGCAGGGCCACAAAAACCAATGCACGCCTCCTCCTCTCGTTCACACAGCAATAATGGGGACAAAAGGAGATTTATGCCACCTTCTGAATTCTTTAGTAAGCCAAGCGATAACGCTTCAGCCCCTGGAACTGTTGGGTCTTACAGAGGCTGCCTGCACGGTTCAGCCAGGGCCGTACCGGTGTCGATCCGGCTGACAGGGGAGTTACAGCAGGGTCAGCCTGGATCCGCTGCGTGCCCCACGGGGGCAGGTAAGGCAGAGTGGAAACGCAGCCCCCGAGCCGCGGGTTCCTTTCCAAAGGGCAGCTTTGCTCAGCCTGGGGAAAGCCAGAACTGGAAGAAGGCATGGAAATGGCCTTCCCCTGCACGAGCAGCTCCCTGGCTGATCCATTCGTCTCCACGGGCACAAGTTGGCTTCTCTCAACAACAACAATAAAATATTTAGTTTAAATACTGGGGAAGAAGCAGGCTAATCAGAAACAGTTAACAGAGTAACCAGGGAGGATGTCAGATCTTCCATCCCCGCGGGTTTTTACCAGCAAATCAGATGAGCATCTGTCAAAGACGCCTGTGCTGCCAGGAAGATCCGAAGGTACAGAGACCAAAATTGAGATTTATACTTGAAGGGTCTTTTTAAAATTTAGATTATGAATAAAAGTACTATTACTCAGTGATAGTTATATAAACACTGGAAGGTTACATAGACAGACTGACATTATTTCAGGAAAATATGAATGTTACAGGATTAATATCTTATTAGGGATTAATTCCAACCTCTTGAATTCAGTGAAAAATTCCCCTTTATCTGAGGGGTCTTTGTCTCAAACCAAGACTGAAGCTGAAGAAAATAAAGCAGGGAAGTTGTCCAGTCCTGGTTTATCCTCCAAACTAAGCACCCTGCAAATACTGAAGCACATTTAGCCATAGATTTCATTCATAATTATAAGCAAATTAACTTTTTTTAAATACGTGGGTTTCATCCTAACAATCTTACTGTGTTAACAGATTATTTTCTCTCTCTCCCGCCTGAAAAACGCCACAGATAAATGATGTCCAGTAAGTCGCCTCCAGCTAGGATGTTTTATGAACTGCTGGATAAAGAACAGCTGCCCTATACAGAGCTATAACTGTGTCACGATGATCTTTTCACTGGAACAGAAGCATGACTTTCCAGTTGGATTTAAAGCGAACAAACTAAATCATTCCCCCCACTAACACCACCGTACAACCTGGAGCACATCCACGACTCCGGGCTGCTTTTGGAGGAGATGCAGCGGGGGACCCCGGCTGGCGGGGGTCATTCTACAGCTGCAGGGGCCAGGGAAGCTCAGCGCCAAGGCAACTGAAAGCTCCCGTCACCAGAGAGGAGAGTTCTCTTTCTGCGTCGCTGTTCTGCTTTCTCTCCGCGTTTCCTCCTCCTGCTTTTAGCTGCACGCTGTACTCGGGGCTACATCCTGACCTGATGGACACAGGACTGGAAGAGAGGCTGGGGGGCTGCAGAACACACCCCCGCTGACAGGTTACCAGCAAACTGTCACTCTGCACAGAAAATCATCTCTATTTTGCCAAAAATCCTATTTTTCCCCAGGCAGTGTCACATCTGCAATGAACTACAGCCTGTTAGAAAGGTGAACAAAAGGGCAGGGAGGGAATCAAAAGGATGCTATTTACCTCTAATGAATTTCAGAAAATTTCTTATTAAAATCCTGTTACAGTCCTGCCAGCAGCAGGGAACAGAGAAGCAGGGGGAAAGCAGAGGCTGTTACCACACAAGCAGTAGCCGGGACACGGCCGCTGCCAACCTCATCTGGAAGCCCAAGGGCCCAGGCTGGTAGGGCGCTGCGGAGCCGGGGCCAGGGACGGCTGTCGGGGCCAGCACAGCCCAGCCGTGGGCACATCCTGCTCCCACAGCTGCCACGGGCACCAGCAGCTTCGACCTGTGCGGGGAGCATCTCTGACCAAACGTGCCAACCCTGGCACCCTGAGCCACGGGGTGCCACTGGCCAGGCGCTCGCTGCTCAGGGCACTGCTCTGTCGTTTTGGGTGCACAGCCACCAAGGACCCACAGGGCAACTCCACGTTAAACACGAGCCAGGGAGCGCAGAGTGGATCAGGACCACTGCGCCAGGACCACCGCTCCAGGAGAGCAGCCGGTGGCACCAGGGGCCACCCACCCCACACATGCCAGCACCCAGCCAGGACCACGTCACGCTGCCTTTCTGCCACAAAACGATGGCAAGGATGAATTTTCTCTAACAGACCTTTGGTTATTTTATTATTTTCTTACACTGACAGCCCCGGGCACCAACACTTGCTGAGGAGGATTTGAGTTCAACCCACTGCAGAGCTACCAACCTCAGACTCCACACACCCAACTGGCACAGCTCATGCCAAGGGACCGGCGGGTGCCAGGCACCCCAACAGTCTGGTCCAGCACCTGAGACCCCGGAGGCAAAATTCAAGTGTCCTATCTCACACTTGCATGGCAAGGCTAGTTCACTGTTATAGAAACTGTTGTTGCTATGGTAACGGGGAATTGAAAAGGAAATAAAAACCACAACAACTTAGATTGATAAAAGCACAGGTTTTCATATGCAGATTGCAGCATTCTGCACTGCCAGTTCATACCGATTTATGAATTTACAGTTATTCAGCCAGCAAAAACTGAGTGATTATTTATAAATATAAAAGCTAAAGTTCATCCCTAGATAAATCACAAACAAAAATAGGCCTGAACTTATCATACATATCATTCACAATGACTAATTCACTCACCTCCAGCTGTATGTTGAAACCTAGTCATGCTAATTTTAATTACTTAATTCAGGGAGCAGCTCTTCCCTGTTTCTCTCGTGCTAACTTTGTTTACACACGTACATCTCTGTCTCTCTTTTTCTGCCCTTCCTGGGTAACAGACGTAGTAAACAAGGAACAGAGGCTTTCAGAGAACGCTTCCAAAAGTCACTGCGTTCAGCTCTGAACCGCTGGCCTGGGGCTGAAAGCAGCCCTGACTCAGAGTGCCTCCCGTCTTCTTCAAGCTGCAACCGAGCTTTCATAGAAAAACGAAAATAGTCTGACACAGTTTTGGCTACCGGTTGCGATGGCTTTTAAGTTCCAAAGCCCTGACACAACCCATCCACTTCCCTCTTCTGTCGAGCCCTCCCAGAGCCGAGTCCCAGGAACGCAGGCTGGAGGAGCCCCTGCTGCAGACACCTGCCAACCTCTCCTGCCGTCCCAGGAGACTCGTTCCCAGGGGGGAAGCTCCAAGGAGCCCGACCTCAGTCATCAGACGTGTTTCTGGGTGATTAGGGACGAGCCGCACTCCTTCCCGGGCAGGCAGCAGTGCCAGCTCCCACGCTGCGGGAGCGGCCGAAAGGCAGAGAGCCCACCAGTGTGGTACCTTCCAAAGGGCTCGGGCTCCCACCCCACACACACCACGAGGCTCCCGCCGGCCCGGACCCACGCACGGCACTCCGATGTCTCATCTAGGCTTGGTTTACACAGGAGCTGATCCTTTAAACACGACCTGCCCCTGCCCTGGGAGGAAGGTGCACGGCAAAGCCATCTCTTGGCAAAGCCATCGCTTGGCAAAGCCATCGCGCGGGAGCCCTTCAGCAGCTCAGCAGCAGCAACAAAGGCCTGGTGTTCTCCTGGCAGTGCCATCAGGCCGTCCGCAGCCAGATGGATGTATTTGTAAATACGGCAGATCAGTTTTGTCAGGTCGTAATTGGTTTCAGAACAAGCGGTTCCCACGCTGACAAACAACAATTAAAGAGCGCAGAGCTCCCGGGGTGCGCAGCGCCGAACGGCAGCTACGCGAGGGACAGCAGCAGAGCAGAGCCGTGGAAGAGCTACCAAGGGCACACAGATGGTTTCATCCCAAGATGCCACCCAGGAGATGGGAATGCCCAGCAGCACTGCAGGGTGAGCCCCGAAGAAAGCAGAGCCTCTTCCACCCCGCAGATGCCCGGTGCCCACTCAAGCTGCAGTTGGAGCCACAGCAAACACCTTGGCAATTCAGAACCCGCAGGGACTGGCTGTCCTCCCACCCCAGCAACCCGCCTGGACGGCAGGCTCACAAGGGACAGTTAACCTACTGGGGAATTTGAGAATCTTCACACAAAGATGCTACTGGGGGCAAGCAGCTCTTTCCAGAGAGCTTTGGCCACATATAGTCTGGTAAAGGCCCCCAGAAAAGCTAACGAAGAGGTCACTGAAGATTATTTTCTCTCTTTCAAAGGTGTCTTGCCACCATGAACTTCTGCAGGCCCAGTAGTCAGCTCGGTGGCCAGAAATGTCTTCTTTATTTGGATTGTGAAGTACACCACGGACAAGGACACTGCAGCAGACACTCACCAGTGACAACGTGACCAGCCTCCACATAAATTCTTGGCATGCTGACGAGACCAGACACACCGGGAGCCAACAAGGTAGCCAGGGTTCACACCCGGCTCTCGGATCTCCTGGGGAGAAGGGCTGTGACTACGCCCAGGACCCAACACCGCTCTCCCGTGCGGCTTTAGCAGCGCAGCTTTGTGCAAGCTGTCGGAGCAGCTGCATCACCTCCGCAACGCCAGCGCGCCACGGCTGATCAGCAAGGGTCCCGCTTCACCACGCTCAAACCAAGGAGCCAGTTCTCCCGGTGTGCCTCATCCTTAACGCACTGCCTCAAACCCTCAGAACACCATCCTTCCTTATGAAATCTCCTGGGTGTCACCCAGTCCAAGGGAGACAGCATCATTAACCCCATTCTCCAGGTGAATCAGCTTTGGTGTGCAGAAGCCTCACGTCTCAAAGCCACAGCACCAGTCTGCTCTCAAGCCTGGCGCAGGAGCCAGGAGAGCAGACCTGGGTCCCTGTCATGCCCAGCAACACCACGGAGATACCCCATGCAACCACTGCTCCCCGGGTTCCCACAGTGCCACGGCACCCAGAGGCACGATGGGCTTGGATGCAGTAAGATGCACGGCCGGCTGCACGTGTTACATCGGTTCTGGACTCAAAAAGAACATTTGCCACGAGCTGTCAGTGCCCCAGAGTGATGGTTTTTGAGGCGACTCAAAAAGGACATTTGCCACGAGCTGTCAGTGCCCCAGAGTGATGGTTTTTGAGGCGACT
>JANVCC010000038.1:640386-653030 GCA_025345505.1 Todiramphus chloris collaris | reverse complement strand
TTGCCACGAGCTGTCAGTGCCCCAGAGTGATGGTTTTTGAGGCGACTGGGAGCACATTTGGGTCTGGAAATGCAAAATAGCAAACAAACACTCGTATATATCTACCTACCCAGGTGAAATAGTTTCCAAGAGAGGTTTTTGAATGGGTTTTTTGTTGTTGGTTTCTTTCTTTTTTTTCCAAATCCACAGTGAAAGCTTAATTCTGGAGGAGTTCCTGTCGGGTCTCGTGGCCCGCAAAGTTCCCCCCCTGGGGCTGGCACCTGCGGCGAGGCACACAGTCTGCTAGACTCTCCTCTCCCACCCGGCACGGCTGCCTCCTCGCCGCGCTCCCGGAGGAACCCCTGCCCAGCAGAACCCACGGGACGTTCGAGAACAGGCCGTATGATCGGGGGAGAGGCAAACAACTTGAGTTTCTTTTTTCCTCTTCTCACTCACCCTTCGTTTTGAGCCGACCTCCCACAGCCTTGGAATAACAATAATCTGTTTCATGTATCTCAAACTGCCATCCCACAAGGACGAGGAGTACATGAGTACTCTTTCTGTTATGGTTTCACTTTCAAGGGTTTATAGTACAACATTTTCACTTGCAGTATGTTTGCTTATTGTTTCTTTAGGGATTTCAGCAAGAGTAGGTCAAGAGCACAGAAGCACTGTGCAGGAAGATCTGCTTTTATAAAGGTGAATCACTCAGAACACCATTGAGCAAGGACGTTAAAGGAAACACAAAATGCTCTGGAAGAACCTGCTGCTGAGAGCTGCTTCCCAATTCACCCGATACACTCCAAGTTAAAACTGGTTTGACGCTGCTATTTATTTCTGTTTGGGTTTTCCCACACCTCCTCAGATTCTTCCTGAACTATCTGAAAAACACAATCCCAGTGGAGATGCAGCGTCGCTCAGTACGACAGCACACGTCCCATTCGCTAGGGAAGAACCGGGTGCTACGGAAGTGCCTACAAAGCATCCAGTGTGTTTAGGGCAAAGCAAAATGAACAGTCAAAGGAGAACCTGCCCAAATCCAAGGTTCATCTTGCCGAATTTCTGTGTCTAACTGTTAGAGTCGTTTCTGAGAGCTCTGCCTGGGACGTCAGGTCTAGCTTCCTCTGGGTGCAACACCAAGACCCCCGCACACCGTCACGCTGCACCTGCCAGCCGTCCGCTGCAGCGTGACCCGCACACCGACCCACCCTCTCCACCCCTCTCTGGTGATGCACAGCCCCAGCCTCAGCCACGAAACACAGCCCAGTTCCCCCAAGGTGTGAAACAGGCCGGTTTCCACCACAGAGCACGGCTACGCGTCCCGTGGGATCCACACTTCTGTACGGCACCAGAACAACTCACATTTTCCCACCCACAAGCGCTGCAGCCCCAGAGCGCAGCTCGCTCGCGCCCGGAGCTGCGGCACATCTCCCAGGGTGAGGCTACGTGTCGCCTGCCCCGTGCTGCTGCACACCCACCTCGCCCGGCATGTTTTCGGGACGGAGGAACGCTTCCTCCTGCCCTCCGCTGCCCACAGCCTCGCTTGCAAACAGGAAGCGGCGGTCGAGCGGCGTGAACGGGACCTCAGCGCGACTTATTGCCGTGGATCAGCCCGGCGGGTTCCTTCGGGCCTCGCAAACCCGCCCGGCTCCCGGCTCGAGACCCATGCAGCGCACGCGCTGCCCGGCTGGTGAGATGGCCACGTCCGCCCGGAGCTGCTGCACGGGCACTTGCCCATCCTCCTGCGGGACATGGAGCTCAAGCACCCGACTGCTGCCCCTAGTCCTGCCCACCTACCCCCTCTCGCCCGGGCCTCCGTGGCACCCCGTTGGCCGCAGAGGCAGAGCGCTCCCGCCCGCCTCTCGGAGGTGCTGGGAAAGGAAAAGCATTAATACTCTGAAACGCTTTGAAACTATTACACGGGCATTTACAGAAACGCCAGCGTTACTTAATCCAGTGGCCTCCCCCCGAGCGTTGCTTTGATGCTGCAGGGGAAGCGATAATGCATCCAGCCAATTGTGTAATGCTCTACGCGGGGAGAGGAACTGTTTTCTGATCTCTCCAGCAATCACATTCTGCCCCGAAGCACGCTATCCAGTTGTGCTGACCTCAGCACGCTTAACTGTACACAATATCGGCTGTAAAAGTACTCGGCCCTTTTGAAAACATGCCCATCTCCAAAAAGAAACAACCATTAGGCAACGCTGCAGAACAAAAACACAGCATGATAGCCCAGCCTGGACTGGGTAGAGCGTAACCCTCTTGAGCAGCAACGTGCAAGTAACTTCCCAGCTCGGTCAGCATCCTCTCGTACAGCACAGCCCTGCTGAAGCGCTCCAAGTGACAACCAAGGTCTTTTACCTACAGGAAGAGACGTGTGAAATGTCCCACCCATCCAAGAGGACTTGCTTCAAATCCACCGTGCCACGTTCGACAGCAGCAGAGTGACATTTTCAAAGAAGAGTCCCTCTCCTTTGGGCAGATCAGGCCTTTCCCAGCCCTCAGCGCTCATTCAGGGCACACTGTCCCTCCCGAGGAGTTCGCACATCCTCCCAAAAAAAAACAGAGAGGCAAAACCAGCTGCCTGCAATAACATTTTCTTAGAAGGCCCCGTACATCTTCATCAGCTCACACCGTATCTCCTGCCAGGGGAGGTCACTGGAGGTAAGTGGCCCACAGCATCCCTCCAGAGAGGCCGCTGAACAGACATCCCCGTCCGGCTCACGGGGACCAGAAACACAACTCCAGGACTGCGGCTCACCTGCTGCAACACCAGCGTAAATCTGGAGCAACTCATCAGCTTTTGAGGGCAAACAAGAACGGAAGATGGGAGTTTAAGAAGAAGCTAAACACACTCCCTGCTGTCGGCAGGATAATCTCACAGACAGTATTCCTTCCCTCACTACCTGACCAGCTAAAGGCAGCGAGTTCTGATGCTCTTCCGCAGCATTGGCAGATCACTTCCCACAAAGGGGACAAAGCAGTCTGCAGAAAGGTCAGCAGCCCTGTTTCCATCTTGTCCTGAGCCACAGCCCACTGTTTCTTGCTGCATTCCCACTCCAGGGCTACATCCCCAAGTGGGACTCAGCTGCACAAGGACAGGCCTCCTGATCATCCCTGTCTAGCAAGGCAATTCCAGCCCTCAAGCTCCCTGGCAGCTCTAATCCTGCTGCGCTGCCAGTACTCTAAAATGACAGCTGCATTTCTTTCCTCCCCAGATCAGATAAAAGTCTGTATCTTTAACATTCCAAACACAAGCTAGCTGTCTGGAATGAAACATCATTTAGGCTCTTCCCAAATATCAATTAACCTCTTTTCACACAGAGAAAATCTTCAATGCTCACTAGAGCCTCTGAGGTGAAGTTGGTCCAACAGGCAGAGAGAGGCAGTGGAAAACTGGGCTCCCTTCTCCCTTAGCTGGCATCCTCAGAGCCAAGCCTCTACCTCCCCGTCTCTGGTCATTTACATGCATTTGTATCCTGTTTTTCAAATATTTACTCTCAGAATAAAATCAAGATGGCAAAACAGCCCGAGTGTCACCTAATCACTACAGTTAGCCTGGCTACCCAGGTAACAGGCAAAGCAAGAGCCACGTGGATGAAACCCTTGCCCGAGGGAGCTGTGGCTCTGGCAGGACTGGCAGCCGCGCAAGAGCTGCACCCCCTCTGCTCTGCTTCTTCTACAGACAGGCCCAGGGGCCAGGAGGGACCGAGCTAAAAAAATCAGGGATGATCAACCAAGGAGCAGCCTCCTCTCCCCTCCTCGCTCATCTGTCTGGTACAGACACGAGGAAGAAACTGCAGGCGACTGAACTCTGCAGTTGCCCTGCCAGAAAATTCCCGAGCTTTCCCGCACACCGGCCACTGCTGCAAGACACAGCAGTATTCCACCCAGCCCCCTGGAGAAGCAAGATGCAGAGTGACTGCAATCCTCTTCCACACGTCTGACTGTTGCTCGCAAAGGCCTAGGTGAAAAAGGAAAGGATAAAAGTATACACTTTTCTTGTTTCTCCTCTTCACGGCTGTTCTTCAGCTCCCGAGGAGAGAAGAACGACAGGCACTAATGGAGATTCTGTTCTGAAGCCGCTGGACACAGAGGGGCTGCGGAGTTTTCCCAGACTGAGCACCTGCAGCACCAAATGTCTTCATGGAGAACCTCCTGACCGGCAGCTCGGCTTCAGCAGTCAGGAAGGGACAGCAGGGAAGCCGGCAGGCAGGGGTGAAGCTGGCAGAGACAGGGTGAAGCCGGCAGAGACAGGGGTGAAGTACAGACAGACGGACACACCGCCCCACAGCCACATCCGAACACACACACCACACACGAGGTGCTGCTGTCGCTCCCTTCTGACCAGGCTGCACCCACAGAGCTAAGCCTGGGGACCCACCTTCGAGAAGAGGCCAGGGTGGAAGCACTGATTTCTGCACGGGAATTGTTAACACCACTCCTTTTTATATACCTTTCTTTTGGAAACAAAGGGGAAGTTTAAAAACAAAAAAAAAAAAGAAAAAGAAAAGAAAAAAGAAAAGAGGATGATTTGGCACAAAAGGGGTGATTTAAGGCTTCTTGCTCCCCACCACGGACAGCATCCTAACAGCCACCTCCTCCTTGCTGAGTACCAACAGTGACAACGCTCCCCACCCCAGCTGCGGTGCTGCTGATGGTGCCATTTCTCACACGAACTCCAAAACCAAGTTGCTGACGGCTCACGGTCGTTACCCAACCCTGCAGCGCCGCGGCAGCGAGAACCACGCCAGCCCAGGCACACCAACTCGGTCCCAGCCCTGGGAGTCGTCCCACCGCTACGGAAACTCCCTCGGTCATTTTATTTCAGAGCTCTGCTTCCTCTCCCGAAGCCATGCGTGGCCACACGCTGTTCAGCAGCTGCCTCCTCCAAACCCAGCATAGCTGTCTTCTAGAGGTGAGGAAAGGGACACCAAAAGAAGTCATCCCAGGCCAGTTTTTCAGAGAAAACTTTACAAACGAGGCTTTCGGAGAGGCGACCAGCTTGAAGCGCGCCCAACAAGAGCAGGCACACAGCTGGAGCGCTGGGTGAGGACTGGAAGCCCTAAGGGGGTCACCAGTGAGAGGTACAACCCACTACGGCCACGGTCGCTGCGTGGCCTCCCGACACTTGCTCCTTCCTCCGTCCTCCCGCGCTGCTACGGCAGACGCAGCAGTGAACAACAGAGCAGGGGCACGGCACCACGCCGCTGGAGCAGGAAACACTCGCCACCTTTTTATGAGAGGAGGATTCCCTGGCAGCTCAGCAAAAGCCTCCCGGGATTAAGTCACCCCTGGGGATTACAGAGCCACCCAGGTTGTAAGAAAGGGGAGGCAACTCGGTGCCAGCTTGGCTGGGGAGCGACCGCCCAGCGCCCGCAGTACCTGCGCGAGCTGCTCTGCCAGCGGGCACCGGCCGGAGCAGCCATGCCTCCCAGTCAGCAGGTGCCGTCCAGGAGGCGACTGTTGGTCCTGACGTGGGTGGCAGCCCGACACACAGCTACTGAAACAAAGCCAAATTCAGGCAGAAGAAAATTCCAAAGCAAGAGAGAGAGAGGGAGGAAGGAAGGGTTCCCCCTCCCCTCCAGCGGGCCAGAAGAGGGGAGTAAATCCTGCTCCTGACAGGCGCTGAAACTGTGCACACACAACTTAAAATATTACACCTTGCAGAGGCTTATAAATATCTGCAAGCCCCGGGAGCAGCTTCCCTGCTGCACTCTTACAGCCCTTAAATCCCCTCACCTGGAACCAGGACTAGCTACAGGTCACGCGTGAGTGTTGCGAGAGGTTTTACTGTTCCCAGGAAGAAGGGCAGATGGTTAAATAATGCCCAGGGACCCGCCAGCTACCCGCTGCCAGCCAGGCTCCAAGGACCAAAGGACCCTTCTCCTCTACGGCAGCCAGCTCCCCGCAGAGCCCCAGCTCTCGGGCACTGCCAGACCCCTCCTGAGGCCGAGCCACAGCCCCTGGGCCAGCCCCATCCAGGGCTTCTCACCACACACGCAGGGGTGAGGCTTGAGCTCTGGGCCACCCCTCTGGAGACCCCGGCCATGGCCCGCTGCCGAGGGGCTTCAGCCATGCCAACGCTCGCTCCTGCTCCCCCTGCCAGGCTCCCAGCCCAGGGACACAAAGAGGGTCTCCAAAGCAGGGCAAAGCCCAAAGGTTTGCCCAAAGGAGGTCCCTTCCTCCCCTGCACTTCCAAACTTGGCTGGATTTAATCTTTTACCACATCAGAAGCAAGCCACCTTACTGAGAGGAACCTGAAGCGAGTGCTGGCCCCCATGCCCACAGCTGCCCCACAGCAAGCACAGGCTCTGCCCCGGGCTGTGGGCTGCAGGAACAGCCACCAGCTCCCATTCCATAGGGATGCTCCCGTGTGAACCCGAGGGTTTCAGCAGCATGGCTGCTAAATGCGACTTCTGCCCGGCCAGGGGTCAGGCCACACTGATGAGCTTTAGCTCAGAGCTCCAGCTCCCCCTTCCTCACCGCACGGCCGGAGAAGCCCCACCACCCACGCCGTGTGTAAGCACACTGCAAGGCGGGGGGGACAAGCCCAGCCTGGCAGCAGAAGGCGGGCACCTGGACTCAGCAGAAGCAGGTCCTGCAAAAGGACAAGGGCTGATGGCTTCAAACTAAAAGAGGGAGATTTAGACTGTAGGGAAGGGAGAAATTGTTGGTGTGAGGGCGGTGAGAGCCTGTGCCAGGCTGCCCAGAGAGGTGGTGGCTGCCCCATCCCTGGCACCATTGCAGGGGAGGTTGCCCGGGGCTCTGAGCACCCTGCTCTAGCTGCAGATGGCCCTGCTCCCTGCAGGGGGGTGGGACAGATGAGCTTGAAAGGTCCCTCCAGCCCAAACCAGTCTATAACTCTGCTAGAAGGCCAGCACTTAGGCCCCCATCCAGCTCCCCATCTAAACGGGGCCGTGCACCTAGAGAGTCTTTGGGTTTAGCCATGTCTTGATAAGAAATAGCAGCCCTGGTGCCTTGGCACATTCCACTTCTACTGCCTGCACCAGTGCCATGAGGCAGTGCCTGGAGCTGTACCCGTGCTCCAGCCCCAGCGAGCCCACCGAGCTGGCTGTGAGAGCTGTGCCCAGCCCAGAGCAAGGTGCCCTAGCGCACGTGTACACACGCTTCTGAGCAGTTCCCATGAGCTGGCGGATCCGTCTCCCCCCCAGGACCGCAGAGGAGGCCAAATCCAAGGCATTTTAGGAAGGTCCATCCCACCACCAATTAATTATACAGAGCCGCTGATGGTCGGTTGTGCGCAGGAGCCTCCTGACTCCGCCGAACCATCCCAGCCTCCACCGAGGCGCTCGGGACTCCAGCTTTGCAGGAAACATCTCCGGGAGATGCAATTTGTTTCCATCAGAGACTGCCAATTAATCTTTTTTATGAACTACGTACATACTTCTCTGCCTCTCTCTGCCCTCCCAGTGCCCGCACGCTGGGGTCTCCCGTCAACCCATCCGCCAGGACCAGGCCACCAAGCCCACTGAGGAAACGCCACGGGCGGGTGGAAGGTAACAAAGAAATCCAGGTGGGCACCAAGCGAACAAGGAGCAATGCTGAGCAGCGATTCCAGAGCCCCACAGCAGGAGCCAGCTCAGGCTCCCCGAGATCTGCACCGGAGCCGACCGGCAGGCCACGGCACGCGAGCTGGCCCGGCTCACGCCGCCCCATGCCGCTGGGAAGCGAGACAACGAAGCCAAGGGTGATTTTATAGCTGTTTCTGTGATTAATATTGCACCGTTTCCTGCCAGCCCACCCAAAGGGGTGGAACCTACTTCTCTTTTTGCACAGAAATATTTTATTCAGCGGGCTGTCAAGGGTCGAGCCTCAATGCCTCCTCCGCTTGCTCCCAGACGTAATGCCAGCAAATAACCCGATATGGGAATTTTCCCAAAACCTTCTCAGCAAATTGAAAAGAGGGCAGTAGGTAGGAAATGAGAACAGACATAAAAGAAGGGATGCTGCTTCTGCAATGGAAGAGGCAAAATGAAGCTAACGAGAAATTATAAATTAAGCTTAGCCGCAGTTCTCCTAAGAGCACAGGAAAACAGACACTGGTTTTCTTTGCCCCAGGTTTGCAAGCCTTCTTCATGTTTTCATATGCTATAAATCCATCAAAACCCCAGCTCTATTATCAATTTACGCAGCAGCTACGAGCCCTAGAAGAGCAAGGAGCCACCCCTTTGCCCACCCGCACCGGAGGCACCGGTTAAAGGCCCCATCCTTATGCTCTGGGGAGGGAGGCCCTTCACCTGCCGGGGGCAGGGCCAGGAGGATGCTGCTAACTCACAGCAGCCCTCCTGCACAGCAGCCCAACAGATCGCACCGCAGCCTGGATGCTGCCGGGGTTAAAGAAAAGCTTCAGGAAGCAATATGAAATTAAACAGCCCAGCGACGCAATGCCCAATTTCCTACAAGATTTACAGTGCCGTACCATAGACGGCTGCATCTGTGTAATTAAAATGGGCGAGTTCTCCTGCGTGAAAGCAACAAATCATGCTCTTGGCTGTAATGAAGAAAAGACATTTATTCCTCTTTCTGGCCAGATAGACAAATCAAAATTGTACGCCTGAAAACACTCACTTTCAGTTGTGCATCTAAGGATCTACCGTGTTATGGATTCTGCAAGCTGCTTTAATGTGGCAGTTGTAAATATGCAGCCAGACCTTTAATGGCATTTATTTTTCACGCAACCGTTCCTGCCTGCCTAAGACAGACAAATAAGAAAACCTGACTCCTAGAAAGTATCCTTCATATTTCCTTTCTGGTATCACCAAGCGAGCCAATGCTGGGGCCAGCTCCCCCTCCCTGACAGCTGAGGAGGGACACGACCAGCGACAGGACAGACCCAGGGCACAGTAAGTGACAGGACAGACCCAGGGCACAGTAAGTGACGGCAGAGGCCACGCCACGGCCAGGTGCCCGTCAGCGGCACTCCGGAGAGGGCACCTCCGGAGAGGGCACGGCGAGAGGTGCCCACGCAGGGGCAGACGGCAAACGCTGCGGAGAGCTGCAAGGACGGCCGGCCTGCCACAGCCAGACACATCCAGCGAGCTGCTTCCACTCCTGCAAAGGGAGAGGCACCCACCCAAACCCTCAGGCACCCCACGTCACCACCCACGCCGTGCAGCTGAGCCCAGCCCTCTGCCCCAGCCCTCCGGGCAGCACCCAGCGGGCGGGCAGCAGGCGGACGCGCACGGAGCTGGGCGCGCACCCTGCGCACACCCTCTATCTTTGCAAAGCATTTCCAGGACCACTCCTTCCCCCCGTCAGAAAAGCAGACGCAGTTCTCCAGGGAGGGAGGGAAGATACAGAGTCATTATAGCTGATAAATCACCCCTGCGCAGGAAGATTATTCCCCAGTTAAACTCCACTCACGCCCATCACGCTCCCCGCCGAGGCACGGACTCACCGATGCTTCGAGGGAGGCCGTGGCAGCCGGAGCACAGCTCGGCTCCGCCGCTGCTGTTACCGACAGGCTGTCCCCAGACTTGTGCTCCCCTTCCCACAGCTGAACCCAGGGGCTTGCAGCGAAACCCACCTAAAAATCAGTCTAAGTACCATCGTTTCTTTCCCCCTCCACCATGTTATCCCCGGTTGCCCATCAGGCTCCTCCAGTGATACCTGGGTGACTGAGGTTTCTCTGCACTCCAGGCGCTGCTAAATGGTTATTGTCTTGCGGGAGCCCCAGGCGCTGGCTGACCTCACCCCTTCCAGGCTGCCTGGCAGACACACAGGAATCCTCCCTGACATCTATCCTTTAGTGGCACCTCTGCTGCGAACGGCCTTTCACTCCCACCCATGCCAATGCACTCCCTGGAGTCCACACGCAAGGCCTTCCACCTCCCCCCTGGTTCTCGACCCCACCACGGGGACCACCACTGTACTGTGACCAGATTCCAACCCCGTCCTCCCTAACGAGGCACCGCTTCTCCAGACTGCCAGCTCTTCTCTCCGTACATCAGCTCTTCTGTGCCAGCATTTGCTTGCCAGTCTCCCCTGACACTGCTCCACCCTCTCTCTCTTGCTACTCGTTTTCCATTTCAGTCTTTCTCCAGAGACGTGGGTATCTGTCCTCACCAGGGTAGCATGGGCTTAGCTATGAACAGACAACACCTGGATTCCTACAGGAAACAAACGGGGTAGCTGGAATACCAAAGTGGCCTACATGAAACCCCTAGGTCGAGCCAGGTGAGCTCAGGCCTCGTGGAAAGGGAGCAGAAGCAGAAGTGGGCGTTCACGGTCACTGTCACAGCCTCAGGAGGAGGTCTGGATGATGACGAGCCCTCTGCCATGTCGGGTTCTGTTGACACCGACAACGCACAGGTCTGTTGTGTTTGCACACGTGGTACACACCTAAAGAACCAGCCCCCATCCCTCCACAGAGCATCCTCACCGCCGGTCCTCCTCAGTCCCTACTGACATCACGACCAACCACGGGCTGCTCACTAAACCTTTCCACCCAGTTACATCATCTCCCGGTGCCCCTGTGTAACAGGGCAGCACAGGCTGGGGCAGCCTCCACACCGACTCCTCTCGCCTCGGACATCCATCCTCCCTGACCGCCCAGCCTCGCAAGGAGGTCAGAGCCACTCTGTCACCGCAGGGAAGTGACAGCGAGGGGGACAGCTGCCAAGATGGAGCCACGAGCACTGCAGCCCCTTCACCTCACCAAGGTGACCCCGAGACCACGCTGGTCCCGTGACGGACCCGACACATCCTAGGGATGCAGCTGCTAGGACTTCGAAGGCAGCAGGCAGCACGCACGGGCACTGGGGGCCAACGCTCCCCACCTTGGCCCAGCTTCAGGCACCGATAAAACCTGACCACATCCGAATTAACCTTTGTTCAAAGAAAACACAGACCAAGTACCCTAAATCTGAAAACAGACATTTCTGGAGGTATAATTAGGCACAGAATAGTATCAAGGCAATTACTACCAGCCCATCAGCAAACTCTGTCTGCATTACAGCTGCCCAGAAAAACAGGCCAAAACGTGATCTCTGTGGTGCAATAAAACACCCTGATACATAACCCAGCATTAACTGTCTAACATATGGAAACCATGAGGCTACAGAAGTCGGGCCAAGAATGATCGCGGGAAATGAATATTCCAGCTATAAACAACAAGAAAAAAATACTGGAGATGTCTGCAGCGAAGCTTTTGGAACAGATCAGAGCCAGTCCTGCCTCCAGCTACCCCTCTGCAGCCCCGAGCATCTGAGGAGCAGGAACCACCCGGCCCAGGACACCTTCAAGAACACCATGGAAACGTGGGGCAGGCTCCGCAAGTAAAGGCAAATCCCCTCCCATAACGCAGAACAATACCACAGGCTAGAAGAATATTTCATCTGCTTAACTGCAGGGTGCAATAACATCAATTTGCCCAAATTACACACAAGCAGAAAGGTAATTGGCACCGAGCAGAGCATGTTGTGACTGTTACGTCACTCTTCAAAGCCAACTACAAAAGATTGAAAAGCAAGAAAGTAAACAATGGCACGGAATCAACAGCCAGCCCCTTCCCCAAGCCCCTCCATCTGGCACCGCGCTGCAGCCTGCGAGCAGCCACTTTCTCCAGGCAGTGCCTGTGCAGATAAGACATCACTCAGCCGAGCTCAAGACCCAACATGCCAAGTGACCTCCACGGAAACCAGGAAAGCTCCTCAGCTTGCACATTCACGAGTTAACTTGCAGAAAAGCTGGCTTATATTTTTTTAATTAACTCTGTCTTAACCAGAGACTCGAACACCGCGCAACGGTGACCACACACCTATATAAGACACGCAGCCGAGGGAGATCGGAGCCAGTTTTATATAATAGCTCGACGGGGGGAGTCGGAGGGGGCAGCAATGAACAGGCATTAAAGCAGCAGTTAAGGGTCCTCAGGCGAAAAGCGGGAAAAGGAACCGTCATCAACTAAAAGAATTAGAGATTGCCGCAATAACGAGTAGATTTACAAACTGAAGTTATCAAAAAAGAGCAGTTAATGCAGTTTGCTACTGATACTAAAAATCCTGATTCTGTCATAGAGAGGTGGCAGTTTTTTCCTGCCTGACCACACACACTCCCAGCCCTTCACCAGGCTGCAGAGGTCTGTGATGTTCTACAGGGTACCAACTTTTCCATAACTGTAATAATTAATGTGGAGCCTGATACTTGATGCTTAGTGCTCTCAAAAGACGTGACCTTTAATTACATTCTTCTCTAATATTCAGACACAGAACGGGCTGCTTCAAAGGTCTCACCCTGCAACCCCGGGACTTGCATAATAATGATGATGTCCCTGGGAAGCGCTGGGCGCGACGCACGGCAAAGTTCCTTACATAAGACCTGCAAGATCAATGTGCCTCCTGGCCGGGGAGGTCTCGATCAGCGCCCTTCACGGGACCGCCGAAGTGACAGCGGTTTTCCCTGCAGCTCCCCGCAGCCCGGGCTCCGGCAGCGGCCCTCCCGCAGCCGCAGCCGCCCGACACGGGGCCGCGGGCGGCCAGGTGGGCCCGGCCACCGCCCCCCAGCCAGCGCTCTGCCGGGCTCTGCGGCTCCGGCCTTTCCCCATCGGCAACGGCGGCCGCTCCGCGCCCCACGCTTCCCACGGCGATGGCAGCGCCGCCCGCCCCGGGACCCGCCGCGCCCGGGAGGGGACGCAGGGGCCG
>JANVCC010000038.1:621792-635309 GCA_025345505.1 Todiramphus chloris collaris | reverse complement strand
TGGGTGGTTGGTGATGCCGAGGCCGAGCTGGGTGGTTGGTGATGCCGTGGCTGAGCTGGGTGGTTGGTGATGCCACCACCCAGCAGTCAGAGGGGGGATCTGCAGGTGGCTAAGGGAGGCTGGGGCCCTCCCTCCCATAGGCAGGAGTAAAATGTCCAAGTGCATGGGCAGTTTGACTACCTGGGCGTACAAAGCTGTCTCAGCTGAGAGGACGGTGTCACTGGCCGGTGGAAGCAGGATGCTGCTGCTGTGGGCTGCTCTCCAGACTGGAAGTTCACCCCTTCCAGCAAGTGACTGGGCAGATTAATGAGAGAAGAATCTATCAGGAGTACTGACCCAGTACAGGTCTGTGCCAAAGACTTGAACAGGAAGGAGCTGGGAAGGTGGGATCCACGACTCCTCAGTTTTGTGCGAGGTCACTGTCCAGGGACAGGACAAACCCAGCTCTTTTCTTGAGGAGTTAGCGAAAGCTGCAGGATCCTGCATGTCTCCCAGAAGAGCCCCAACCCCAAAACGTTTCCAGTGGGAAGCTTGGATTCAGATGTGTGGACTTGGCCATTCTCTCATCAGTCCTTCCCATGCTGTCATCTTGCCTCCGGTGGAAGCGTCCGTCGTTATCTCGATGGGACTGGGATGTTTCTTCCGTTACTGGAAGACAGGGGTATTAAATGACTGAATTCTGCTCTGGTTTTCCGCTCTTCTCTAATAATGCTGAACATCTTGCCAAGTTCCAGAAAGCAGTGTAGTCATCGGCGCATTGACTTCGTGAGGGGTCAGCACTGAGTGTGCGAGAGCGGCTGATGCCCCACGGGGAAATCTGCAACACGGTCACTTGAGGAGCTGTTTTTCTTATGGAGTTATCTGGATGGGCTTTGTCCACACTTGACTTTGCTTTTCTTATTAGGAGAAGGTATTTTGACTCTTTCTTTAAAAATAAATAAATAAACGCTTTCCCTTTGCTGAGTTTTACTGTCTGTGGGCATTATCAGCCGTGGCTGGTGGCAGAAGGGCCTGTGGGTACCTGGGCTGGCTGTTCCTGACAGTTGTCTCTCGGATGGCAGGCTTGCACTTCCCATCTGCTCTGCATGTGGTTGGAGATTCTGTTTCTGGATCTAAATTTAACAGAATTTCAACACCCATTCTATTTGTTTTCAGGCAGTCCTTATCCGTGGAAAGTTTTGGTCTTGAGGCTGGGCGGGAGTTAAGAATAAACACTTTGGGTGTTTTTGTTTGGTTGGTTTTTAGTTTTCTTTCCTTTCCTGTCCAAGGAACACAGGCTGTCCCAGCAGGGCAGAGCTGCCCGAGCTTTGTGCGAAGGGAAGAAGACTGGGTGCTTTGCTTCACTCTTCTCTGCTGCTGGGCACTGCTGCTTCGTGAGCCAGGCTGGACGTGTCCAGGGCTGCATCCAGAGCCCATCTGTGGGGGACACGCTCTCAGTAACTGCTGCAGGTTTGGATTGCAGAGCCCATGACAAACAGCACCAGCTGAAGCAGGCACGGTGTGCGTGGGGCAGGAGGAAAGTTCCAGGGGTGCATGAAGAACAACGTGTGAGATTTGCTGCTGCAGAGGCTCTTGGCAGGGCAGCTTTGTCTCCTTGTTCTTAAGTGCTTGCTCAGCTTCTTTTTAATTATTTCAAGACTGCTGGAAGCACAGTGAGGGGCTGGAGCGTAGCCAGAGAAGGGCAACGGAGCTGGGGAAGGGGCTGGAGCACAAGGGTGCTGAGGAGCGGCTGAGGGCCCTGGGCTTGTTCAGCCTGGAGAGAAGGAGGCTGAGGGGAGACCTTCTGGCTCTGACAGCTCCTGGCAGGAGCCTGGAGCCAGGGGGGTCGGGCTCTGCTCCCAAGGAACACGGGACAGCACAAGAGGAACCGGCCTCAAGTTGCCCCAGGGGAGGTTGAGGTTGGAGCTGAGGAACAGTTTCTTCCCCTTGAGGGTTGTCCAGGGCTGTGCCAGGCTGCCCAGGGCAGGGGGGGAGTCCCCGTGATCCCTGGAGGGGTTTCCAAGCCCCCCGTGGAGCTGTGGTGCTGAGGGACAGGGGGCAGTGGTGCCCTGGCACTGCTGGGGGAATGGGTGGACTCCATGAGCTGAAAGGTCTCTGCCAACCCAAATGATTCTATGACCCAACCACATTCTCGCAGCCATGAGGTCTGGAGGCCTACACTTAACTAACAAGCTTCCCGTGTTATGTCAGTACCTGCATGGAACCATGCTTGGAAGAGGTGTGCGGCGCAGGGTGGGCTCTGAGCACACCCGCTGTCCGGGCAGCCTCCCCAGGCACCCAGACACTCAACCTTCCCATGGGATTCTCGCTTTCTAACGCTGTTTTCCCCTCCAGGCTTGGAAGTGGGAGAGCCGGGGCGAGGGGGAGGGAGCAAAACTAACTGCAAACCCAAGTGGGATCCAGCCGAACCGCTGTCCGAAGGTGCAGGTTTCTCCATGAAGGAACGACAAAGCTCGAGGGTGCCCCCGGGCAGCCCCAGCCCTCGCTGCTCCCGGCCAGCTGAGCTGACAAGGTGCTGCGGGGCCGCAGGAGCCGGGCAGTGATGCTTGCTCTGGGCAGGCACCGGCTGGGGGCTCAGGACCTATGGGAGCAGCTCCCCCCGCTCTGGGCTGGGAGCCAAAACTGGCACCCAAGACAGCTAAATTAGGGGGTAAAAGTTGGGAAACCTCCTCTTCTGGGTGGGCACCACCTCTGCAGAACAAGAGCCTCCCACCTGAGCACACGCTCGCTGCAGAGCCCCTTGCGAGATCGGGGTGCAACGTGTGGGGACCAGGGAGAGGAGTTGAAAGGAGAAAAGCCCTTTCCAGACTGAGGGTCTGATCCTAATGAGTCCTCGGGCTTCAGCCAAAGCTGTTTTCAGAGAGGGGCTGCACGTGCACAGGTTTGTCATTTTCTGTTCACAGTTGTGAGAAAAAAGGGACAAATGCTCGTTCTAGCAGAAGCAGCAATACTATTGAAGGCTCTCTTCCAGGACGTTTTCTGGTTGAGTAGGAAAGAGTAGCTGGGACGCAGTGCCATGAAAAAGCCCAGCACTGAGCTCTCAAAGCGGCACGTCCTGGCCCTCGCTGCGTATCCCGCCTCCTGGGACACCAGCCCCACTGTATGGCTGCTCTGTCCAGCCCGGCTACTCTCCGATTGCTGCGCTGCACAATGGATCCTTTTGTGGGTATCTTGTGTGGAGTGAATTCAGGGAGATTTGATGATTCACAGTTATTCTGCCAGCTTACAAAAAATAAACCAAGCCTATTAAACAAATAATTTACCTAGCCCGGGCAGGCAGCACAGAAGCGCATTCTGCGCTTCCAGCAGCCGTAAAAGGACCCAGCGAGGAGGGAGACAAAGAAAGGGCGGCCAGGGCAGCAGCCGCTGCGGAGCGCTGGGGCTCAGGGCCGAGCAGCCATCGGTGCCCAGCTCCCGAGAGCAGCGCGCAGCTCGGAGCCTTGCGCAGAGGAAGGACAGCTGCGGCTTCAGGCACCCGCTGGGCACGGGAGAGGTGGAGCAGAGGGACCCCAGGGTAGGAAAGGGCAGGGATTGGCAGCCATGAGCGTGGGTCAGCTTTTGATAGTGCGGCAGAAGCAGGTGAACTAGTGAGGAGCTGTGCTGGGTGGATGAAGCAGGCAGCGCACTGGGTTCGGAGGAGCAGCCTCGCTGGGAGGCGAGCAAGCAGGTACAGCAGCCACAAGGCGTGAAGTGACGGGGACACAGGCAAGTGATTTGGTGGGACTCGCCTTGTGCTGGTGCGCAGACCCACAGAGCACCCAGGGTCCCTGAGTGGGCGGCTGCAAAGGGCAAGGGGCAAACCTTGGAGCAGGGCGCAGGCAGCCTGGGCACAGCCCGGTCAAGCAGCAATGCTGCCGCAAATTCCCAATCTGATGATTTGTGAGTGGGAAGAGAGGGCAAGAGTGAAGGGTCTGACAGGGGAGGGATGTGCGCAGCCAGCACAGAAGAGGCCTGAGGAAACAAGTGGAGAAAGGAAGAGGCAATGAGGAATCATGGGGGTCAGCTGGAAGGATGCGGGAGGGACCTGGGTGCAGGACCTTCTTCCCTGGTCTTGGCAAGGAAGGTGGGGCAGGATTAGGGGAACATCAGCAACAAGTGTTGGCACCTCAGTAAGTATAGCTGGGAAGTCTGGAGCAGAAAACAGCAATTGCTGAACTGAGATAAAGAAAAGGGGCAAGAGGGGGACAATCTTAACTGGAGGTGGGAAAGCCAGGAAGTGGTACCTGCTCCTTGCCCAAAGATGTGTCCATCCACCAGCCGTGAACCCTCAGCAGTGCGGGGAGCACGCTGGCCCTGCCTCTATTACTCACCAGTACCCTTAACGTTTTGTGGCAAAATAACTTTGAAACACAGTTTACCTTGGCCTGAGCAGTTTCACACCCTGGGAATGGCAGGAAGGGACAACTGAGCCTGCCAGCAGCACAGCACGTGATCGTTCAATGGAACGGACGATGCAGAAGGCAGCTGAGAACAAGTCAAAATGCTGTGTGCAGGGAGGTGGCTGGAAGATGAACTTCTCTCCAAAATCTTACCTAGATTGAGTGAGGAATTTTTGGTAGTGGGCAATATAATGTCTAACAGGGGAAATGGAAATGAGATCAGGGAGCTGTTAAGCTCTGAGTGGCTGTGATAAAGGAAAATAGAAGGAAAAAGAAATTGTACAGAATGGGAACATGGCAGGGTTTTTTATTGAGAGGGATTCTGTCCAGAAAGTCAGCTGGGTAGCAGACCTTAAGAGAGGAGCAGGCTGAGCAGGGCCATAAGCTGACCCCAGGGTGTTTGGGTGAAATTAAGAAAATAGCAGGACATTGTAACTGAAAAAAGGAGAAAAGGGGAGTGTCTCGGGCATTTTACTGGCCATAATAAATCACCTGTCAAGCAAAAGGTTCAGGAGATAAATCTCAGAGACTCCGCACAGTCCTCTCCATTAATGCGCTGCTGCTCTGCACCATTCACACAAAATGTTTATCTGCTGCTCCAAAAGCACGACTTTGGTAGTAAATCTTGCTCTGCTTAAAAACACGGGTTTTGGCAGCACTACTCTAGTGGGAAAGCAGAAGAATAACAAGCATTCCCAAGCCAAGTGAGAGTCCCGCAGCTGCCGGGCTTGGTGGGGGCTGGCAGGGATGCTGCTGGAAGCCCCTCGCTCCCAGCCCACACCCCACAGGACAGAGGGCTGCCATGGGGCGACCCACGGACAAGCAGAAACCCAACTGTCTGTGCACAGCAAACGTGGCCACGTTGCCTGTCAGGGCACTCCGTGATGGGGCTGGGATGCCATGTGCGAGTCCCGGCCCCAGCCTGGGGTCAGCCTCGTGGAAAAAGGACCAGCCGGGGCTGTGCTTGGAGCAGAGCTGGAGAGGGGACACCAAGAAGAGCTGAGAGGTGTCAAAGAGTCATCCTCTGGTTATACTAGGTCTCTGGAGAGGGTGCCATTGGGACATGAAAAGATCTGTCGTGTATTATGGTACAGAATTTCCCGAAGCAAGGAAAGCTACTTACGGAACAACGACACGCATTAAGGCACAGGGACAACGCTGTTGTGTTCCTTGGCAGCAAAGCCCAGTGTGGTTGGGACCCTGTAAGTTCAGTGCTCGCTCTCCACTAAAAAAAAAATAGAATCAGAAAAAGAGAATCATGGATCATTTTATGATAGATTAATCCCAGCAGCAGTTACTTCTCCTTGTAAAAGTCACAGGCATTAGGAGACCGAGTACCAAACTTTTCTAACGCCACGCGGTGCGGTAGGACGGGTTTTGTTATCCTTCCCGGATTGGTTCCAAGGCATGTGGCTGCCTCTGAGGTCAAAGTTGACTATCTGCGGATGTTAAATATCTTTTGTCAGAATGGTGAAAGAAAGAAAACCCAAACCATAATGAAATTATAGACTAGCATCAGGAATTTCTGCCATTCAGGTATCACCAAGAATAAAAAAGCAGCAGTATCTGAAGAAAAATAATCCGATCACAAATTAATGATCTTTAATAAATATCAGTGCATAAAGTCATTTGTGGAATTTCTACTTAAAACAGGTTTTTTTAAAGAAAGGATTACATTCACTTTGTGACACTTGCAGCACAGGATTTTTAAATGAAGAATGGATGGGATTTAATCATAATAAATACTTCAAGCCTGAGGTATAGAGAAACCAACAGTAACTATGGCAACGTGGTCACTCCAGTAAGGCTAATGCAGATTATTTCCAGGGCAGTAGCCTTGTGTGTGCTCAGGAAGCAGAGGTAATGTTTGCTTAAAGCAATTCCTAATTTAAGGAAAATTCTTCGGGCAGAAGCTGTCTTGCACTCTTTGTTTCCAGCTTCAGCCTGCAAGTGTTTCATGATACGCTGAACATACACCCAGCCGCCTGCCAGGGGTATGCAAATCCTGTTTCCAGAGAGATACTGGCGTGCTGTGGCCGTAAGTCAGGCGGAGCCTCTGCTCGTACCAGCTCTGGCAGGGGCAGGCTTTGAAAAGACAGGCTGGAAGCAGCCCGGGTGGACATGCCAGGCCTCAGCTGATATGGACATCAAGCGGTTGTTAAAGCCCTTCCCGACTCGATGCCAGCAGTAACAGCTGCAGCATTGCTGCCAGCCCCGGAGCAAGGCAGCTCCTGCTGCACGACCCCAGGTCTTCCTTGGTCTTTCTGCTTCCCGAGATCTTGGGAAGGCAGAATTCCCTCTTCTGTACCTGGGTTTGATGGAGTCGGGGAAGGGGGATGACCTTTACCTTGGATGTGTTACAGGACCCTTTGCAGCCTCTCTGAGAAGCTGCTGTAGGCCCTTATTTGGTGATATTCCAGCTGAGGCTCAAGTGTCACCAGGAGATGTGAGCTCTTCCTCGGGCTCGTGTGACCTGCAGCAAACGGTGACACGCAGCCAGACTGGGTGAGATTGCTCACGCAGGAGAGAGCTCAGCCTCGCTGGGATCGTCAGTGGAGCAAAATCTACAAAATATGAAGTAGGAAACCAGAATCCTGCTCTGCAGGTGTTGCAGGGCACTCCTATAGCTGAGCTGTTGCAAAAACACTCCCCAGTGTAAGAATAAACCGGTGGGAGACAGGTAAGACAGGAGCTGTTTGTGCTGCATACATCACCCCTGTCTGTGAGCCTCATGTACTCCTTCCTGCCAGCAAAGTATGAGAACTGTTTCTCCCTCTGTGCCCTTTTCTACCCGTGTGCAGTGAAGTGCCGCTGTGCCTCGGAACTGGCACGGTGCTGTCGATGCACCCTGCCCTGGCACCCAGAATAGCCACGTCCACAGGGAATCTTGATCTCCCTGTGCCTGAGGTTTGCCACGTGAAAACTCCGGGAGCCTGCAAGCCTGAAGACATTCTCCTTTTGAGCCAAGACAGCAGCGCTGGGGATCCTTTGGAACAGGGCTCTGCTGCGGACAGTGCCAAACAAGCCTTGGTGCAGCACATTTACTACAAGCAGCTTCCACTGTCTATTCTCCTGGTTATCTGTGCTTTCCCTTCACCGATGTCCCTGGGTACCGAGCCTATTTTTACTGGGTACTCAGCAAAGCGGGTTTCTTTGCCTCCCAAACAGTTTGCGTAGGAGGATGCAATTCAGGACCCAACATGTTCCTTTTCAGGTGAAGCATCCCAGAGTTTGCTTTTTATTTTCATTTCATTTGGGCTTCCAACAGTTCAGTCATAAGTAGAAAGATATCTTCAAAAATACGAGTGTAGTATCTTTGAAGACATTAATATTCAGAGAAGAAAAAGAGCACTCTAAAAATATGAGCCCATCTGGGTACCTGTCTTCTTCACTGTTACTGCTTTTAAGCCTTTGTAGGAACGGCAGAATTTAGTATTACACTGGTCAATAATTCAAGTCACTGTAGGAAAAGGGAATATTTACTTGTGACTGAAAGAGTGAGGTATTATGATAAATAACTTGGCAACAGCAATTCTCCCCAGTAGCTATAACTCTCCTGTAATAGGCTTTTGAGTCACAATCCACTCAGAATTTGCAAGGCCCAAGTTGCACCGCATGTTGCTCAAGCAGTTGTGAAAGGTCCCTTGCCAAAAGCTAACAGCTTCCTGCTACAGATCCGTTACCTCGCGTTTCCTCGGGGACGTTACCGCGACCCTGCGGTCAAAGCTGCGCCTTCGCTGCTCTGCTGTGATCTGCAGGTTCTGCTGGTGCCCGCACAGCCACGGATTCAGGGGGACGGCACCCAGCACCCGCTCCGATGGCACCCAGCACCCACTCCGATGGCACCCAGCACCCGCTCCGATGGCACAGAGCACAGGGGTCAGTCAGTGGTGAAAGGTGGCTTGAAAATGCACTGCTTCAGCACAGGAGCCACCACACTGACCCACATCCTTCCTCTCAAGAGGAACTCCCAGAGCTCTCCCTGCAAAAGGTGGGAGGGTCTGTTGCCGCGGGCTCTTTAGGAAGGACATCACCTGCACGATGCTGCCATTGCCATATTAATATCCAAGGTGTGTCTTTGAAATCCAAGCAGCTGTTCGAGCCCTGTCCACAGGACAGGTTGGAGTCCTTTGCCCTCTACTACTTAAGCCCACAAATAACTGCTTTTGCACAACATCTTCCAGGGAAAAGCAACGGAACCTTGTTTCTGGTTGCTCTACTTCCTTTGATTTAATCTTGTACTAAACCCACAGTGGCCCAGAGTCCTGCTCGGGCTGGTCCCCGCCACACACGCCGTGCTGAAAGCAGTGCCTCACAGCTTTAGGATCAGTCCACGTTCTGTGCCATCTAAGACAAGCTTCACTGGCCTTTCTTCCCGTGGACGCGTCTTCCACAGCGATGAGCACAGTTTGTCTGCAGTGGTGGCCATCGTGCAGGTCACGCACGGACAGAGAGCAGAAGTTCTTGACCTCCAGCAGCTGAGGTTTGTGGCTCTGAGGGTGACCATCCCACCAAAGGCCCTGTGGGTCATTTCATAGAGTCATTTTGGTTGAAAAAGACCCTTCAGATCAAGTCCAACCGTTCCCCCAGCAGTGCCAGGGCACCACTGCCCCCTGTCCCTCAGCACCACAGCTCCACGGGGGGCTTGGAAACCCCTCCAGGGATCACAGGGACTGCACCCCTGCCCTGGGCAGCCTGGCACAGCCCTGGGGAACCCTTGTGAAGAAGAAAATGTTCCTCAGCTCCAACCTAAACCTCCCCATTATTCTGCAGTGTGTTCTGCCATCGGGGTGTGGTTCTGCGTGTGCTGCAGTGACCCCGGAGATGCAGACCCCACGGCCTCCCCTCACCCTGCCCGGACAGAAATCCAGACTGCGGGGTGGGGAAGGGACTGAAACGCGGCACTGCTTGAGAAACGCCGTTAGCGTTCATCAGCTCAGATGACCTCTGCTGCAGTCATGTAGATTATACATTTCTGATCTGTGCCATTGGCGTAAACTGAACTTTGCCAAAACCAAACTTGCCAAGAACTGCTTGTTTCCTTTTAAAGAATATCAAGTTTTTGGGCATCTTGGTACAGAATGTGAGTTGTGGCTTAAAATACAGGATGTCCACATGCAAAAGAAGTAAAGCCAAGAAATCCAGCATTTATAATCACCCACTGGATTTAAATAAGTTAATTTGATTTAATTGGTTTCTAAGGGGAAGGAGGAAAAAGCAACACAGGAATTCTTGTCACAGGAAGGCATGACTTCTATCTGAAATCTAACGCAATTAGCGGAGTAGGATTCAGTTACTGAAGGCAAAAAAGGAGGCAAATCAAGAGTCAATTGAGTTGCTGCAAAATTTAATATCTCGCTGTCATCTTTGTTCTTAGTAGAGAGTTGCTGTAGCAACAGACCAAAAAAAGAACTCGCACTAGAGGAGGAGCTTGCTGCTCTTTTAACGTCTTTTTATCATCCCTGAATTCCTGTTTATGAACAACCAATCCCACCCGGCAGTATCAATGGCCAGCGAGACGGGGCCGGGTCCTGCCAACATGAAGCTCTCACACAAAGAACGGTGTTTTCAGCTCCTCTCGGTAGGTCTCACGATGGCAGCTTTCCTTCCGAGGACTGAGCCCGTTTTTATCACTTGCAAGACGCTGCAAACCCTTGAACCATTTCCATCACCAGTGGCTCTGCGCCTTGTGGATCAGAACTGCTTCTGACTGCACATCCTATAAATAAAAACCAGCTTTGCCTGCCACTTTCTTTCCCGATGATGCAGACAGCACCTGAGGATGGGCACAGTTCAGCGGGCTGGCCATGGGGCAGCGACGTCAGGGCTGGTTCCACCGGGCAGACCCCCAGAGCCCTGCGTGGCAGGTCCGGCTGACACCGCCGACACACTCCAGCCTGGCAGTGCCCGTCGGGTGCTGACTTGCTTTCTGGCATTTGGGTCACTGCTGTTTATTGTTTGCAATTAATTTAGTCACATGTGATCTCGGTTTCTCCACCTGCAAGGCGAAACCCGCTAATCACATTCTTAGGCAGTTTGGGATCCAGAACTCATACGCGCAGGATGGCCAAAGCTTTGCCCGGGGATGGGGTGCACCAGCCTGCGTGCCCCTGTGAGACGGCCCCTTCACCCCCTGCCCTCAGGTCCCTGTGGGACCAGCACCCTCACAACCTGGGCACAATGGTACCTGAACATCGCCACAACAAAATGAAGTCATAGGATGATAGAAGAATAACTTGGGTTGGCAGAGCCCTTTCAGCTCATGGAGTCCAACCGTTCCCCCAGCAGTGCCAGGGCACCACTGCCCCCTGTCCCTCAGCACCACAGCTCCACGGGGGGCTTGGGAACCCCTCCAGGGATCACGGGGACTCCAGCACTGCCCTGGGCAGCCTTTCAGGCTTCACATCCAACCTAAACCTCCCCTGGGGCAACTTGAGGCCATTTCCTCTTGTCCTGTTGCTTAAGTCACTGCACATGACAGCAGATCCACCTTAAGAGACACCTGGATTTATTTGCCAATGAAGCACAGAAACAAGGGCCGATCATTCTCCCCACATCCAGCCCATGCCTCACCAGCCCAGCGTTTCCAACAGCGCTGCCCATCGTTGGGCAGCAGTGAGGGGCACGAGGCAGGAGGACCGTGTGGGTGGGCATGGGGCCCACTGGGATGGCAATGGGGTCTGACCTGGGACACCAAGGTCTCAGGCATACCTCTGTTTCCTCATCTGCAAAGGGAGTGAGCATTTCTGCTTTCTCCTGAGCAGAACGCTCACGTCTGTTGACGCAAGCCTTGTGTGTGGGCTACATATCGCTGCTGCCCTGCCTGCACTAACGAGCACCAACGACTTGCTGCAGAGATTCAGCCCGTTTTGATGTTTTGGGTTTTTTAGCCTTCACCCTGTTGCTCCTCACCCCAGCATCTTTATCTGTCCTGAGCAGTGCTGCAGAGAAGCAAGTCCCAGTATTGGGGTGCAGGGACCCCAGGGCGCCCAGCACGCTGCAGCTCACCGGAGCGGACCGTAAGCGCGCCGTGGCACGCTGCCCTCGACAAAGGGACCCCGGGCTGCCTCCGTCCCCTCTTCCCAACGGCCGGAGCCCTGCTTGCACCCTGCTTCCCGTTTCTCCCTGAAATCACTCGGGTCTGTTGTACTTGAGGCCAACGATCCACAAGTACCTGCCGCCCGCCCCGGGCTGTGGGGAGGAGAGAGCCCCACACCGCAGGGACCCCCGAGCCCCTCTCCCCTTTGTTCGGCAGCTGGCGCAGCAGCCTCTGTCCGCTCCCGCATCGCCGGCGGCTTCCAGCGGGAGAGGGGAGAGAGAAAAGGGAAAGCCTGGGAAACTGAGACTGCACTGTGCTGCTCGCACAAAGGGCCATTGTTCGGGGGCTCAGAGATGCATTTTAGTAGGGCAGCCTGTCCTCCGTGCAGCGCGGCCCCGGCGCGGCACACAACCCGAAGGGAAGCTGCATGCGGGGCCTTCTGTCTAAAGTGACAGCGATTGATGGAGGAAAAGGGGCCAAATGGAAAACACGCCTTTCAGGGAGAATTCAGCCCTCTCATTAGAGCTGAATACAGCCGGGCAAAGGGGCCTTCTCGCAGAGAAGCCCCGGGCTCCAGCCGCATTCACAACTTCATTGTAAATTCCAGCACGACAGTGTCATTTCCTGAAACAGAGTGGAAAGTTGGGGGGTTTTCAGCACCCCTCCTCAGTAGCACGCCGGAGGAGGAAGCCCTTCCTCTCTCTCCACCATGGCTCAGCCCTGCAGCTCTTCAGACCTGCACAGGAGGGGAAGGGAGGCAGGCAGTGTGGTTTTTGAGAAAGAAAGATCACGGAGGATCTTGCTCACGTGTTTAATTATTATTACAATAATTTTATCTCTGAAAACAGAGGACACTCTGTTCTTGGTATGGTTTTGGTGCCGCTGAGGACAGCGAAAAGCATTGATAAAGGGGAAGACACAAGAAAGAGAAGTGCAGCAAAGAGAAGAAAGAGCAAAGAGCAGCTTGGCCGTGCGCGGGGCCAGCGCACAGAGCTGGGTGCAGCTGCAAGAGCCTTCCCACCGCGTACCCTCCCGCTGCAGGGCACAGCCCAGCTCCTGCCCTGTCCCTGGGAAGCCTGGCCTCGTCCCAAGCAGGTTTTCAGCCGGCGCTGGCGGCTCTGCTGCGAGCAGTGTCCGAGATGGCCCATCTGTGCCGCTCTGCAGCGCAGGAACGCTCGAGCTCAGTGAGCAGAGGAAAATTCTTCACACAGCGTGGAGCAAATGCAGGCTCCTCGCGCTGCCCAGACAGAAGTCCCCGCTCCCGGGTAACACGCGTGGCCCCGCAGAGCAGGGGCTCGCCTCTCCACTGCCCCACAGCTCGCTCAGCCCGTGTGCCAGCTGGGGTGGGCACCCAGGGGCTGAGAAGGCACGGACACCCCTCACTGACACACAGCCGTGGCACAGAGACCCAGTTACCCGGCCCCTGCTCGGCAGCAGCACCAAGAGGCTGCAAGGTTTGGTTATAGTACCCGAGCTCTTGGTCCTAGCAGCTGCCCGCCTGGAGGAACGAGCTTCTCAGGAACCCAGGTGGGGCACGGAGAAAAGGGTTCAGTGCATTACTCGGGACTGTGCCCGCCACTGGGCACGTGCAAGAAAACACCAGCGCTTCCAGTTCCAAGCTGCTTCCCAAGTTCTTGGCTTCACTATTAATTTATCAGACAGGGATTTTCTGATTTCCTCCACCAACTCTGTTGAATGCAAAGTAGTTTAGGATAATAACAGCTATCCGAGCTGAGAGCCAGCGTGAAGAGGGAGACAGCCTGTGCGTTCAAGGGCTGGCTCTCCGGGGGGTTGTTGCAAAGGCAGACAGAAAACTGTTCACTCTGCACCACTCCAACATGCTGTCTCTAGCAGTTTTGCTCTTCTCGGACATTCCCTTCTGCTAAGGCCCAAATTACACCCGGACGTGCTCTGTAAGGTGAAGCCGACCCTTGGTGCATGGCATGCAGCAGCGCGCCTGCTTTTGTATTCCACGTGGCAAAAAAGGAGAACACCCCTACCTAATGCTGTTGTTATAGAGAGGAGAGGGAAGGGAGGGGAAGGGAAGGGAAGGGAAGGGAAGGGAAGGGAAGGGAAGGGAAGGGAAGGGAAGGGAAGGG
>JANVCC010000038.1:598545-610538 GCA_025345505.1 Todiramphus chloris collaris | reverse complement strand
CCCTGCGCCAGCAGGAGAGTTGAAGGGGTTCCTGAGGAGCAAATCAGGCGTTCACCAAATGCCGAGCGCTGCGGCCCACGCTGCCGCAAGCATCACACCCGTTCCAGGAGGGCACCCAGCTTGAATACTGGGTTTTGGCCAGCCACATGTGCTGGTCATACGGGGAAGTTTTGATTGATGACGGGGGGATGTGACAACCCAACAAGACTAGGTGCTGCTTCTCCTAGCAGCCATCTGATGATGCTTTGCCATTTCCATTAGAAAATCCTCAGGAGATGAGCTTCTGCCACTAACAGGAACGCTTTACAAACCTAGGCAAGCCTTGGCAGTGGCACAGCAGGTCCACTGCGGTAATTTAATGACCTCCTCTACCAACAACAGAGAAGCCTGGGTACGTTTTATGGTAATTTATGCAGAGAGGACTCTCATTCTGCATTGCAGGCAGGGAAGCCATCACAGCTGTTGTCCAGTGAAGGCAGTTTCAACAATAGATGGATTGAACATTGCACAAACCTGCCCTGGGCTTTGAAAGATGGTGTCTGAATGACCCTGTTTGCTCAAAGATCCTGTCACGGGGTGTCCTACCCTGAGGAACAACTGGGTTTGTGTATATGGCCTCTCCCCACCTTCTCTTCCCCGAGGAAAGTGAGCCCAGGTACAAGAAGAAAAATCTTAGAAACCACGTTGTGGGTCTGTTTCCAGAGCTGTTAGAAGTAAGGTTTGGGGTTATTCGTTTTCCAGTCTTTAAAGCTTATGCCAGCTCAGCAGACACCTCGACAAATCCCTGTTTTCTGGATGCCACAGCAGATTCAAGACCGTGTATCCCCGACTGGATGAGCAGGAGCTCCTGAACTGTCCAACCTCTTCCCCACACAGGCCATTGAGACAGCACAAAGGACTGGATCCCATTAAACCTGTCTGACTGGTTTGCAGCTTACACCACAGGCTATCTATCCACCCTTCATTCAGACTTCATTCATTACCAGCACTATTTGAGGATAAAATCCATGAAAATTTTTGAACTGTAAACTGCTGCACCTTTGCTTTCTTCTCAGTTTCCGTGTGCGTAAGAATCTTCAGAATCTCCTCTTTCCTGAGTTCTCTCACAGCACACGTGGCTCAGTTAGCAAGGAGGTGCCGGACCAAAAGGCTATCAGAACAAATCCCCACGTTTAACCCTCGCTTCTGTAGAAAACCCATGGCAACTTTCTGTGCCAGTGAAGCACTGTGGAGGGGGGAGCAAAACCAGCCCCAAAAAGCACGCAGCCGGAGTGATGCTGGAAGAGGAAGTGGTAAAGCTGTCACCCTGAGTCCCCTGAGAGCAGCACTTTCTTACAGAGGTCACCGAAGGAAAGAGCCTGACACCCTCACAGAGTTTTTTTGCTGAAAAGCTTTTTATACTGCTCACAGCGTTTTTGTACTGGACGAGCAAACTTGATTTCACTTCTCAAAATACAAAGCTAGACCCCCGGGAAGTTTTCTGTTGCTCCAGAGGGAACGGGAGCAACAGCGACCGGCAGCACACGGTCAGCACCGTTCAGCCAGCCGGTTTCTGAAGGCAGCTGCCAACACGCACACCACAGCAGCTACCACCCAGGGCCACCAGAGACATGCGCGTTTACCGGTGGCAAGTGCTGGGAGGGAAGAAGCGGCAGGAAGTTTCAGACAGGACTCAATTCTCTAATCTAAGTCATCCAGCACGCTTCAGAGTCAACGATCAGAGCAAAACAAATGATCCAGAAATCAGAAAATCACAGTGCTAGCCCTTCATATGGAGCCTTCTCGCTGTCGTTTACAAATCCTCATCACAGCCGAGTAAACTAATCCACGAGTGCCAAGGTCTCCGTCCTAGGTGAGCAGGTCCCCTCCTAAGGACACTACACACAGAATCACAGGATCACTCAGGTTGGAAAAGCCCCTTGGGAGCATCGTGTCCAACCGTTAGCCCTACTCTACAAGTTCACCCCTAGACCATGTCCCCCGACACCACATCCAAGCGATGTTTAAACACACCCAGGGATGGGGACTCAACCCCCTCCCTGGGCAGCCCGTTCCAAAATTTCACTACTCTTTTCACTACACTTGCACCCTTGGCCATTCCCAGCAGGAACACGAGCCCCACGGGCACTGTCTCCGGGAGGCTGGGGTAACTCTGGGTGCACTGGCACTGCTGCACAGATCAAACTACTTTTGTAGCTGACAAGTTCAAACGTGACCAGAAGTCATGAGAATGGCTCTGTCCTTAAAAGTTCAAAGCATCTGACATTGGTTTTAACACCAGCCCCACACAGCCGTAGAATTCATCAACATCTCAGCTCAGGAGTGAAGGCACTTGGTTTTTGTCTAAATGAGCCCAGTCAGTTCCCATCAGTGTCACATAACAGTAAATGGCTCAGGGATCTGTTTTCTCAGGATTCAAACTGAAAGAACCCGTTCTCTCACACCCCTGCCTGAACTGTCCCTCCACCACCAAGCTAAGTCAAAACGCACTTCCCAGCAAGTCAGCAAGAGCCCCAATTGGGCGGTCTGGTGAGGAGCACGCTGTGCCAGCTTCTGACATCAGCATGGACCAGTGGAGGTGTTGTGCTGAAACAAGGAAAAGCCCAGCTCAGGTGCCCATTTAATAGCTTCAGGCTGTCAAGGTGTAGTTTAAAAGAGCATCCTCTGGAGCCAGGAGACACCTTTTGAGTAACATCACACATGGCTTCAGGAAAACAAACTAGAAGCCACAGACGATCTACTCTGTATTTCTGAAAATGGTTTCTCTGAGGCCAATGCATACAAGTCGTCAGAGATGGATTTGGTGGTGGCAGAAGCCAAACTCACCTTCTCCAAGTTCTTCTAAATTCTTGTGCGTGTTGAGGACCGAGCCCATCAACCGACAGCAAGAGCAGCTCGGGTCCTCCCTCGGGTGACAGGTTTGTGGCGAGAGCACGGCCGGCTGCCTGCAGCAGCAGGACAGGCAAACTGCTGGGAAGTGGAATCCGAGGTTTGCTATTCGCTTTTAGGAAAAGGAATCTACCACGTTACATTTGAAACCGCTGACCAAACCCAGTTTCATTTCCGAAATTTCTTCCCTAACTGGCATTATTTTGCTTTCCATTCCCAAGAAGCCTGATCCAATTAAATCCAGTCCTGCTACCAGCTAGTGTAATTTTCCCTCAGGGGAGCAGGAAGTACCCTTCCTCCCGTCAGAGCTGAATTCATCTCAGTGGGCTCTTCACCTGCTAATCATCAGATCTTTAGTGATGAGTAAGTGGAGCAATTATCCTCTGATGGCTGCTGCATTAGTGTAATTGCTGAGTCTTAGCAGAGCCGAGGATGAAAGCTGATGGAGCCCAGGGAAGTGCCAGGGTCCCTGCTGCGCTGCAGACCCCAGCGATGGGTGTCCACACAGACCCCAGGACCTTCTGAGCTGTCTGACCATGGTGGGGGCAGAGGGCTGGCCCTGCAGCGCCTCTCCACCGGGCTTGCCTTCAGACAGCCCCAGGGTTTAATGGAAAGCTCTCCAAGAGCAGGAGCTCACCAAACACTCCACGTATTGCGCAACTGAGGTGCCAGTGCTCTGCTTTTAGCTACCGATGGCACAGAAAGGTGGGACATGTGGAGACCAGAGGTGTTTACAGGAGAGCCCCACAGTTGCTCTGCCCTAATGCCAGCCTGGAATCTGGGTCAGCTTGGTCCCATGGAAGCACCTCAGCTCCCAGTCCAGGCCAGTCAATGGTCCAGTAAATACTAACAAACACCTGGGGAGGCAACTGCAACAGCAGAGAGCTGGAACCCCACACTTGCTGAAACATGCATCTAGGACACCCGAAGAGGAGACTTCTTCTGCAGGTCATGTGGAAGAGGAGCTCTGATGGACCCTTTCCCTCCACTCCATTGACAAGACAAAAGAGCCCATACAGCTAACCACGAAAGGCTCAACAGCTTTCTTTTGGGAAGCGCTGGGGTGGAGAGGGGGTATGCTTTGATTTAAGCAAAAGATTCACATCTCTAGATCAGTTTCCACAGAAGAACTGGAGAAAGAAGGTCTTGTCTGACAGCCCTCCCAGGCCTCGGGCACAAACTGCTGAACAGCTTCAGGAACTCAGCAGTTATGTTCAAGTCTGCTGACAGAAATGTAGGGATCTGTGGCTTTAAGGTACCTATAAGAGTAGGCAAGACTTTTCAGTTGCTGGAGGCACCTGACAACTGGATTCTGGTGCCTAACACCTGACTTGCACACACTCACAGAGAGGGGAAAACAGTTGCTCAAGAACTTGGGACCAGTGCCTGGAGCTGGGAGTTACCACTGCTCTGGTCTCCGAACTAAAGACCAGCCCAATCCATCTGCCAGGAGGAAAAAATACAATCCAGATCTGGATTAGCCGAAATAACAGCCAACTCCTGTCCTGAACATGCTTGCGAAAGAGTTTAATTTTCTAAAATAGAAATTAATTCAAACCCAAAGGAACAGTTAACAATGGGATCTGGGTCATCCCTCCTCAAATAAGGCTTCAGCTACCTGTGACTACAGCTTTTCAACCACCCTTCCTCGCTCCCTCCTAGCTGCCAAATGGAGCAATGGTCCACAAAAATCTGCACAAGCCTGCAATGCCTTGGGAACCCCTTTTCAGTAACGTTCAGCGTTACAGGAACATTCCTTCTGTTGGCGTTTGTCCCACCAGCCATGCACACCGCGCAGCCACTTGCTGTCCTCGTGCAGGACCCACAGATGGGGCTTCGTTGGTGGTGGGCAGCGTGTTCGTTGTCGTTAACGGCAAACCGATCTCCTCTCTGACGTGGAGGTCTGAGATAGCACAGCAGGGAGAGCGCGTGGTGGGAGAGGCACAAGCAGAGAAGAACACTGCTATTTCCCGAGTTTCTTCTGGTTGTGACTACTGCAGTGAACCCAGGGTTACCTGGAGATGAGCCTCAACTGTATCTAATGAAGCCAACAAGGTTATCCCAGAAATTAACTCGCTCTACTGTTTTCATATGTGTTTCAAAAGCAGCTCTGGCTAACCCAGCAGGATACCGAAGGAGAGGCGTTCTTACAGACAGGTGTGATCTTCTCCGTAGACACAGAAAATGTGTGGAACTGTGGCGAATTTGTATCTAAAATGTTTTGTCCTCACAGCCAGGAGATAATCCTGCTCTGTCCTGCAGTGTGACAGGCTCGTACAAGGACAGAGAGAGCAGGAAAATGCCATATGCCTGTGACTTGCCAGAAACAGAAGATGTCTCACACGGCACCGAGCTGGGGAAAACCCACGCAGACTGGACTTGTCCTGAGCCCAGCTCAGAACTGAACAGCTTCCCCCGCCACGCTGAGTGAGGGCACAGCGTGGTGCTGGTGCTCGTGGTGCTGGTGCTCGCAGTGCTGACTAGCGCGAGTCTTCTGCAGGACACTAGGAAGCCATCTGCAGCTACCTGGTCGTGCCCAGAAAGACCAGAGTGCTGACTGTTCTGAGTCTGACCCCCCCTGAAGTCAGCACTTCTAATCCGTGTGTTTTCCTCCCTCGCTGTCTAATTAGCATTGTTACTGTGGTTCCTTCTCAGCCATTCTGCCAGAGAATCATTTCTAGCGTGGTTGAAATCCTTCTTTCCATGTGAGGACATTTCAGGTAATCAACCCTGAGGCTTAACTCATAAAGTTTCCACAAACTACATCAAATAAATGAGTGGAGATAATTATGTTCCTCTGCTAATGAAGTCAGGAGCAGTATGTCAGAACCAAGGACGCTCGGCTTTTCTACCGGGCACTCCAGGATCTCCATAGGCTGAAAACCCTGATGGCTTCATCCTTCCCAACAGTCTCCAGGAGCACAACAGGACCCCTACACTGACAGTTTTAAGACAGCTTGACAGAGTGCTGGGCAGTCTCATTTAAACTATGTAAGTACATAGTTTACCTGAACAGGTTGGACTAGATGATCCTTGAGGTCCCTTCCAACCTGGTATTCTATTATTCTGTCACCCAGGGACAGGTGAGCCTGGAGCTGAGGTTTAGTGTGAAAACTGAGCAACACCCAGGTCACTCTGCTGGGCCCAGCACACTGCTGGTGCAACACAGAGCCCGGGAGATCTTCGGATGGGAGACACCAGAGACGCACCAGCTGATGTCATTAATGCAGGCAGGCTTTCGCTTGGCTGAATGACCAACACATCTGGAGTGACATGTGGCAGCTTACATGGGACTCTGCTGTGAAGGCTGATGCCAAAGGTTTGCATTAATGGTGATGGTTTTCAGTCCAAAGTAAAAGTTCAGATGGTCTGAAGCAAAATCAAGGCACTGAAAAAGATTGTCTGTCTCACTCTGAAGGTTTTCTTTGATAGGGATTTGTTAGGATGGCATGTCATGGACACTGGATCTTCCTGCCCTCCCACTTTTCCATGATGACCTTGAATATTGAGGGATCCCAGCTCTTTTTAATGCTTTGATAAAAAACCGGGCTGCTCCCGGGAGCCCCACTTGTGATTGTCTTCTCATGAAGACCAGGCTCCTCCTCGGGGAGGTTTTAGGAGGCACAAGCTTTGCAGCTGCATGTTGAGGGGCTGCTTTTGAAGAAAATGTACTTCCTTGCTCAAAGAACTTTAACCCTTGCAAACCCAAGTTCCATGTGGCGTTTATACAACACATCCCTGTTACTGCAAGACAAACCATACCAGTTTGCACGAGATTAATTCTGCAGCTCTGAAATTAACTCAGTATAAGCAGTTTCTCCAGGCAAGGCAGGTGCAGACTCAACTTTGTGCTTCACTATTGGAAATTCAGTGCCATCTCTGAATTTGTTTATGCCCTACCAAATTAATTAAACCAATCCAAGAAGTTAATTTCAGTTACCCTGGTCCAAATCAAGCAAGATCTTTGAACACATTTTACTGCTTTCATAAAACTGATAGTGCTGTGAAGTTGTGCATGCACATGAAGTTTCTTGCTAGATGAGGCTCCGTTTAACAGCCTTACCACGGCATTTAACAGCCATACAGAGGGCAAGCCTCAGTTTCTCTGGGCAGAGGTGTATGTGACCCAGTCCCTGATCGGCTTGATAGATCTGACATTTTAAGCACATCTTTCATGCTTTGTAGTACGAACTTCTCATTCTTCTATCACCTTATCACTCATCTGACTTTCGGAGCAGGCAGCTGCAACCACCCATGAGACCATGGGGGGGTTGGTCTAAGTGTGGCTTATTTGTTCGTGTGCAAAGCCTACTGGGGACAGGAAAGGCAGGATGGTCCCCTTGTTAACAAAATACCCAGTAACAAGGGTTTGCGATACAATTTCTCTCTTTAGGTTGTTAGCTATTTATCTTGGCTTCTGACCTGCTGGCCTCAGTTCACACCTCTGCTGACTAAGGCACCAGGAGACTCATTCTTCCCCATCCGGTAACCGTTCAGTTGCCAATTCACTCCTCCTCTGATCTCTGGGCTTCAAAGTGACATTACTTTATACTTCAGCTGGAGATTCACAAACACAAAGTACTGTATTATCTTTCTCTGCCACAGACAGAAATAGTAAAACTCGAGAAAAACGAAGTAACTCCATGAAGAACACTGCTGATCAACAGCCTGGACAGCTCTGCATCCCGCCCACTGCTCCACCAGCCTCGTGTGACAGGAAAAAAGCCATGAGGTCTCAGTCCCCCAGACCACAGCTCTGTCTGCCACACGTCCCAGTACTGCCCAGGAGCGGGCTCTCGCTCTGGCGCTGCAGGTTCGAGCCGCTCCCAGGGCAAGCTGAGCCGTGCCAGCCCCTCACCACTCTTGCGACTGACAGCTGTCTGCAAACACAGTCCCTTCAGTCCATCCCAGCCCAGGCTAAAAGCCCCAGGGGTTGTGCTGAGATTTGACTTGCTACAGCCTCTACAGTCCTGACATAGCACATCCTTCTGACATTGTCCTAGAGCTAACTAAGGATTCAGATCCTTGATTTTTACTTTTGAAATTCAGGGCTTTTCAGCAAAGGACTCCAGACACTTTCTGGAGAAAACTCTGATCCCCGCAAAGCAGGGGAACAGTGGTACAAAACCAGCCTGAAATGGGCAGCGGACCTTCGGAGACAGGAAAGGACTTGGTTGAGTTGTTTGAGGTTCTTGGGGTTTTTTGTTTGTTTGCTTGCTTCACTATCTGTAGTCAAACAACGTTTCTGGAAGATCACACATTTATGAAAGATCTGTCACCCAAGTTGCCTTGTTTAGGTACCAACTGAGAAAATCCACCCAGTTGTCTAACAGGTCACCTTCAAAAAACTGCAAACATCCAAAAAACCCAGAAACTCAGAGTTTTCTCACGTGGAAAGCAGTAACAAAATTAAAAGAACCCCACAATCCATCATCTAGAGATGCAAACCATGCTTTTTAAAAACAGTTTGCAAGTTATGCTTAAGTGACTCTTCCAAAGTCACACAGCAAGGCAGTGGCAAACTAACCACAGAGCTGCTGTGCACAGTCATACGTCTGTTCTGAGCTAGGTGATGATGCGAAATCGAGATTACTCTTGTTTCATATTAATCCTATATTATAGGTTGAATAGGATGAATATCCTATATTATAGAATAAATTATTGGGTTTAGTAAGTTAAGTTTATTGTAAATGTTCTTCAGTTATATGCCAATATTATGATACAAATATTTAACTCCTGGATAACATCCAGACATTTTCTTTAGTCGGACAATTGCGATTTCCTTCATCCTGTTGATTAACCCTGAAGAGCTGGAGTGAAGAAACCCACCGTGTGCTCTGGGCTGCAGCCTGCTATTTGAAGCGTGCCTTCCGAATGGACAGACCCAATTCACCCGGCGTACAAAACCTTCCAGGCAAATGGACAGCAACCTTCTTCTCCAGGTACATCCTCAACCAGCCATGAAATCGGTTCTGCCAGTCCATCAGGAACTGCTATGGTCTGTAAACAAGTGTAACAGATCTACCCAACCAGTACCTTCTTGCTTTATCTGAACGCTTCTCCTTCTAGAGCCAGTTTGATTTCTTGGCTCTGGAAAAGGGAGTTCATAATGGACATGAAAATCCAACTCTGGTTTTGTCTTGAAGACAGTTTGTCGCTTTTTCTCTCCTACCAAAATACAGGTTTGATATCATCTACATGGAAAAAATATATTGGCTGTTTGGGTAAATGAGAACACCTCTGCTAGTACCAGCCTGACAACGCACACTGACCCCTGCAGAGCAGCACTGCAACAGCTCCTTTCTCTACCTACATCTGCAACACTACCTCCCAGCTTACACACTCCTGCAGCCCCAGCTGCCAGCCCATCTATGGTCTGCTTCTACAGAAAGAGACAGAGATGAGACAATGCACAGCTCAAAACCACTGGAGTTCACTCCTATAGTCACCAAAGAAGGCTTTGAAGTACACAGGAGCTTTCAGTAAACAGGGGGTGATCAACATACGAGAAGTAAAATACTTAGATTCCAGAGAAACTGTTCTGAGCTTTGCCAAGGTCAGCTCTCCTCTATCCCACAGAGTGCTGAGCAGATGCCATCCCCACCGTGCATCCCCACGTTCCTGCTGAAAGTCACTGCAGAACTCTCATTCGGGCGCAATAAACACAGCGGTGTCAGTGGCAGCCGAGGACACTCAGACACTCACACGGCTGAGGCTGCACCTTTCGATCACACGGGAGAACCATCCTCTACTTCACGCGCCCCTCTCAAGATCCTACCAAAAATGTGAAGGCAGTGCCATGTGTTATGCTGCCAGCGCCTCCCACACAGGAGGGTTTGTCCTGAATCCTCTGGTGAAAATTTCTCCCTACACCTGCTGACGCATGCTGTGCGGTGCTGGTCTATATGGATTTGTGTCTGCCATTCACCAAGGTCACATCTCCACCTACGTACACAGAAAGGTGCCTGGCTCTGCACTTAACGAGCATGTCAGGAGCCTCTAGGAGGAAAGCTGCAAGGGAAGGGTGGTGGCATTCTGAGAAACAGCCTTGCGTGGCCAGTACACAAACCGGTGTCCTCAGCGACTGCAGGACCTGGCCACCAGCAGGAAATCACTCTGCGAGTGGTGCTTGGACATATTTCAAGAGCTGAAGCACAGCAGGCTGATTACCGGTTCTCACCTTTCAATCTGGGACCAACTGGGAAAGGTCAGAGCTGCTGCTGATAGGCCAGACATATGGAATTAATTCAAATGCCTGGCAAACACCTTCACCAAAGATACTGAACATTCTGGCACTGAAAGCAGCTCAGCAAGCCGAGGTTGTTATCCCACGTGAACCATGAAGCTCTCCCTTGCTAGAGGGGCTGTCGCAGCACTGAGTCAAGTGGGCTTTGCCAAATGGACGTGAGCAGCAAGACGCACAGGCCAGGGCCCGGCCGCTTGGGTTCCCTGCTGCCACGGCCCGACCGGTGCCCCCGCTGCATGCCCTGGCCGTGCACGGCGTGCCCACGCTGCTCTGCGGGCACAGAGCCTGGGAGCGGGGCACACGGTGCTGCGCTAGCCGGCACCCACACCACGCATGACCGAAAACATCCTGCGGCAAAGGTGCAACGTCACGGCAGCTTCAGCAGCCGCCGGGGCATAGCGTGTGGGGACAGAGGCTCGCGCAGCCTCCGCCACCCCCCAAATCACCGCGCTGTCCCCGCACGGCGTGCCGGCCCTGCTTCGGAAGACGACGCGAGCACGGCCCAGGGGTTCTCTCTGCTTTAGCTTATTTTTAAGTTCTCATCAAAGAAGCTATTTCACAGAAACTTTTCTGCAGCATGTTTATGACCCAAATTCCATGGGTTTAATTCTGTATCTTCAGACTGGAATCACAAGTTAAAAATAAACCGATGGAATAAAACCCACACCTTCCCTCTCTGAGACACGCGCTCGCACAGACTCTTCCCATGTGGAAGCAAGGCGATGCTGCAGGAGGCTTAACAGCAAGAGCAGTGCTTCAGGCATCCTGCTCACTATTAAAATGTCACAGCGGAATCAGAACGTACGTAGGTAAATGAAAACAAACAGCGCTGGTGCCAGAGCGCGCTGCAACTGCAGCACAAGCTGCAGGGACAAGTTGTGTTTACATTTATAAATCCAGCACTGGGGAAAGGTAAAGACTGTGGGATTTGAAGGGGGGAGGAGGAGGGAAAACAGTGATTCCTCGTCTTCGTGCAGCTCACACTTTGTCATACTGCCGCAGTCATGGTCACGGTGGGAGATATTTAGGGTGGCCTATCTCCCTTTCTTTCTGTTCCTCCTGAAAAAACACTTAGCAACTAGTTAAAAATCAGTTCTAATGCTGGAAATACGACAAAGACAACAGCCAGAGATGAAGGAAATTCAGTATGTTTTATAATGAGGAAGCAAAAAGGCAATGGCCACCCATGGCTTGGCACCCATGGACCCTGTGCCATGCGGGGGCTCAGCTGGCAGAGCACCTCGCCCGCTCAGCCACCAACCTGTGCAGCCCGGATCTCACCACAGGAACATCTCTGTGCCAAGCACAGCACGAGCAGGGGGAGATGTTGGCCCCACACACACCAGGGCTGCGACCAGCTGCTGGGTGTGCGACCCACTGACGGGTGTGTGACCGGGTGTGCAACCCGCTGCTGGATGTGCGATCCACTGATGGGTGTGCGACCCGCTGCCGGGTGTGCGACCCACTGACGGGTGTGCAACCCACTGCCGGGTGTGTGACCCGCGAGCACAGCCCAGGGCGGCTCTGCCAGCGCTGCCCAGAGAGGCACTAGCGAGAGGCGTGCCCAGGGTCGAGCGTTTGGGGCAGAGCGGCTCATCCCTGCCCGCCGGGACGCCACCCGAGCGCCGCTGCCCCGGCCGCCACACGCGGGCCCCTCGCCCGGCGGGAAGAGCTTCTGGGCGCCAAGCACAGGCCCCGGCCCCGCGGACGCGGCTGGGCAAGCAGCGCCCCCCGCAGCCCGCTCCGGACCCCTGCCGCCCGCAGGCACCCGCACCCGCCCCCCGCCCCGCTCAGCAGGGGGCGCTGCTGCTCCGCCCAGCGCGCGGGCTGCGGGGGGCGGCGCGCGGCCCGGAAGCGG
>JANVCC010000038.1:537455-588545 GCA_025345505.1 Todiramphus chloris collaris | reverse complement strand
GAGGTCGTCTTCAACAACCGCAGCCCCCGCTCCGTGCTGCCCGTCTGGGTGGATTTCGAAGGCAGGCCGCGCTCCTACCCGGTGCTGCAGCCGCGCACCGGGCGCGTCATGCACAGCTACCGCGGTGGGTGCGGCCCGGCGGCTGGAAGCGGGGCTGCGGCCGGGGCTGGCGGCCGAGGGTCGGCCCCGGGGTGCGGGGCGGGAATCGCCGTCCCCGGGGAGCGGGCAGCTGCGGGAGGCGGCCCCGGCAGAGCGGGACCGGCTGTCCCGGCCCGGCTCCGGGAGAACGCGCGGCTGTCCTGCCCCCGGGGACAGCCCCGGCCGCACAGGGGCCTCTAACCGGGGAGCTGGGCTGGGCAGCGGGTCGGTTCCCGCTGAAAAGTGACTGCACCTTGTTCCCTCCCAGGTCACCTCTGGCTGTTCCGGGACGCGGGGACAAACGACGGGCTCCTGGTCAACCGGCAGGAGCTGTTCGTAGCGGCTCCCAACGTGAGCACAGCAGACATCACCCTGCCAGGTAAAGGCAGCGGGGCTGGTGCCTGGTCTCCCTGGGCTCAGTGTAAGGGATCTAGTGAGAAATACAGTACTCGGATAATAAAATCGGCTCAGAAATAGGGAGAGGTGCTGCAGGTTTCTAGATAGAGCTGTGCCGTGGCGGTCTGTGTCCGCGTGCTGGAGGAGGGCTGGCTGTGTCGGGGGCGGCAGCCGAGAGCCCTTCTGACGAGGCTGTGTGTGTGTGCTTGTTTCTAAACTCAGTGTTCACCCTGAAGGAGAGATGCCTCCAGGTTGTTCGCAGTCTGGTCAAACCGATGGACTACAGGAAACTGGACATTGTTCGATCGTTATACGAAGAGCTGGAAGATCATCCTGATATTAGGAAGGATCTTCGTCGGCTTTCTCTGGAGAGAAGGGAAACGTTGAAGAATGGAATTCTGGAATAACCCGATTACTCACTCCAGACTCTTTAAATAGCAATTCCTCGAGTTTCAGCAGGGACGGTCACTGCGAAACACACCAGGAACTAACGTCTGTGTTGTGAGTTCTGAACCATAAGCTCAGTGAGTCGCACAAGGCTCACTGTCGTGGTAAGTCAGCTCCAAAAGACTAAGCAGCATATGGCAGTGCTGGTGCCAGGTTCCTGATGGTCCAGGTCTGTTCTTCGTTACATGTGTCGCAAACCGATGACGCCAGAGGCCTCACGAGGCTGAAACTCAGAGAAGCTGTTGGGACTATGTCATCAGGTCATCGCTTTGGAGAATACACATCCAGATCATCTTTCTTTACATTAGAAAGTAAATTACACCAAGGATTAATTTAATCCATACCAGTGATTGTAAGTGGTAGACCAACACCAGTTTTGCTTGAATTGTTTGTTTTCAGTGGAACTTCACTCCCTCATGCTCAGCCGATATTTGCCTGTGAATCACAGAGCATGGAGGGTGTTTTGTACGCGAGGGTTTCCACTGCCTGAGGACCTGACCTGAAACGCTGTGTTGGTGGAAAGATGACATGTGTCAGTGCTCGGGGATTTTTCTGCCTCTTACCTTTGCATTTGTAAGCCCATGTCACGTCTGTGCTGAGGCTGACACGTTTTTACGCAGATCATACCTTGAATGCCTTATTTGTCCTTTGTGACTGGATTCCTGCCTAGCTGATCTGAAGGTGATCCAGCCTCGTCAGCCATACGGGCTAGACCTTGGTTCTGAGACACCTTTCTCCTGAGCAGCTGCTTTCCCCTGGAGCCTGTACAGGCTTATCGGGCAGTGTTCCTGGACGGCAGATGCTCCGAGTCCTTTTCCCATCACAGGGCAGTAATTCAGGTCATAGTGGGAGGCCTTTTTAGGGAGCATGCACCACGCGAGCTGCTGCTGGTGTCTCTGAAGGGGCAGACAGACTGTACCAGCTCCTGCGGGCCTGCTGCAGGATCCTGCTCACAGACAGACCCGGGCTTTAGTGCAGGCTAGAAAAGTAGGGAAGCCATTGCTCCACCCGTGTTCTGCTCCCCTGAACCTCACTAGTGAACGTACACACGCAACAGAAAGCAGCAGAGTTTTTAGCAGAGCCAGAAACTGTCCACCCAGGAACAGGCACGGGTGGATGGGATGTTATTTCTGGGGAATGTCTTTCTTTCCAGTTACTCCTTCTAAGAAACGCAGCTGTGAAACTGAGGCTGTCATTGTCTTCTGTAAGTAAGGAATGTCTCCCCTTTCTGTACACTTGTTTTTCTTGCACATTTGAAGCATATGAATTAATCTTTGTCATAAATACTTTTTTACTTTAATTCTGACACATAACCTGGCAGTGCTGCAACTGTGTGACAGCAGAACGCAGATCTGCTTGGCTCAGTGGTTCTTCTTTTAATGTAGTAGGTATTAGGTCTTAAGTTTAACAGATCTGTACATATCGCAAACTTTCTGTATATTTCTGATTTACATGGGGGTCTGCAATCTCTTTCTTGTATTGCTTATTAGAAAAAAAAAAGTACATTTATTCCATTAGTCTGTGAGTTCTTCCGGTTTCCAGCCCATCGGCGATACCCTCTCCTCCTCGGGTGTCAGAAGCCTCGTGCGCAGAGCAGGGGCCAGACGGGGACTTTCAGATTCTGTGCCTGGCAGCTATCTCCAAGTTAGGCACTGTAGCATCTGACTTTTGGTCCCAAAGTACGTTATTTGGGTCTAGCTTCACAACTTTATGCTATCATTTCATTTTGCCAACAGCGGCTGACAAATTTTGCACGGATGCTGAAGAGTAGAAAGTACTGTATTTTAAAAATGATTGCCTCTTGCTTAATGTATAGACAGAGGCAATCCAGGCTTGAAATGTCACACTTTCCTTTGACAGGGTAACAAAGGAAATTCTGCATTTTTGCAGATGAAATTGAACTTCCTACAGTTACGCAAGCAGTCTGGGAGAGGGAGGGACTGAGCAGAAAGTCAGACACAGAGCCCTGTTCACGCAGCTGCCTCCCCTCTTCCTCCCACAGCTGCTTCCTTGCAGTGTGGATACATTTTCTTGTAAGACCGATTCTGTAACTAGCTAATTTTAGCTCTCACATGCCATCCAAGTGTTGATTTTTCCTGTTGACAAATCATGAAGTACCTTTTCCCCCCCCCCCCACACACACATCAGGTTTAAACACTTGGCAACTTCCTCTCTAAGGTGAGAGGCACTTAAAAACACCTCTCACTAACAGCTGATAGGGCTTAGTGTTTACAGACCCACTGAATCACACCTGATAGTAGTCTGATCCGCTGGCCACAGCCTGACAGCACCACTACAGGTCTTGCTTGTTCTGACTTGCCTTTTTAGCCAGCGTGGCCATGCCCGTGAGCATGTTGAATAACCCTTCACTTAGCTGGGCTGCTCCTAAGAGTACAGTTACCAACCAACTGCTCACAAGACCCTGCCAGGGACTAGCTCAGTAATAACATCAGCCCAGCTGTGTATCTTATTTTTTATTTACTTGGAGGTATTCTAGCATAAAAACAACGTGATTACGTATTGTCATTGGAATGCAACAGCTCATGGTATTTGTGATACCATTTGTTTTCTGTTGTTCAGCCAAACCCATGGCGTGATATTTATTCAAAGTGCAAGGCCCTGGCAGATGTAAGGAAGCAATTGACATAAAAGCCTGTTGAATTAGAACTGTTAAAGCAGGTGCACAAATGCTACAGGAGAAAGAATTCCTGTTGATAAAATATATTTTAAAAAGTAAACATGAAAAACAGATGTCATGGACAGGTAAACTTCTGGAGAAAAGCTCAACAGATAGAAGAAAGTGTCTGTCTTCTCTTCTGGAGTGATCCTTTCGGCCAGAATAAAAGAGGCCAGAGATGAGCCCAGCTGGCTGCAAGACATGCAAGTCAGCCATGGAACCTCCTACGAGTCACTCAGCTAGATGAGTAACGAGTGAAAGTTGTCATGTACTTGTGACAACTCCATTACAAACTGGGGTAGTTTTCAGTGGGAGTCCCAGCACTGCCCTATTTGAGCGTCATGGCAGCAGCAGTTCAGGACAGACTGAAACCGCAGAAGGTGAGAAACACCAGAGAAATAACCAGGTCTTCTGACATCCCCTTAGTGTCCAGGGGCTCAGGGAGAGCAGGCAGCAGGACAGAGTCCTGCCCCATGCCCTGTTCCCCATACAGTGCAGGAAAAACCACAGAATGTGTAGGGCCATTCCAGTTGCCCTTGCAAAAACTCACTTTCGGATCCCTTGAAAATCCTTTCATTACTTCAGATGTTTATTGACAAACCAAAGCCCTCTGCACAGTTACATGTTTGTTCCCCTGTTTTCCCATGAGGCAAACAGTCCAAAAGCTTTCACGAGGTTTATTTTTCCAGTACCCAAGGGAAAGAAGTGTCCTTTTCTTCCTGCTTTCATCCAGTTCTTTGCCACACAGATTTCAGTCTCCCTGTCTGTGACTTTCAGGGATGCTCTGATCATCTTACCACCGCAGAGAACTGAGGGGTGTGTCAGAAGGACAGTCATCAGGGAAAAGGGAGGGGAAAACCCCAGCAATTTAACTGCTGTCGTTGAAACAGTACTGCTAAAGCAGCTAAGTCCCGAGGCAACCTTTGAATTGTGGTATTTTAAATAATAACATACTCCGGATATTTTGGTTTAGGTTTTTTTCAACCCCCCTTGTCTCTTGACCTTGTAACTACATTACTATCACATTTTTCAGCTTTTCCTTGTCACGGTGGAGGTAAGAAATTAATTGTTATTTTAATAGTATTTGAAAGGTTCATGATTTCTGAGTTAAGTTCAGAGAACTGGCAAAGTCTGAAAGTTTGAAACTGAAGAGTTAGCTTCACTGTAAAATACAGGCAGATTATAAAGAAATAGTAAATTAAATGCTCTCCAAACATAACAGTGCTGTTTGCAATTAACACAAAAGTCGTAGGGTAAATAGAGATGAAAAGAGTGGAAGGAAGAACGGGTCACAGTGACTATTGGAGCTGCCCCGTGAGGGCAGAGGGACACTACAAGGCTCTCCAAGTAGATCATTTTGCCAGGGGAATTTCATAGCGTATACACTGGCAAATTAATTGTCATTTTTAAGCAAAGAGGGTAAAAAAAAAAAAAAAGGGGGGGGGGAGACAAAAAATTCAGGAAAATCGTTGCTTTTAGGAAGATCCTTTAAACCTAATCCTGACCAGCGAGGCTTGGCCACTCCTGATGCGTTTCACTGCTCACGCCCTGCCTCTGGGGCCGTGCTACCCGCAGTGGCAGCGAGGGGGTCCCGTGTGCGGGGGGACTGTGAGATCCCGGGGGGCGCTCAGGCAGCCCGGGGGAGCATCCCCGCTTGGCACGGCCGGGCGCTGTCTGGCAGCGCTCCCTGCCCGCGCCGCCCTCTCCCAGCGCCTGGGAGAGCTCTCAGGCTGCCTCGGCCCCCAGGCGCACAGCACCCGGAGCACAGCACCCGGCGCGGGGGGCTGTGCGGTTCAGCCGTGCCCAGCCCTGGCCGAGCGGGCGGTGCCGGGGCCCGCGCCGGTCACCGCCGTCACGTGGGGCTCACGGTTTGGCAACCGGGCCGGAGCCGCGAGCGGCCGTGGGAAGGGGAATCTGATTTGCATTTGGGGCCGGGACCTGACGTCACGGGCGCAGGAAGCGGCGGAGCGCGGTCCGACTCTGCCCAGAATCGCTGGGCTGCGTCGCTCGGCTCTTGCCCGGCAAGGATCGGGCTGCCCGGGCCAGCCCCTTTCGGAGGAGGAAGCCTCCGGAGCGAACCGTCCCTCGGGAGCGAGCCGTCCCTCCGGAGCGAACCGTCCCTCGGGAGCGGACCGTCCCTCCGCAGCGCAGGGAGGCGCGGAGGCCGGTGCGCGGTGCCCCCCGTGTCCGTGCCCGTGCCCGTGCCCGCCGTGCCCCCGTGCGCACCATGAGCAGCCGGTGCTGATGGCCGCGGGGCCGAGGGACGCTCCGGAGCGGGACTGCGAAGCCATGACCCTGCCGCGGCCGCCGCCAGCCCCGAGAGGCGGCTCCTCGCCGGGTGTGTACCTGCACAGCATGCCGGCCTGGGTGCTGGAGGACTTTTGCCAGAAGATGGACTGCCTGAGCGACTGCGACTGGATGCGATTCGGTGAGCGGGGCCCGGCGATGGGGCGCGTTCGGGACGGGTGCCGGACGCTGCCAGGTCCGGGCGAGGTTCGCGGGCGCCCCCGCCCTGGGGCCCCTGTCCGCGCCGGCCGAGCCCGCCCCGCAGCCGGGGAGTGCCCGCGGACCGCGCTGCGCTCGGGAGGCAGCGAGCCCTCGGGGGGAGAGGCAGTTCCAGACTTCCGTGTTCCCGCGGCTCCCCCGGGCAGCCGAGCTGCCCCTCAGCCCGCGCTCTGCTCTTCCGCGCTCCCTCGCCGTTCGCAGTTCATCCTCTGCTCCGAGGTTGTCTGGTTTCACAACATCCCTCACGGGGGCTTGGATCTTCTCATCCTTTCTTTCTTCCTTCACCTCGTGCATATCCCCTGGCACCCACTGCCCCTGCTTCTCTCGGTCCTGGCCGCGTCCAGTTGGTGAGTATAGGAACTGTAGTCCCTGAGGGGTTTTGGTTTTGTTTCCTGTATCCCGGTCCAAACACTTCTAAGCTGAATCCTTCCTTTGGTGAATCCTTCCTTTGGTGGCCTTCCTTCCCTTATTTAACATTATTTCATTTCATTCACGGCTTCACTAGCTGCCTGTTGAGTAAACCCTTATTCCAGAAACCTGCTGAGCTAGAGTTGGGTTCATCCCTGCTGTTTCCAGACGCACAGAACTGTGCCTAATGTCCTTCTAAAGCCAGCGGAGCTGTGACCTCAGGAATGTTTCCACACCCCCCCAGCCCCCCAGACACCCACCTCAGGCGCTGTCAGCTGAGAGGGGTGGTTCAGAAGGCCCCTTGGTGGGTATCTCCACCAGCCCCCAGAGCCCACGAGCACTGCCGAACTTACAGAGAATCCCAGGGTGCAGGTGACCGATCGTGTGCCACAAGCCCTTGTTTCAGCCCAGTTCGTCCTGGCCTCGCTCCCCAGCCTCTCTGCAGTGACACAGCCCCGTCCCAAATACAGGCACACATTGCTGGTTGTACAGCTCTTGTCACCTCGCCCTCCTGCAGCCCGTGGGGCTGTAGTTCCCACTGCCTCGCGCCGGCTGTGCTGGGTGGAGCGGGAACGAAGCGAGGGGCAGTGGGTTACGTGCGGGTGAGCCAGCCGAGCAGCACGGATCGGGGCAAGCTGTGTAGGGCTGGCTCTAGCACGGCAGCGCCTGCTTTTGGAAACAGCTGCGCTCCACCAACAGCTTTATCTGACTGTAAACAACACCCAGTGATTCAGTTGCTATTTGGCTTACCGTAATATTGCTATTTATCAGTGTAGATAGGAGAGCAGCCTCACCACTGGTTTCTGTTACTGCTGTGGGAGAGTCACACCAGGAATCTAATCTGAATTTATTTGGGTACAGTGCATTAAGGTGAAGGAAGATTATGGGTCAAGCATGCTGAAAAGTGTGACTGGGTTTTCTCTTTTGGGTCTCTGATATAACAGGTTTTTCTTCCAGAATAGCTGAAGGAATAAAAGGAGTGTCTTGCGTTAGGAATTGAATTGTCTTCACGTCCACATAGCTAAGTTATTGTGACCCTTCCTTTTAAAAACGTGCAAATGAAAAAGCAAAGTGTGTCTCGCACCCTCGCTTTCCGTGCTTGCACTCGCTGGTTTTTATTAAACAGCAACACCCATTGTCTCCCTCTAGCCTCCTACGTGATAACTGATCAAACGGAGCTGCGGAAAATCAAGTGCATGGAGAAGACTGGGATCAGCATAACCAGAGAGCTCATGTGGTGGTGGGGAGTGAGGCTGGCAACGGTGCAGCAGCTCCTGGACCTGCTGCAGGGACTGCAGCTCTACCGCGCGGCTCAGGTCATTCTGGACTGTGAGTAGCTGCCCTTCCTCCCCAGGAGCCTGTGCTGCTACGTGCAGCACCAGCCCACATCCAGTACTTCTGTCTTGCTGGCTGAAGAAACCCTTTGCTGGGAGTCTCATGCTCAAATTCTATAATTTCATCACTGATCCTGATTTTCTGCTCTCTCAAATAAAATTTTGTGTGGAAAAGGAAGAGGTGGCATAGAGAAGGAATCCCTGGTCCCTCTAGTTCATCATCCCACATTTGTAGTTGCTGTGTTAGATGCTTTGAGAGGTGCCAAATAGAGACTGGCTGTGCTCTGAACCAGGTCTGATGTCACGCATCAGACAAGGTTACAAAACAGAGCTTAATTATGATTCAATTTATGGTTTAATTTTTCATACATTCTTGTTTCTCCGTGAAATGTTGTCGTTATACTCTGTCAACAAACTCAGAGTAAAAACCCATCTACTCAGTTCTGCCTGTGCACCCTGCCTCCCTGCGCTGTCAGGAGAAGGTTATGAAAAGGAGAAATGGTTTGTTGCCTGCCTACAGAGGTGTTTCTTTATCCCACTTCTTATTTTCGATATTCCTATCATACATTCTCCTCCTTCCCTCCATACATTGAACAACTGTAGTGTTTTCTAACTCCTTGCATGTAATTCTTCTCGCTTATCTCCAGCTCGCTCTATTTCAGGTTTCTGTTTCCTGAGGTAAGATGATTAATGTTTGAGCTCAGGGTGTCTAGTTAAGATAAACCATTGCCTTGTGGAAACCACAATGCTTCTAAACATAATTTTCCTTTCCATTTTTCTCCACTGAAAATTAAGTTGCAGCTGTCATTTTTATAAGCCAGATTGTACCTTAATCCAGTTCTAGCACCGAATCCGTGGATGCCCATATGACATACTGTCTTTCGGTACTGAGTTGCCCCAAAAAGTTGAGTGGACCACACTCCCTTTTTCACACCCGCTCCCACCCACAATCTACTTTCTGGAAAACAGAGCTTCGTATGAATTTAGCTGTTTCTCCGTAGCGAATGACTGGAAAGGAAGAGCTACAGATTTTTGTTACATGGCCAAAAAAGCTTATAAAAGCACCGTCCAGGTGTATATGGGCAACACTCAGGGCTTATGAAGGGGTCCGTGTCCATCGGTGGAAGATGTGTGTGAGCACCGTCTGCTCATTGCTTTCGGTGCCAGGGGAACCGCCGGCCACGGGAATGGTTGTGAGGTACCCGCGGGCGGCTTTGCGAAGCAGGCGCCTGCCAGCGCGGGGCAGGGCTGCCTGCAGCCGGGGTGAGCTGGCCCTCGCCCTGCCGCTGCCACGGGCCCCGCTCCGGGGAGACGCGGTCATGCGTCGCGGGCTTCTTGCCACAGCATTGCTGGCTTTCCGTAGTTCCCTGGCATTGGCATCGCTTTTAACTTTCATTTTGGGGTGGCAGAAAATGATCTTTAACAATGGGATTCTAAATTCTATTTTCTTTTCTTTTTTTAAAAAAAGGAATGTTAAGTGCTACAGCACAGGTGGCCTTCCAGCAAATTCTGTCTTGCTACGCCCAACATAACAACCACAGACCCTAAGGAGAGCATTGCTCAGCTAATAGAATTGATTTTGCTGTCACCCAGATGCAGCTTCTTGGTTCAGCAGACCCACTTTCTGACTGAATTCAGTCACAGCATGCAGCTCAGGGGACCATAGTGATTCTTACTCCTCATCTCTCAGCAAACCAAAGAAAGCTACAGGAAAGAAAACTGGAATCTGGTTTAATTCGTGTATTGGTAATCCAGTTGTTAATTTAGTCACAGCGACTGTGACTTTGAGGGTCCAGTCTGAGTGGACAGGACTGAAAAGAAAATCTTGATTTGTTAATATTTCTTTTTTCACTCTCTACATTGAACAAGCCTGGTATAGATATCACCAGTGCAATAAGCCTGGCTCCCTGCTAATGGTATTTTTTGGTTACTCTGGAGTTGAGGGTGACTTCCCTGATGTGATGACACTTGCTCCGTGCCATTTCAGTGTTTAAACAGTTGATTCCTAGTCCATAAATAGTTTCTGGGTGTTCTGATTGAACACAGTGCAGCTGACCACACATTAAACTCCAGTTGTTACAGTCGTTGCTTTCTTTCCCTGCCAGCACACATTCTGGGGCCCACTTTTGTTTACAGCTGGTTTATTTCTTTAGAGCTCATTGACACTCTTGTAACCCTGCTTTACAGGTTGTTATTTAATGAAAACCCTGCATTCTCCTCCTGGAAACAAAAAATGAAACTCAGAAATTACTGAATGGTTTGCCACCTGTCACTACATTAATAGCAGCAAAAATTTTCAACGTAGTTGTTATCTACCATGGAAAAGCTGATTTGTTCAGTTGGGTGCAATGCCTTCTCTTTCCCATGTGGGTTAATTTTGCTGGTTTTGCAAAAGCTGAGTTCAGAGGGCATAGAAAAATTACTTGTTGTAAAAACTGAGATGCTGCGGCTTTTATCCCAGGGTAGAGGGTTTTCTCTTCTCTTAGAAGCATTTGAAACAAGGCCATGAGTAGATTCCAAACTGAGATTAGTTCAGCAGTTGCAGTGGTGAATCATTCCAAGAGAAGCTTCATGCGTTCAGCTGCAGAGAGCCCCTGCTTGCAGCCCGCAGCACCGCTGGGCTGGAGCGGATCTCAGCAGCAGCATCCCCCGGGAGCCCAGGGGCTGCGCACGGGATCGCGGATCGCTCAGCCTGGCCCTGGGTGCAAAGGCCGGAATGTGGCACTGGATCAAGTCCCGAGAGACTTCCAGCAACACTGCCGGTAAAACTAAAGATACAGGACAAACAAAACCAGTCATCGTCGCTGCACAGAAACGTTCGTCACGCTCCTGTTTGTCTGACTGGTTTGCTTTTAAGTGGTATGTAAATAGGACTGTAGCTTGCGCAACACGCACCTGACTTCGACCTCTGGTGCAGGAGGGAATTCCCTGCCTGCTCTTGCACCTCTTTCAGTTGAGTTACCTTTTTTTTTTTCTTTTTTTTGAGCTTTCTTAAAAACATTTCTGAGATTTCTTTTTTTTTTTATTTCACTTGCCACAACCTGCAAACCTGAGGGATTCCCCCTGTTCCAACCAGCCAGCCCTCTCCCGGCGGCAGCACTACACCCCGCCAGGGATTTCGAAGGAAAACCCTGGTCTCTAAAAATTGCAGTTGGCTGATGCAAGTAAACGGGAATATTTCTAATGATTTCTGCAGGCTAGATAGTGAATAGGGAAAGTAAATGTTAAGAGGTGTTGGCAAGGAACGGACACACTCAGTTCAGCTTGTTAAGACACTGAAGTGATGAGACAGATCTAACACACTCTGTTTCTCAGCTCCCCTTCGTGGCAGCAGGTGGACTGCAGTATTGGACTGTCCCACTAAGGGCTTTGGAAGGAGTTAGAAGTGATTCTGGTTTGACCTGTGAATTCTGTAAAGAAACAAAGAGGCTAGGTAACAAGGGTCTAGAACAGGATGGAAGAGACAAATCCTGCGGGATGATAAATTTTTAGTTATGTTTCTGGGTGTTCGATACTAATTTTAGTCCCTGATCAATTAAAATGCAGTAAGTTGCAAAACTGCAGTGAAATGATCTTTTTTTAAAAGAACGTGTAATAGTTGGTTTTCATACTGAAGTCCATAGCAAAACTTCTTACTAATTTCAGTGGCAGAAAGTCTGGTTTATGTTGTTGTTGTGCCATGCGGAAGCAGTTAGTGTTAAGTCAATATCAGTGTTCCACTGTGCGCTCAGTCACGAGCAGAAGAGATTTCTAGCAGGATCTTTTCAGGTTTACACAAATCTTTGAACTCTTTACCCTCTACTTCTGCTTTTTTTTTTCTTTTTTTGCATCTATATCTGAATGTGCTTACTCATGAAATTCATCTTGGGCAAATACAGAGAATACATTGCTTGTTCTGTTGGGCACTTTACAAAACTAAGTGGTCCTTATGTCACTGTAGTTTCATTCATTCTGACTTAAAGGAATCATACACAACACACAGGTAGATGTTTGCTGGCAAGTTACTTCCAGGAGACTTCCACCTCCGTTCAGCAGTATCTCGCACTACTCTAATCCCATTCCTGGGTGTCCATAATTTCTTTTTTATTTTATGTCAGTTCTTTAGCTTCAGTGATGACTCCTTTGTCTGATGTGCAAGAAGTTGCAAAATTAATGAAAACCCTGAAAAAGAGGTTGAAACAGGGAAGTGATTCTAATTTTAGAGACTTCTAAATTAAAGTACAGGAGGGAAAAACCAGCAACTGTAGAAAACACGGACTGTCAGTCTTGCCTAAAGGTCTGCGGACTGACAGCTAATTTCAAAAAGCCATCAAATTTGGGATTTCATGGCATTCTGACTCAGTAATAAAGAAACATAGCTGATTTTTCTGAGTTTTAGACCTAGTTTCCAGCCTGCGTTCCTGGGTGACACTGAAGAAAATGGGTACAAAACCCAAACAGAGGTCAGAGGAAGAAACTTGCTTGATGTGAACATTCCCACTGCTGCCGTTATGTTTCTTCATATACCCCTACTCTTCAACTGTTAGTACACTGAGACTGTTGTAGTTTGTCGCCTCTGAAGCAGTTCTGCTGCTTTTGGTTTCCTGTGAGGAGCACAGATTACAAATGAAACAAAACATTCCACCTCCTGCTTGTTTGGATACTCCCGGTGCTTTGTACAAGCTCCTTTCAACCTCAGTTTTAAATGTATCCATGGATAAGAATTCCCCTGCTTCTTCAGGAGATTTTGATAACCTTTTATATGACAGTACATTGATTTTTTTTTTTTCTTTATTTTTTCCCATCCTAACTGTAGACTAATTTTAAGAAGTCCCTCTAAGATGTATATACTCTTCAAGTCCCTGTACGCTGAAAGCATCTTTGTACAGTTGGTTTTCCTGACTAGGATTATTTCCCGATAACTGATCAGTCTATTTTCCCTGGTAATCTTCATCTTTCCTTTCTTCTCTTTCGAAGGGACATCAGCCTCTAATATTACCGCTGCTGAAAAAGAAGAGCTGGTAGAGCCGCCTAAACAGGAGGACATATCTTTAACTCCCACAGAAAACAAAAGGAGGGAGAAAGAAGAGGAGCTCAGTCTGTTGCCATCACCAGACTGTTCCCATCTGGGAGTACCACCAGCAGGTACTGAAGCACTAGATGCTGAATTTGCTCCGACACTGAAATGACCATCTAGACCAGACCACTTCCCATTCGCTTGCCACAGAGTAGAACGAATATAGTGCTCTTCAGAGTGGTCACATTGGAAGATTGACCTTTTTCCTGGCACTGCTGTCTCCTGAGCTGCTTGTCCCTGACTTTCACACACGGCCTCCTGGTCCTCCTTCCTGTAGCTCTCTTGGCCTTCAGAGACCCTGGCTGTGGGATCTCAGGGGAACACCCTGGTCCCACCCTGGCTTTCTCCCTCTCTCCATGCAAAATAAATCTAGATCAGAAGAGGGCTATGCACACATCAGCAGGGCCCTCAGCCTGGGGGGGGGGGGGGGAGCAGAACCACAGGACATGGCAAGGAGAGCATCGGACCAACGCCGTTGTCATCGGGAGCTCTGTGTCCCTGAGCCAGGACCACAGAGATCTGCATAGTCATCTTGAAAGAGGAACTAGGAAAAGAGCTCCCTATCTTCACACAGTATTTCACATTTTGACAGCTTGTCACAGATTGTTCCTGCTTAGGAAATTAAAGAAAAAGCCCAGACTTTCAGAATTAGTCATGGGCTGTGGTATTACCAAAATAAGGTGTGTTTTCAGTGCTGTTATTTCAATTTCAGGTGCTGTTTCTGAAGGAGCCTTATGTTCACTCCCTCCTCCACCACCTCCCCCAAGAGACCTTCTGAAATCCTTACAGTCAAATCCTCCCATCTCGTCAAGCGTGCAGGTAAATCCCTTCAGTACCCATTGATTGTGGCAATGAAAATTTGCTTTATGACGTTCTGTGTTTTTTCAGCTGAAGTTTATCCCCTTGCTTGTATGAAGTTTAGCTCTGGTGAACAAGTGGGGCTCGATCACAATTTGTTTGGACTGAATACAGTAGTGATGCTGCAGTTAGATTACTTACATCTCTTTTTTTGCCAGTGAAGGACCAGTGAGGGGGAACATTAAGACTGCATGCAGCGTAGCTCAGCATGACTAACATGTCCACAAATAGCAACTGATTTTGAAGGAATTTCCAGTGTAGATTTTACAGAGGACTTAACATTCCTGGTGTGATCACAGGACAGTGCAACATATACCACTGACTAGTAAGAGCAGCATACTTCTTTTAGTTAAATTTTATTCTGAAAATGTGGTTTCAGCTCACAACTGGACTAGTATTAAATTTAAGCCATGTTTCCCAGAGGCTTGTGTAGCTGGCAGCTGAAAATCTGCAGGAATGGAGGTTCCATCACCTCTCTGAGCCCCTGTTCCTGTGCTTAACCATCTCACTGTGAGAAGTTTTTCTCGTGTTCTTAATGATTTCGGCACACTGCTTCCCATTCCTTCCTCCCCGTAGCTCCCTTGTCTTTCAGATAGTCTAGCTAGAGCTCTCCTGTGGGTCCTCAGAGATACATCCTCAGAGGGTTTCCTAGATCCATGTGCATTCTCTGGTCCCATCATGGTTCTGCTTGGCCTGTTTTCTTTAGTTTATTTTGTTCAAGTTCCTTTTAAAGAAGGCTGTGTTTTAAGACTTTGCCAAAATAACATGGTTCAGGGGTACCAGCCAGAAGAGAAGATTGCTACAAAGAATGCAGTTGTTTCGGAGTTTCTTGAGAAGGAAGCAGTGTTTTGTTTTCTCAAGCCTGGAGCACATTAAGGTTGTGAAAGGTGCATGATGAGGCTGCAGTGGAACTGTAACAACAATTGGCACTGGGACTTGCCACGCTGGAAGCTACATGTCATTGTGCAACTGACACCAGGTGCTTCAGAAGCAGATGTGAAGTTCCTACCAGAACATTATGAGGGAACCTATTTCTGATCCAACTGTTCCTTAATATATGTCCCAGCCATAAAGATTATTTTTTTTGGTAACTTAAAATAACATCACTTAAAAAAAAAATAAAATATATATATATATATATAGGCACTTTTAAACAAAACTAAGTCTGTTTTCTGGGAATGATGGAAATGCAAACTAGTAAGTTTTCAAGTCTCTTCTACTATGCAAAATTTTTACATTGTCAAAGTGCATCAAGACAGGTGTTAGGAAGGGAAGCCCTAGTGGGTGATTGCACAGTACTTTCCAGTGTCTTTCAACAGCTACAGTGATCGCTTAAGTCAGGGGAAAAAAAGTATGACACCTGAAAGAAAGAAAAAGCCTGTACATTTTCATGAGATAAACTTGTTTCTTCTGCAAATGTGTAGCCTTGCAGCTCCTCTGCTCCTCAGCAGGAGACGATGACCGATCTCCCCAGTGGGAGTCTCCTGTGGACCCAGAGGGAAGTTACTAATGCCACAGATGGTTTCAGTGACAAGAGCAGAATTTGTGAAGGTACTTTTGCAGATGTCTACAAAGGTCAGAGGAACAATATACTGTATGTCGTCAAAAGACTGAAAGAGGCAAGTACTCCACCTTTGCTGCGTCTTTGAAGGGGGTGTGTTATTAGTATCTCTTGAAGGGGGTGTGTTATTAGTATCTCCTGAACATTATCACTTGTTCAGTATTGTATGGGCAAGGAACCAGAATGGCTACACTAGGGGAGACATAAAAAGGAAATGATGTAAAGTAAAACAGGCAACCCACAGGAGAGATACTGTACTCACGTGAGTAGTTCTGTTAGCTCTGTCCATGGGAGCCGCCTGCACCGTGGCTACCTGCATCCATAACTGGATCAGTTTACACTGGTTTTTGTTCTAATTTTCAATTAATTGTGGCAGAAAGTTGCCATCAGTGGTACCTGCCTATTTTCTAAAGTAGCTCATCATCTAGACACTAAAAGATCTCTATAAACGCAACATCTTCCTAACTGCTATTAACATGCTATTGCGTGTCCTCCTGTTTCAGACGGAATGCACAAGCCCAGATGCCACCCAAAGATTCTTTCACACAGAAGTACAGATCTGCTTCCGGTAAGCAGCTGGCTTTTCAGCACAGTCCGTGTGTACCCTGCCCGTGTGTTTGCTTTGCGACCGACGGTGGGGACGGTGGGTTTTCTGCGTGGCCTCGACAGGAGCCCCTGGCAAGCCACACGCCTGCCAGTGCTGCTGCCAGGCCCTGGCCGGTCCTGGGCTGGTGAGGAAGCAATGCCTTGGAGCTCTGCATCCCTCCTGCCTGCTCAGCGTGGGGCTGTGCCGGCGTGCTCGCTGCCCGTGGAGCTGGCACGGCTGGCCTGCTGCCGTCCAGGGGCTGCCCTGGGCTTCAGCTGCAGGGAGCAGTGACCGCTTGACTTAACTTTAGGAATTTGTTCCAGCTTAGGAATGTGTTTTCCTGTGCTGCTCTGATTTCGTTTGCAAGTGGCTGTTGCTCTGTGCCTGCAGGTGCTGTCACATCAACATTTTGCAGCTGGTGGGTTTCTCGGTAGAAAGCGGATTGCACTGTCTGATATATCCACACCTCCCTAATGGATCACTGCAAAACAAACTTCACTGTCAAGTAAGCAAATAACCTGGGTCTGTTATTGCTCTGGGATTACAAGTCCTGTCCTGCTGTTGTATGAAAAGCAATTCTATCTCTTTGAATTCTGAGAAACAGCCAAACAGAAAAAAAAGTGCCCAGGTATCTTGGCTACGGGTACTAGAAGGCTGCAGCCCTTTCCCTGGTTTTGCACTGCAAAGCAAATCAAGTCAATGGGAAGTTTCTGCTAAGCAGCCTTTAGATGTTTAAAGTAATAAGGAGCCTGCAAAATGTGTGTTTCGTGTTGTAATATTTAATTGGATTTGGAAATAGGTTTCTACAGAATTCATCATCATATTCGTTGGCGTAATGTGCTGTCAGGTGTTACAGGGCTTACGAGGCAACAAGTTGGTGATGTCCACACCTACTGAAAGCATGTTTGCAGGGGAGATCATAGGGCAGAGACACATCAGAAACACAACCCATCAGACCAGGGCTGTGCGCTGGAAAGGGCCAGGACATGATGCTGTGGACAAGTGTGGTCCTGCTGCAGCCGTCTCTGGCTGTGTCCTGCCCAGGCAAAGTGTGCAGCACATCCATAAGAACACGTTCCTTCCTTCCCCTAGAAATCATCACTTTTTGCCTTGGACCAGACTTTTGATTTATCTCAGCAGGAGTTTTGACTGGGATTAAAACTAAGTCTTTGGCTTTCAAAACTACTAATGTCTTACAGTTTTTTATTCTATAAGTGACCGGGTTTTTTCCTCACTTTTCTTGCAGGATGATTCTCCACTGACCTGGGAGATGCGGGTTAGCATCTCGATAGGACTCCTCCGAGCTGTAGAGTATTTACATAATTCTGGAATTCTTCATGGCAATATCAAAAGGTTTGGCATATCAGCACTTCCCTGGTCACCTGCTAATGCCAGGATTTCTCTAGCAATAATGGCTGAAAGCTCATGCGGTTTGAAATCCGGCTGCACTATCTTTCTGCTGTCTCTCTGTAGGGTGTTACTGGTTTATGTTTAATCTGTCTCCTTTCTAAATGATGGAAGTATGTTCTTTTGAAGCATTTTTTGGAATGCTTGTTCTTCCCCCTCTCCCTTTCTCCTGTTTTTTATCTGTTTGTTCACACACAGCAGGCCAGACACTGGAAACTTTCAGTGCTTAATTTTAAACATGTAAATGTGAAACTGAAATTCCTTTACCCTGAGTTGTAGTAATTACTTGACCAGTATTACTTGTCTTTCTTTATCGCAGCTCAAATGTCTTGTTGGATGAAAACTTTACACCGAAGCTTGGACATTCAGGTCTGCGACTGTATTCTACTAATAAAAAGTCAGAATATGCTATGATGAAAACCAAAGTCCTACAGGCTTCCCTTACTTATCTGCCAGAGGATTTTATCAGACATGGGCAGTTAACAGAAAGAGTTGATGTATTCAGCTGTGGTGTGGTACGTTGCCTTTTTTACCATGTTCTGTTGCCTTGTTTGCTGTTTCTAGACAGGAAAATGGACATAAGAGCATGTGCCTGATACAGCTGCTTTGCCAGCAACTCTGTGTCTTACTTGTTGACTACATGTGTTAGAATCCTGGTTTTTAATTATGTTCACACTTCAAATATGCTTCAGTTTGTGGCAAAGCGAGGTCAGCCTTTTGAACCACAGAAATTAAATTGTTTGTCATCGCAAAAAAAACCTCAAAATTGCTGCCTATTGTTCAAAAAATAAGAGTAGCAGAAAGACTGCAGTTAGATCACCTGTTAATTTGGAACTTGAACTAAAATAATTGATAGTCTGTGGTGTCACCTGTCTCCAGGTGTTTCCATTTAAATAAGAAGCTACCCTGTTAGTTTGATTTCTTATCTAGATTTAGAATTTCTTTCTTCTCATCCTTTGTTTCAGCAATGTCTGTTGTACCTAGTTATAAAATCTGGAGCTGGCTCAGGAGGTAGACTAAAGATTGCCCAGATACAGCATTGTTAACTTGTGTGAAGTAAAAATATAATTTCAGAATGGTCTGGCAATTCAGTATTTCTTTAATTACAAGACTCATTCTTAAAAATAGAATTAATTCTGAAAAATTGCTTTATCTTCCAAATATACTTTCTAGGTCTTAGCAGAGATTCTGACAGGGATTAAGGCACTGGATGAAGGAAGAGACCCTATTTATCTGGTAAGAAAAAGGAGGAATAATGAATTACCAACATCTGAATGGGGTTGCTGTTGTAAAATGAATTTTCATTTTACATAAACACAGTTTGTAATTCACAGTCTGCCGTATGCACCCTGAAGAAAGGATGTTTAGAAGCCATATCCTGATTCCATTAGCATCAGTAGCCAGCTTGCCTTCAGATGGAGGCTGAAGATCCATTCCTGTTTCACATACCCCACTCAGGAGAGCTGGCCCCATTGGTTTAGGGGATCCTCCAGAATAACTGCTGTTTAAATACATGTTGTTTAAGAGATAAGGCTTTGTGCTTGAGGTGTTATGAGCCAAACTGAATGGGGAAACCTGAGTAGGCTGTAACTGCCTCTGCTCATCATCATGCTTATCAGGCATTTCTGTATCACACTAGTGTCTGGGATTCACACCCTGGCCAGCTTCCCAAGCTGATTAGAACTGCACAAACTGCTTTCACAAGCACCTGGACTGGCCATGCTCGCTGGTGCCACTGACACTGACCTCAGGGAAACAGATTCCCTCCGTGTGCCTTTGATGGGACACGCTCCTCTGATCTGCTGTCTTGTGGAACCCTTTGAGGGACTAACAATAGTATTCTTTCTTACTATTTCCAAGCGGCTCAGCAGTGTTCTAATGAGTTCAGAACATAAAGAAGCCCAGGTTTCTGGAACAGCCCCGTGCCAGAATGCTGCTGTGTGCAGTGGTGATTACTTTTCATTCCTATAAATGGGCACAGACCTGGAAGAGCTGGGTCTGCTTTAGTGAACTTGACATTAGCCACATGCAGAGAAAACCTCCTCCTGTGAACACAAACCTCTCTGGCAGTTGCATGAATTCTTGCATGAGATTCTTAAAGCTTCTAAGTCTGTAAACCAGCCATTAAGGAGCAGTAACGACAAAATCATGGCCAGACTCACATTCTTGGTGATTCGGACAGAAACAAAAGCTTGTGTTAATTTTGCCTTTGCTAACGTGTCTCTTTCCTTTGAACAGAAAGATGTGATTGCTGATGAAATTCAAATAGCGAAATGCTCCAAAGGGAAAAATGTTGAAAAGCTAGCTGCCAAAGAAATATGCAGTAAATACCTAGACAGGAAAGCAGGCCACTTGCTGGAAGAGGTTGCTGTTGATTTTGCCTCAGCCATCTGCCTTTGTCTGAGAAAGAAGAATTCTAACATAGCAGAGGTAATATTTCTAATACGTGACCAAGATTTTAGCCTTCTTGACAGCAAGGTCTGAAGCTACAGCATTCATGCCTTACCTTATTTTTGAGAGTGTTGACACAGGAGAGTATATGTAAGCAGGCTACAGGAATTATTCTGCACTCACAAATTCTGTTGTTAAAAACAGGTGCTCGAGGTTATGGAAATGGCAGAAAATAAACTGAGAGAGCATTACATCTGCGGAGGCAGCAGTTCTGGATTCTCCATGAACACTCCAGAAGAAACGGATGATGAGATAACCAGTGTGAGCATGGCTGTGCCCTCTGCGGGGGGCACTGAAGAGGACAGCACAGCGCCAGCGGCCCTGGCGAGTGCCCACCCCTGCAAACCCTCGGCAGGAGCTGCGTCCCCCGACGTTTACTGCGAACAAATCTCCAGGGTCCCTTGTGAATCGGACGAATCGAGTAGCTTCGTATGGAACCCTTTGGAAGGCTGCACAGATGAGCTCGTCAGCAACCTCTGTAGCAATTCAGAGAGCGTGGCAGCCTCTGGTTACGGGACCAAGCAGGAAAAACCTGCCAATGGACTCCAGGAGAGAAGCGCAGTGTGTGCTGGCAGCGACGAGGTTTTGGCAGCAGCACCTTCTGCACAGAGCACCTTCCTGCAGCAAAACGCAGCCCTTGACTCCTCCTGTTCTTCACAAGGTGGGTACAGCTGGATAAACCTGCAGGGTGCACACGGAACGCTCAGACGCCCGTGATCTGTGCGCTGTTTTTATAGCCGGAGTCCCTGTAGAAGTGCTCTAGTGTTAGAGCAGCAGGGACAATTTACTCTCTTCCCCAGATTTCTTAAGCAATTCTTACTTCTAAACACATTTCAGAAAATCTCTTCTCCTTGGTGATGATTTTGCCAATAAATCTACAAAATGTTTTCTGATTTTCTATCAGATTTTTTTCCTAAGCTGGTTTTGTTTTGTTTTTAAAATTATCTTCTATTCCTTGGACAATACCTGGATTTTTCCTCAATATTTGGCCTTTTTTGTTTTTCAGCATTAGCCAGAGAGACGTCTTGGAAAATAAAGATAAATGACCAAAAAAAGAAGCTCATGGAAAACATTTTGCTGTACGAAGAAGACAAATTAGACAGTTCTGAACTCTTTGAATCATAAATTGGATGGATTTCTCACCAGCAGCCCGCTCAGAAGAACAGCTGAGGACTATCTGTTAGAAAGATGGTAAAAGCATACCTTTCATGTAAGGTCAAGTAGCAGATTTGGATCAAAAACATGAGCCCTGACTGAAGGAAACAAAATTGACCACAGTGGGAAGATAACGGAAAATGCCTGTTCTAGAGCAGATGAAAGCACAGCAGCAGCCTGCGAACAGAACAGCCTTCTTCCTTTTCACCTGCAGTGGCAAAAAGCAGGGCAGGCACAACTGCCAGAATAATTGACGATGCTTTTGCTGTGCGTGCCAGAAAGCATCTACACGTAACGTATGTCTTCCTAAAAACCACAGTCCTGGAAGTTACCGGGCAAGCGCTGATCAGCCACCAGTTGGCAGCACCCCTCCCGGGTGTCCCCCGGGGATGGACAGATGGACGGACAGATGGACACCTGCAGAGCCTGCAGCGGGTGGCCGTTCCCAGAGGAGCCTGTCCTGCTCCGTACCATCTCGGTCCCCCGCTCCAGCGTGCTGCTCTGCCAGACACCGGGACGGTTATGCAAGTTCTCAGATGTAGTCTCCGTGACTCAATCTCGATTTCAATTGCACTGAACGCAGTTGTAGGTGAATAATTTAAGCCCTGGTCGTCTTTGAGCTGCTCTACTACATATATACGTACAATACCATTTGAAGTCTAACCTTTAAGTTTCGCTGTCAGGAGCTCTAAGACAGTGTTTAATACTTCATAAGAGTGTTTTTGGAAGTTAATCTTTTCTAAGTGTTGTTCCTTTACATGTTACTAAGGTTTCTCATTGTGTTTCACACAGTAAGTGTTGTGTATTTTGGATTAGTGACAACATTTTAGTGTAAAATGTCTTTAATTTTGTTATAGGTCACTTGAAATTTGATTTGTTCTATTTATTTTGGCAATGAGTTAAAGAATCAGTGAAAGATGAGCTAGTGAGTGGACCTGATCGTGGTGCCACACTCACCACATATTCTCCGAGAGGAATCGTCTCTTGGCTTACCCAGCATTATTGTTAGCACTATTTATTGTTTGTAATATTGTTGGCATATTCCACTTTTGCGTAATCTAAGGAAATACAGGTTTATTATAAACAAAAAGAACTATCAGACAGTTGACTGCTGCCTCCGTAGCATAGGTAATAAGGCCTGATGTACAGAAATGGATAAAATTCACAATGGAGTTCAGGGAATGTTTTTAAAAATAGAAATTTATATGTATTTTTTTTCCCTGGGACTCACTGTAATGGTATAGCTTTCCTAGCTTTACACAAAGGTCTCAGAGTAAGGTCTCTTCTGTAGTTGTACAGTACCTAGTTCATTGTAGGTACTATTATGAGCACATGAAAGTATTGTAACTAAAGACTGAGTATTAGAATCATCAACACATTTATCAAATTCATTTCTACACTGAAAACTGGTAAAATCCTCAGATACAAGTGCCTTGGACAGTGGGTGTATGTTTGCCAGCATCAGGTTTTTTTATTTTACTGTAATCAACCAAGAAAACACTGACACTGACATAAGAAACACTGAGTATATTCAAACCGGTCAATTACTGCTTAATTCTGTATGAGATTTAACTGAGATACTTTCCTGTACTGAAAAGTTAATATTTATTGGGTTTCAAGAGTGTATTCTGGGAGATCCACAGTAAATGCCTCAGGGCTCCTCCAGAAGGAGATGCACATGGGCACAGCCTGGAGCTGAATGGAAAACATGCATTTTTTTGAATTAAGAATCACAGACACCGTTCTGTTTCACAGAAATGCTTTGGAGGTTTTGTTCTCCTGTAGTAAAAAACCGGAGATTGTAATTCTTTGATTTGTTCCGTGTTAGTTTTACAATGTTCTGAGGTGATATACATGGCCTTGTTACATCAGTATGTAATCTAACATATAGGAGACCTGCGTAGTCTTACAACAATGCTACTCTGTTCCATAACTTGTCTATTCAGTGCAACGTGTGTTTTAATCCCAACTCGGCAAATTTATACATTACCATTTACTAATACCTTTGTGAATAAAAAAAAAAAAGAAAAAAAAATTTTCTTTATAGTCTGCTTTTTCATGGTTTATGGCACAGAACATGTCTCTGTCCACCCTGTTCAGCTGAGTTTGTATTTAGAGGGAAGCAGCTCAAGGTCTTGTGAATAATCATTAATAATTATTTATACAAACATGTTTATTCAGTCTTCATTCATCGTTAAATAGCTGATTTTTTTTTCCTTTGAGGTGTTCTTAGAGAAAAATGTCACTCTAAAATTAATAATTACAAGGATTACTGAGATACAACTGACATTTGTTGTTTAGATGCACAGTCAACAGTGTCCTTTATCCTGAAGACGTTGTAGCTCTTTGTCAGTAATGAAGGACAACTCTGCCTTTATTTTGTCCACGAACACTAGAATGAGAGCACGGAATATAAATTAAAACAAAAAAACTCTAGAACTGTGCAAGTAAAACTAATTTGGAGTTGAGCATGTCCTGAAGGTGCAGTTAAAGCCTAGAGACTGAACACCAGCCTGGGGTGCTGATCAACGGTACAAATTATCAACTCGCTGACACGTTGGGTTTTTTTTGCATGCTCAATTTTAATCATGTGAGTAATTACAAACGTGGAAGTGTCACGTCTACTAGCAAAACTAAGAATGCACTTAAATATGTAGAGTGTGAAGAAAGCTGCATTACACGGCTTTGGAGGCTGCTAATTCCTACGTAACGAATTAGCAATTATTCCTGTGACCATCGGCTGCATTTTATGTGTCCTTTGTACTAGAACTTTCTTGTATCTAGAAATGCAGTGCCCGTGCTAGTGACACCCAGAGCTGCCGACAGGTACGGAGGCTTGGGGGCTTTCCAGGAAAGGGTGAAACGGACACATTTCCGAGCGTTCGGCGAATCCCTTTCCTGGTGCTGGGTCTCGCACCGCTGCTGCCCTTGGTCAAAGTCAAGGGCGAATTTCCCTGGCTGAAGGGACTGAAGGCCAAGCCTTCAAGCGCTGCAGCGGAGCGAGCTTACGCGGACAGCCCAGCCAGGCGACACGGAGCTGCACGCGCGAAGGGGAATCTCCTTGTGTTCACAGCTTGGCCCTGCCGTTGAAAGATGGAAGCGTTTCAAGGTGTAATTCCGACAGGAGAATGTGGTCATTCCGAGACAACAACTGCCGTGCCGCTGAGTCCTCGGAAACCCCTAAATCCCTGAGGTGCTCGCAGTGCCCTCGCTGCTCGTGCTTTCACCCCGGGCTGAGCTCATCCGAGGCAGGAAGGAGCTGCGGAGCCCACGGGGAAGACGGCGTTGGGTTTGCGGGCCCGTGTTCGGCAGGAGGGGAAAGCCATGGAGAATAGCACGGCCGCCTGGCTCGGTCAGGGCAACAGCTCTCGCTGCCCCACGCTCGGCCCCGCACGGAGCCCTGCCCAGGCTGAGGGCAAGGCCCACGGTACCACGCATGGCCCTCCATGGCATTCCCCAGTGCCGCTAGCGCCCTTTTCTCCCTCGCCAGCTAACAGGGGCTGCCCTGCTGACAGAAGGGGTGCCACGGGAGCCCGCCAGAGACCCCAGGCCACTCCCCAGTGCCTTCCCTGCGCTTCCCGCCCCGCGGCAGGGATGGAGGCCACGTCCCCACAGCCCCGAGCCCAGAGCCCAGAGCCCAGAGCCCGCGGCCACCCCGAGCCCCGCAGCCCAGTGCCTGCTCCTGCCTGTCCCACGGGGAACTGCTGGGATGAAAGGAAGAGCCACGGGCAGGTTTGGCCCGTCGGACATCCTCATGCCAACAGACAACAATAATGCTTTAAGCATTTGTCCGTGCCTTAAACTTTTTGCTAAATTCTATCAATCAGTGGTTATCTGTGCCTGAAAGCACAAAGGTTTAGTCATAGCTCTTAAATATTTCTATTTGTATAATCTCGTAGTGTCGCTGTTTGCCATTGTTCAGCCCCACAAACCTCTGTTGTCAGTGCTGTCTCAGTTTCGGGCTCTGTTGCTGAAAACGGGCGTGCGGGTGCACGCGGGAAGGAAAATTTTGGATTTCTGCCATCGTTTCCTTTTCTGCCAGGGAATTCTCGGAGGGCAATCTCATGACGCTTGTTCACTGACTTGCAAGACTTCTAGATCCGTTCTGTCACTCGTATTCTTAGTAACGTTTCGCTGTGGAAGTCTTTCAAATCTTGACTTCCTATTCTTGTAACCAGCTGCAAGAATGAGCATAATGGATTGAGAAAGTGTTCACTGTAATTACAAAGAAGTAAAAATCCTCTGTTGCAGCACAGCTGCTTTTCCCCCCCTGTGCTTAACTGCAGTTCGTTGCTCTCTATAGACACGCAGGTTTTCTACAGGGCAGGTTTTTACCGTAGCGACTGAGGCCAGGGAGAGGTATCATTCCCGGAGCGTGTTTCGTGCTGGCCAAACCCAGCAATCGCAACCGTGTGCCCACAGGCAGAGGACACGCGTGGCTGAACGGACACGCAGCTGCTGTCTGCTGAAGTATTTGTGAGACCTTAATGGTTAGAATCTTCTTGAGAAATTGTACGTGACGTGAGGGTGAAATGTTTGTCATCTGTTTCTTCAGGGGTTTCCTGGTTTTGTAAAGCCCAGACTAGTGACATATTATTACAGGAAAATGAGAGAAAAATGAGAAAAGCATTAGCTCATTCTTTAGTTTGGGGAACTATTGCAACTGAAGTGGCTGGATATTTTCCACTTCCCTATTTTATAAAGAATTAAACAATTACAGCCATTATAAAATACTAGCTGCTTATTATGAGGGACTCCTGATTGTTATTTCTTTGATGTGATCTTACTTAAATTGTTAAGTGTGGGCTTTTTTGTTTGTCTGGGTTTTGTTTGGGTGTTTTTGTTTGTTTGAGTTTTGTTTGGGTGTTTTTGTTTGTTTGGGTTTTTTGGGTTTTTTTAATAGGAATTAGGTTGATTATAGCTTAGTTAGTCACCTTTTTTCATTTTCAAAATTGTATAGTCATCTCTAATTAGTGGAGGATGACAACTTTTACTTCAGGGTTTTGGAAAGCAAAAGTAATCCTGCATCCTCCTCAATTTAGAGGGACCAATTACAGCTGAAGGTGAGTCCTGTGGTGGCTGCATTTGCCTTTTCCTAACGTGAATATTTATAAAAATAAATTTATTTCATTATCTCAATTTATTAGTACGCCTGAATCACGAAGAAATAAGCATGCTCAGCTACAGGATGAAAAAAATTTAATTGTGGGTACTTAAGTAATACTGGAAGGGTGACCAACCCCAAAATAGCTTCTGATTAGGGAAGTCTGGGTGAATGACTCCTCCCTTTCCTCCTCCCCTGATGCCTTCCCATCCTATTATTATTTAAGGACACAATCAAATATCTGTGTAACTCTGTGGAGGGCTCCAGGGTGCAGAAGACTGACTGAGTTGTGCTGTTATCAAGTGTGTAAATTCATGTTGCTTTAGGGATTGTTCTGCTTTTTAACCCTGCAAAAATCCATTCCTTTTGGTTTTGCTGAAATCTGAGGAGAAGGATGAATATGGTGAAGTTCTTGACTTTATTTGAAACATTATCACCAAGTGAATAGAAACTGGATCTGGGTTGGTAGAGAAAACCCCCATGTTTTACTCTGGCTTTTGATTTGTTGTTAAATACTTCCTTGCATCACCTTCTTGGCAGAGTTTGGGTTAGGACAGGCAGTTGTGGTGAATACCCAGCTAATTACCCAGCTTCTGTCAGATGTTTTTTACCTTAATGTCATTCCTCAGAAATAAAATAACAAGAATGCTAGTTCTGAGATGATCTGTACTATGTCAGAGAGTAGAGATCTAGCTTGTTTTTTTTTTTTTTTTAAATAGGTTGCATATCTGTTTTGGGAAAATCCTAGAGCAGATATTGTAGGAGTAAGGTGGGTTATTTTATGTTACCCTCTTGAGGTTGATGTCCTATTTGCATAGGAGAAACTACTGCATGCATTTATAGGTCCAAAGTTTTTTATCTAGGTCACCCAGAAATGTTGGGTCGTGTGGTTGTGGGTTTTTTGTTGAGGTTTTTTTTTTTTTTAAGACAACCTTAGACTGTTGTGCTCAGCAAGATGGATGAGCAACACAGCATAATAGCCTTTGCCTCAATTTTTATTTTGTAGACCAGCTTAGCCATAATTTTTCTTCTTGGTGAGTAGACAGTATCTTACACGACTCTGTCAGCATTCTAGAAATAGTGCTCCTAACGGCAGTGCCTTGCTCTAAGAAAGGATTTGTGTGCTATCTCTGGCTGACAGTTTAGTTGTTGGGCAGTTTATTGGCTGCCTGTTTCCATGGAATATGCTCAGAAAACATTGAATATTAAAGTAGCAGATCTGTTGTGGAAGCGATGATTAGAGTTCAGTGTAATAAATGTGACTTCAGTGCCCTTTCTGCCTCTTCCCTTTTGTAATGCTTCTGCAGGTTTCGAAAAGGATGCGGCCACATCCTTACCCTGGGCAAGTCTCCTAAGCATTGTTTACTCCTTTTTAATCCACTTTCCCCTTCACTTCAATTCTCATCTGCCTTCTGGTGGCATATAGCACAAGGTGATTAATTCTGTGACGGGAAGAGAGCACGTGCCTTGTGTCAGCACTGGTGTGGCCAGCAGGACCAGGGCAGGGATTGCCCCCCCTGTACCCAGCACTGGTGAGGCCCCTCCTTGAATCCTGGATGTGGTTTTAGGCCCCTCATTACAAGAACGAGATGGAGGGTGCTTTTAACTGGAAGAGATACTAGGTGGTTTCCTTGATAAGATCTATATTAACAAATCCCATGGCAATGAAGCTAGTTTGGCAGATGAAAGTTGAGTACTTGTCAATCTAGTTTGTGCAGTTTATTGCATGCCCTATCTAGTTTAAGCTGCTCTTAAACAAAAACCTCACAAGTAACTGCAGTTTCAGCATAAGCTTTATTCTCTGTTATAGATGTGTATAGAAGCGTAACAAGAGGTTCCCACCAGTTTTAGAAAGGATTCATAGAGCCTTCAAATACATAACTTAGAATAATTGCTGTACTTACACTAAGGAAAAGAGAAGAAAATAAGGCTACATGTCAGTCTGTGATCAACCTTGCCCTTTAGTATTTTTGTCTCTAGGTCTTGTAATATTCTTTAAAAGATAATCCATTCTGAAGTCTGTCAGGGCAAACTGTTCGGCTTCACATACCGCTTTCTTCTTCAGAGTTGTGAAACTGCTAATCATTTCATTTTGAAGTGAATTTTAAAAAAAATTGGGTCATCTAGTGCTTGTCTTTGTCCTTCATCTTGCTTTGGTTTTTCATCTGAGTTTCTAAAGAGGGAAAATATAAGATTATTTTGATAGTATTCATATTTTTATGAAAATCCTGTTTTGGTAATCTGTCTAAAAGTTCTACAAGTGCTCAAGTGAAGGCAGCAGGTAAGGTGGCCTTCACAGAGTAACATTCTGTAAGGGCACATAGACACGAGAGAATCTTATTTGTGTAGTGATCATAGAAGTAGCTCTTCAGAAGGAAGTTGGAGGAAAACAGAGACGGGAGCTTGGGAGTCTGAAAAACAGGGTGAAAGCGGAAGCATGAAGTGATTTGTAGTTGGAATGTGTAATGCAGATGTTAAGATTGACATAAAGATTAAAACAGGAGATCAGCTTAACATGGGTGAGCACAAATAGAGTATCACCAGCCGTAATGGTCAAAACCAGGCAGCTTGCAGTGAGTCAGTCATTAGAACTTTAGAATCTTCCAGAACAATCTTAGTTACAGCAATGCTGTTAAATACTGTTCACCATGAAAATTCTGAAGGTCTTAGCTGAGAAAAAGGAAATGCAGGGATCTGAGGGCAAGGGGGAGAAAAAAAGATTGGTCATGTAAGGAAAGGAAACCTTCCCCTTCTGCCTTGGACACTCCAATAGGACTCGTCACAGTTCAGACAGCAGTGTCTGAACATCAGGTACTTCAGTAGTTCTCCTAGTGGTAACTTAGTTCAAATCGCTTTTGAAGTGATGCTCTGAATGTCTTACATGACAAATTAGATGACAAGAGTTGTCAGGTTGTGTTGTAGTTTGGGTTTTTGTTTTGTTTTTTTGTTTGGTTTCATTTGTGTGTTTCTGCGACAGCAACTAGGGTATGATTTGGTTAGGGCAGATAACGATCACAAAACAATGTTTGTTTTTCTAGAAAAGAGGAAATATTGTCTTGACTGACAGAACAGAGCACACCTCGGATCCACTGCCTGGGAGAATGCTCAGTTGTGGTGATTCAGCACAACTGAGGAATGAAGGGAAAATGTGATGTTTCAGTTGAGCACTTTCCCCCTCGCAGCAGGGGAGGAGTGCTCCAGCTTTCGCTGCGGGCAGAACTGAGGTGCGCTTTGCTCGAGCCCAGCACGCTGGCCTGAGCTGCAACAGCACATAAGGCAAAACTCTGTTCCTTCTTACACTCCAGATGGTGTCAGTCACGAGTGGACGGCCGCCTTCCCAGCTGTCACAGAGCTAATACCATGGCTGGGAGGACAGCGTGGCTGTGGCTTGACGGAAGGCAGGCTGCAGACAGCCTTCACAAGGTCCCTGTGAAAAAATGATTAAATACAGTACACCAGGCTATAACCAATAGGACTTTATTCTCTTGGTATCTCAACAAAAAAACCAAACCTGAGGTACAGTACAGAAGTGTGGCTGAAAAAAAAAAAATCTTCAAATTATGGTTTGATTTGAGATTGGTTAAATATCAAATTTTGACATTATTGTAAAGCAGAAGACATGCATTCCACTACTCCTTTTCACCTTCAGGAAAGCACAGAGGCTTTCACCTGACCAAGCACATTGTTCTCAGGACCATCTTAGCACCACTTCACTGCTCCAGGTGGGTGGGCTGGCTGGCCTGCTGTCACCTAATTAATGGTGGAAACTCCACCAGCCCTTCCCTGCACTGGCAGCAATGTTATGGCCTTTGAAAGGACAGAGTATGTGTCCCCTGGCACAAAGGTGCTCACACCTTGCTGCTCTGACAGCCTCTTCCTACTCAAGTGCTTGAAGTCTGACCACAGCATAATCCCATTAAATTTGATCCCTAAACCAGGAAAGCAGGGTACAATTTTCTACAGTGTCAAGGAGTAGTGTAAGGCACAATCCTTTGCTATGCTCTTTACCTTAAATTTAAGGGAATGTCAATTAAGGCTGAGTATTGAACATATTGTAGCCTCCCAGTAAGAGTGCTCACAGAATTGGATAATTGTTTCCCATCTTTGTGTCCAGTTCAGATAAAATCAGTTCTTGTCCGGTTCAAGAAACATTGCAGATCAGGTAGAGCAATCACTTGTTGCAGCTGGAACACATGCCTGTGTGTCACTGCTCGTTCTGCTGCCCCTCCGTGACGGCAGAGACCCCTCCTTGGCCCTTGTTGACATCGCTGATACATGCCCACAGTCCATCTACTGATTCCTTCCATAGCGTGACCTAAAAACAGACCAGAAAGAGCTTTCAGCCTTAACACATTCTCAGTTTTTCATTTCCTCACAGTTATCATCCCTGTTTTGGTGACAGTTTAAAGTTACAGAAGTCAAGAGTTGTAGTGTTGTTCTAAGTATCAAGTTATTTGTGAATAATGGTAGAGTGAAAAACCATCCAGTGGCAAAGGCAGAGTGTGTGAATTCTGCTCTTAGTACCCTGCAAGAGAGTTAATCCTGCATTTCTGCTCTGCAGAAAGATCTAAGAATGCAGCACAAGTATTCCGACTAAGGTCAGGGGCTTCAGCCCCTTTTGGTAAGTCAAAAGAAAACATTTCACTCTTGCAAAGGAGAATCTACAAGTCTTGGCATCTCATCTCAGCTCCTCTGAAAGTGTGGCACGCAGAAGTAAAAGCCAAAGCAGCAGTACTCACTTTATTGTCTCCTCCAGACACCGCAAGAATGTTGGCAGTGATGGACCAGCTCACGTGCCAGACAACATCATTGAACTTGTGCAGCAGCTTTGGTGACCATGAGTTTCCAGAGGCATCATCACACGTCCAGATAAACACTCTGCCATCCTACAGAAGCAAGCAGAGCGAGGTGGTCAGACAAGTTACAACACAGAAGAAACACCCGACTGCCTTGTGGCTGCACTCCAACTCATAGCTCTGCTGTGAACCCCACAGGTATCTACATGGATTTTCACTCAGCACAGCAAAGGGTCTGGTTTCTCACTCCAGCTAAAAGCAAGGCAGGAGCACAGCTCTCTGAGAACAGCTACATACAGAAGGTGACTGGCAAACACCGTCAAAAATCTCCCAAAATACATAACTATCAGCTGAAGTTTTTTTCTCCAGTATGACATCTTGCTTTCCAGTCACATGACAGCAGGTTAGCAGCTCACGGAGTAGTCTTGCTATTAAAAAAAACCCCAAAAAAAGCATTTACAGAATTATTAGCAGCAAGAACACCAGCTTGAGGACATCAGAGCTGATTAAGAATGCCAGTTACAAGAGAACAGCAGTTTTAGCTCTAAGTTCAGTGACTTTGGTCCAGAGATATCAAAATAGGATGTTAGTTTGAAGGTCTTCCTCACAGTGAGACCATCCTGCTTGTGATTTTCAAAAGAAAAGATAGTCCTTGGCAGAGAGCCACACACATAAATCTTTGTCCAGAAATGCTTCCATTGGGCTTCTGGGTTTGGGAGGAACAGGATTCAAAGACGCTTATGCCCAGACCCAGATAAGCACAGGGCTGCCAAGAGGACCTGTTAGAGCAGTTCTAGGAAAGGGACGCAGGGGCACTGGGAGCCTCCCTCTGTCACTCCAACAGAAGCCTCACCTGTGAGCAGCTTGCAATGGTACTCGTCGGCAAACCTATGGATGGTGCCCAGGCTACATCTCGAACCCAGTCACTGTGGGCCTCCAGCTTCTGCTCTTCCTTCCACTGACCATCTTCTTCCCTGGAAACACATTCATACAGTCAGAAGGGTGGCAGCAACCGCCACTCATGCTTCTGGTCTCCTGTTCTGGATGGCTTTGGTTTTGTAGCTTTCAGACTCCTGGAGTACACAGATAATACAAAGCACAAGTGTTCCCCCCTCTTCAAAAAGCTCTATGGCTTCAAGTGACAAAATCCCTTCCAGAGGACAGAAGGCAGGAGAGGCAAAGGGTATGTGATCGCCAGTTATCGCACAGAAACCTGATGTTGACCGTGTGACAATCAGCCACTGTCCAAGGGAAGGTGAAGCAGGGCTGACAGGACACACTTCAACCATGGGAGAGATCGTGCATCACCAAGTTGTGTCTGTTTTTGAAGCACTTCTCTAGAATGGCAATTCAAAGATGAAAGCAATGATGCTGAAAACATTACTTGAGACCCTCAGGGACATTCAAAGACAACAAAGGCTATCAGATTGTGTAAGTTCTCATGTTTGGCAATGGAGCACTTACTTCCAGATCTTGACAAGGTTGTCGCAGCCACCGGAGGCAAATCTTTTGATGTAGTTTGGTTTTTGACCAGATGGTTGTTCTATAAGGCTTCCTGGCACAACAGCAGGAGCCCAGCTAACTGCATTGCATCCAATCTATTTAGTGAAAAAATACTCTTGTTACAAGTTGCTTACTTTAAATAAATAAAAGCTGCTGAGGGAGCAGAGAACACCAGGCATACTTTCTACTGGGGGCAAATAAGCCCATCTTAGGCAAACAGGAGTCCTGCTCAATGCTGGATGATACTGAGGAGTAAGAAACCCAGGCACAGTCCTGTCTCAGTACGGCACTTACTCAGAAAGCCTTGGGCAGTAACTGTTTTATGGGCAAATATCTCGGATATGTGAACAGTGGAGACAGAGACGTCAACTGGACAGACACAAGACCTATGCAGTTGCTATTACAATCTCCCCGCTATCTGGGAAAAATCATGAGTCTTGAAGTTTTCCCAGCATAAGTCTATTCAAAGCCAGTTTCTACAAGTGGTGTTAGTGCCAAAGCCATTCCCTGCCAGGTAACTTCCAGCACTGTGTTTAATGTCACCGCTTAATAAACAGGTATTAGCAGTGCTGTTTAGTAACCTCCACATCTTGCTTTTTTACTTCATTTTAGTGACTACAAAATATTCCTTCCCACTCTGGATTAATTTAAAACAAGTCATTCTTGATTTTGGAAACTGTTTCACATGATTTCATTGTATTTCAGTATTTATACAGTCTAGAGGTTCTTTGAGGAATCATCTCAGCGTTTGCCTGTAGCTCCAAGAACCTTGTGCTGCCCCAAAGGCAGAGACTCACCGTATGTGCATTGCTGATCTTTTTGACTTCCCACTGCCCGTCACCCGTGTAGCTCAGTAACGAAATGGCCCCGTCGGAGCTCCCGCAGGCCAGGATCAACCCATAGTCGTGTGGTGCCCAGCAGACAGAATTCACTGGGAAGGGTCAGACAGACTGTATTACAGCCCAGCGACTACCTAAAATCCACCGACCAAACACTGACTAGCACTAATGGAACAGCCACTAAAAGCAGAGAGCCTTTGCACTCCTGAATTCCAGCACAGCCGGTCAGTTAATGTTGTTCGCTCAGTGACAGAAAAGCGCCTTGACTTTTGTCACCCTTTTAGAATAAGAACACCGAAAGAGCACTTCTGATGAGATTAGAAACTCTGACTGTCCCCTGCAGACTAGAACAGAAGCCAAGTGACAGGCACAGTATTTAAAGTCTAGATTAGGAACTTAACAAAGCTGAAGGCTTCTCAGACCTGCGTGCAGGAGGACATATCATCCTAGCAAAACATTTTCCATCGTAAAACAAAAGACACCACACTAAAATCCACCTTCTTCCTCTCCTCCTGACGCAGACACATACAATTTTTTCCTCAATAATTCTGCACCCTGAAAGTTGATTTATCTGTAGAACAGCTCCTACACACACACAGTATGAATCAGGACAGGTTACCCAGCAATATGGCATCACACGGGTGATCTCTCTATGCTGAACAGACTTACTGGCTCTCTCTCTGTTTGACAGAGGCTTTCTTCCTTAACACCAACGGATTTATTCTGGTCTGACCTGAACCCCTCCATATCCCCAGTCTCTCCTCCCAGGTCCAGACCCCCTGTACCTGAGGAATCATGTCCCGTGTACTCATACGTCTTCTCCCAAGTGCCATTTTCCTCCTTCCAGATGATAACCTTCCTGTCATAGGAACAGGAAGCCAAGATATTGCCATACATGGGGTGAGCCCAGGCAACCTGCCACACGGGACCTTCGTGCCTGCAAGAAACGATGCTATGTGGGAAAGGGGAGAGAAACCCACTCCCATCAGGGCTGTTTCACAGCCATCGTTACTGTACATCAGTGTCCTGCAAGCAACTAACGCAGCCATATGAAGAAGGAGTAATGCCAAGGGGGAAAACCGCATACGGGCCTGTCGGACAGAGCCACTGTCACTGAAAACTAGCCCAAACATTTATTCTTACATTAGCAGTTAAGATCTTGAGTTTTTCTTTAAAATTATACGTGTCAATTATTTAATGAACAAAGAAAACCCCAGTGTTGTTTCTGTCTCTTGGCCATCCTCAGCACTCTGAAGAGCTGCTTAGCAACAACCAGCCAGAGTAATTATTACCCTGGAGTAATTCACCACACATCTCATGTTGCCGAACAGCAAGATGACAAAATATTAACCATCTCCACAGACTAAAATCTTCTGTTTAGGACACTTTACCCTCGCAGGTCCGCGATGAGGATCTGCCCTCCGTTCCGAACGTCGAAGATTTTGACGGACCTGTCGGAAGAGCAGGTGGCTAGCCGAGTGCCGTAGTAGTCCATCTGAGCGTCGTGCTGCAAGGTGATGGAGAGGCCGCTGTCAGTGCCCGCGAGCTCCGCTTCCCTGACAGATCTCACTGCTTTCTAAAAGCAGCTGTAAGAGGTGACCGAGTCCCAGCGTGACAGGTTAAAAAGGATAGTTTTTAAACAATCCAGACAAGCCACTGAAGTAATTTATTTCCCTAATAGCTTTTTCACTGACTGTACAGATGTTACACAGAAGTAACCGTGGGAATTGTGAATGGTAGCACTCGGCATTTCTGGGAGAGGACAGAAAATTAGACACTGACTATAAAGCCTTGTGCAGCTACATGGTTTTTGTTTCTTAATATGTAAGGTGGGTGGAAGACACTGACGCCTCTTACTTACGTTTGAAACTTCACTGCCTATGCAGGCTCCTTGCTTCTACAAACTCCTTTGCAGTGTGTCCCCCTACCCACACTTACACATCTGCTCCCACAAATATCCACACAGAATGCCAGAATCATTTGGGTTGGAAGTGACTTTTAAGATCATGGAGTCCAACCATTCCCCCAGCAGTGCCAGGGGGCCACTGACCCCTGTCCCTCAGCACCACAGCTCCATGGGGGGCTTGGAAACCCCTCCAGGGATCACAGGGACTCCCCCCCTGCCCTGGGCAGCCTGGGACAGCCCTGGGGAACCCTCAAGGGGAAGAAATTGTTCCTCAGCTCCAACCTAAACCTCCCCTGGAGCACTTAAAGCAAAACCAGTGCCATCTGCAGAAGCTATGTACCACTTAGTACACACCTACAAACTATTTCACAGAAACAAGCAGGGACAAGCCTAGGAATCATGTTCAAAGTTTTAAATCATTTCCCTTTCCCCTAATAACGACATTTCCCTGCCTGCACAGTCCAAACCAGCACGGCCGGGGCTCGGGGCAGCATCCTCCGCCCCAGGCCCAGGCGCAGGGCGGGCAGCGCGCTCTTGTCCCTAGCGAGGCAGGGCCGCGGGGCGTGCGGGGGACGGAGCCGAGCGCTGCTGGTGTCACACGGAAGCAGCCCCCCCGCACTTACTATCATGTCCTCGTGGGAGGTGTCCACGGTGTTGATTACCGAGACCTGCGGGGGGAGAAGGAGAAACGACAACAAATACCCCGCACACGGTACCCCAAAGCCCCCGGCCCGGCCCGACCAAGGCCCCGGCCGGGGCTGCCGCGAAGGAGACCCTGCGCCGTGACCAGGTGCGGCGCGGGCTCCCCGGCCCGGGAGGCCGAACCGGCTGCGCTGCGGCCAAACACCGGAACGCCGCTGGTTCTCCGCTGGTTCTCCGCCGCCTCGTCCTGCGGCGCCGACGGGCGCCCGGAGCCCCTCCAGCGGCTGCCCCGCAGAGCCGGGCCTGGCCTGGCCTGGCCTGGTCCCCCCGCCGCCCCGAGCCTACCATGGCGGCGGTCCCCGCGGTGCTCCCGGCGGCGCCCGGCCCGGCCTGCCCTGCCCTCCGGCCGCGCTGCTCAGACGTGGCACGCCGGTCCCGCACACGAACGGCCCCGCCGCGGCGCCGCCCCGCCCGCCTGCGCGCAGAGGTTCCGCCCGCGCAGAGGTTCCGGGGCCGGCCGGTGCCTCCTGCTGGCGGGAGGCGGCCGAACAGCGGCTGTGCCTCCGCTCCCGCCCGGGACTCCCGGACCGTGCCGCCCCCTCCCCGTGAGCGGTGCTGTCGCTGCCCCCGAGCACCGAGGGGTGCCCGCAGTGCGCGGGACACGGTGTCTCCCCGCGGGGCCGGGGCGAACCGCAAGCGGGCCGGGCCTCGTGCGAGAAGCGGCACCGGCCGAGCCCCGAGAAGCAGCTCCCGAGTGCCGCGGGCGCCGCTGGCAGGGCCCGCCCCGCCCCGCCCCGCCGGTCCCTCGGGGCCGCCTCGGGGGGGCGCCCGGCCGGCGGTGGCGCTGAGGGGAGCGGGCGGGCGGGCGCCGGCGAGACCCCGGCCCCTGCCGCCATCTTCCGGCTCTGCCGCCATGGCCACCGCCTCGTACCACATCTCCAGCCTGCTGGAGAAGATGACCTCCACCGACAAGGACTTCAGGTGCGGGACCCGCCGCGGGGAGCGGGGTGGGCCACGCCGGGGACGGCGGCTTAGGGACCGGAGGGGCCTCCCGGGCGGGGCTTCCCCCTGCGGGGGTCCCTTCTCCCTGCGGGGTCCCGGCCCCTTGCGGGGTCCCTTCCCGCTGCGGCGATGTCCTCTCCTTGCGGGGGTTCCTTCTCACTCGGGAGGTCCCTTCCCATGGGATCTCGCCCTGGGGGACCCTGTGCGCCCGGAGCCAGCACAGTGCCCCTGGCCTGGCCTCGGGGTGTTGCTGTGCCAGAGGCGCGGATCAGTTTTGGTTCCGATATTTCAAGCCAGCTGTGTTGTTGTGGCCGAGGGAGGAACGGAGAGAAACCAGCAACTTTCACCTCCCTTGCCCGAATTGCTGTGTAATGGAAGGGAACAGGAGAAGTGGAAGGTGAATTTAAGTCTTGGCAGCTAGACTTTAAACGCTTACTAGTTTTGCACGTGAAGAACATGATAGCAAAAACGCGGAATTACTTCTCGGAATGTTTTTGTAGGTGGTCAGTGCATTAAAAAGGCTGAGCGGCACCAGCCCAAGCAGCGTGTCACCCAGGTGATGGGCACTGCAGAGCCTGGCTGTGCTCGGACTGCTCTGACAACCATGTGTGTGCACTGGGAAAACGTGCCTCTCTATCAGGACTGAGATTCTTTTATTCTCATTATGTCAGAAAAAAACCAAACCAAAACAAAAAACTGACATCTTTTTAGGGTTGAGACCGATGTCTTGGTACTTAAGGAGCTCTATAAAACTAACAAGTATGAAAGAGTTCACCCGTGAGTGCAGTGTTCTCTCAGTATCAACCTGGAAGGTACCGTCTGTGCTAGACTTGACATTTTGAAGTCTTTGAGAAGAGAGGGGTTAGTAACATCCTAAAAGTAAGCTGATTTTTGTGGAGGGTGCTGATGTGTGTCTGATGTAGTTGCACAAAGTTTGTTCAAGGAATTTGTGGCTAGTACTGGAAACGAGAGGTTCCTAGCACAGGGCATGTGTCCTTCTGCAGAGACATTCCAGGGCTGTTCCCTTCCAGCACACGGGCAAACATGAGCCTGTTGTCTACCTTTGGTTGCATGACCAGTTTCATGGGATGAGGTTTCACGTGCTTCCCTCTCACAAACGCACCCGTGTGCCAGTTTCCGAGGTCCAGCGGGCACGGTGGCAGCAGGTAGGGCGGTGAAAGCTGGACTTGTTGCCGCAGAAGCCTCTGCTCAGTCCGTGGCCATAATTGGTCATGCTTGTTCTACGCAGACGGTGAACTGCAAGCGCAGCTCAATAGCTCGTGCAGGATCACAAGTGGGTTGCAGACTGTGAACACTGTAGGGCAGAGTCCCTCTGTTTCCTCCTCCTGGGTTTCAGGGTGGCTGCCTGGCACCACAGCAGCCTCTCCTTCCAGATGTTCCTAGGTGCTGCTCAAGAACGGGCTTCCAGCGTGAGGACGCGAGAGCTCTTACGTGCTGAGCGAATTACATCAGAGCCTAATTTAAAAGAGAGGTGTCATTTGGTAAAGGAGAGGGCAGAGCTCCGCCGTGTCTCCTTTCAGGCATCCAGCCCTGTGCTGGGACCAACATTAGGGAGCAGGTAATGCATGGTAGCCGCAGTAAGATTTCTCAGAACCTCAAACTTCTATACCAGTGCCTTTTGCACTTCCCGCTCCCAGGAAAACAGATACTTTCCAGAACTTCTCAATATCCATTTTGCCATTGTCCCTCTTAGGAAATTGTATTGACTAACAGTCAGCTGGGAGTTGTTTTTCCTTCTAAGCTGGCGTGGTAAATACTAGCCTGGCTTTGCTCGCAGCAATCTAAAGATAGCCTAGTGACTTTCTAAGGTATAGTTTTCTCGGAGTCATGACTTTATTTTTTAGTTTTGAGCTTAATAGGCCTTCCCCATGCATGGGATCATGCTATCAGTGCTAAATAAGCCAGAAAGAATGGAGCCAGGTGTGTTCTGAGACCCTCAGCTGGCTTTCCTCGGCCATGCAATTGGTGAAAAACCCCACCGTGATTTTTTCTGCCATAGTTCACCATCTTGATTTAGTCACTGAGAAAAAATGCACCAGCCGAGTGCCAATTTTAGAGTTCTAGTTTACCCCGTCCCTAGTAGGGATTTTAAGGAGAGGAGAGAACATATATTTCTCATTTTCACGGCTTCCTTAGCTGAAGCCTTTTCACCAGCTACCTCTGAGTTTTCCACCTGTAAATTAATAATAATTCTTTATACCTTATTTTTCAGGACAGTAATAAGGGCTGTAAGTTGGTCTTCAAAAGTGTGTTTAAATGCAAGCACCGATTGTCAAGATTCACTGCCCAAGGTGACTCTTTTGTGTCTGTATCCCAGCCCACCCACTTTTGCTATACAATCTTTCAGGTTTATGGCCACCAACGACCTGATGATGGAACTGCAGAAAGACTCAATAAAACTGGATGAAGACAGCGAGAAAAAAGTTGTGAAAATGCTTTTGAAACTGCTGGAGGACAAAAATGGGGAAGTGCAGAACCTCGCTGTCAAGTGGTAAGAGCCTTGTCAGTAACTGCTGCGTTCACAGGCTGCAGAGGGGCTGTGTGACAGGAGCCTGGCCCTGCAGCGCTGGCACCTCGCTCGGACCCCCCTTTGCAGGGGCTTTCCCTCCTGTGCCGGGCACAGCAGCCTCTGCCTCTGTCGATGCTCGGGAAGGGCGAGCGTACAGGGGCCTTTGCAGCAGCAGCAGGCGGTTTGGGAAGGGTTCGGTGTTCGTATTGTGGATCTTACTGTATTAAAAGTAATGTGCCTGAGATTTTATTTCTTCGGAGATGCCCAGTTTAAAATTCTGGTCATCAAGTTCCCCTCCTTTCTCAGGCTTTGAAGTGCAGTGCTGAATTTCCCAGTGGTCCCCTCCTTGACAGAGATGGTACTAAACATGTGTAGTCCTTCAAAAAGGCATTTGAATTTCAGGTTTGAATCCTACTTTTCAAGGGCATTTTCATCACAGTTTAAAATGCAGTTGTTTCTTTTTTCCCCTGCATTGCCTCTGCTGTTGCTTTTCCTGTGACCATTTCAATATTTTTTAAAATCACAATGAAAAAGGCAGGAGGTTCCTCTGTTACTGAATCATCTGATGAAGTGACCCTACTGCTGACATGTTCTTTCCTGTCTCTCTCCCCCAGCATGTCTAAGTGGGAGTGTTCATTCTAGACATGGGATTGAGTGGGTCAGTTCACGCGCAGGGCTCCAGACAGGTGGGCCATTTAAAGACCACTTTGGGTTCCTGTATTCTTTCTTACTGTGGATCTTATTCATATTCCCTCCTTTTTAACTATATACTGCTCTTATCCCTGTACTTTCCCTGTGACCTTTGGCCCTCTCTTTTTGAATCCCACTGTCCTGACTCTCTCTGGCCCTGTTCCTGTCTCTGCCTGCTCTGGGTTTGTTTATTCTGTTTTTCAAAGCACAATGGTTGGACACTGAACAGAGTACAAATTTCTTTGCCTGTTTATCTATGGCTGCATTAAAAACCTACAGATCCTGCAAATCTCCTCTAAAATCCACTGAAGTCTGATGGAGAGTTAACTAAGGCAACAATGCAGGGTATGGAAACCTGTGGACACAACCGGTGCTGCAGAGTATTGGTGCTGATACTGATGTCTTGGTAATATTTGCACTTGGGGCTGAGTTGCTTTGAGGAGGAGTGACCCTGAGCATCCCTTCTGATGGTGTACAGCATCCCTCTTCCTCATCATCCTGACTGGCTTCTCCTCCTGCAGCCTGGGCCCACTGGTTGGCAAAGTGAAGGAGTACCAGGTGGAAACCATTGTGGATACGCTGTGCACAAACATGTTATCAGACAAGGAACAGCTGCGGGATATCTCCAGCATTGGGCTGAAAACAGTCATCTCCGAGCTGCCACCAGCTTCTACAGGTAACGTGTCTGTCCCTGTTCCTCGGGCTGAGCAACAGCCAATCTCAGCCTTAGGGAACAGAGGAAAACACGTAGTTCTGTGCCTAAAAATTTCAGGTTCCTTATGCACCTGCTAGAGGACAACTAGTGAAATAAGGAGACAGTAGAAGCTCAGGCACCAGTGTGATTAAAGATGGGGTGAAGTGAAAACTCGAGCTGGTCGCCCTGAGGATACTTAGATCTGAAACTGCCCCCGAGTTCTTGGAGAACTCCATTTTGTTTACAGCAATCCTAAAGCACTCAGTGTGCGTTGAGTCAGTGCCGTGCGGGCAGCCTGGTGGGGCTGCTGGTCTCCAAAGCACTCAGTGTGCGTCGAGTCAGTGCCGTGCGGGCAGCCTGGCGGGGCTGCTGGTCTCCAGGGCAGCACTGCTGCTACCCTCTGTGGTCTCAGCCATGCCAACACTGCGCCAGTTCCTATCCACAGCCCACCTGGACTGAGTCTTCCGACTGCCACAGCCACCCTGGCTGCTCCTCCCCCCTTTGGAGCTACGTATCCCAGAAATGCAGCAGCTATTCAGGAGACACCTGAGGCTCTGGAGATTTACATTTCCTCTGCAGCCACCTCATGTATCTGTTGTTCCTTCATGATGGGTGGCTGTGGCAGTGCTGCCAGGCTGCTGGATTTAGGTTGGGAGGAGAGCTATAATTAGTATGTAAATACTTGATGATCTCCTCTCTCAATTTCTGCAAAATGTTAAGCTCTTGAGAGCCACCCTTTCAGAATTCTGTATTCAACATGAACTGGAACTGTTTTTAGGGTAGCAACAGATAAGTCATCTCCTTAAGAGTTGGGATTGACACTGTGTGGGTAGAAGGCAGCAAAAGCAGCATGGATTTGCTGCAAAATGGAGAGGGTGGACACCTGCCCCCATGCCTTCCCCACCCTAAGCCCCACTCTGTGTGGTTGCTGTCTGGAGGAAAGGGAAGCTTTGAAATAAGCAGCACGTGCCTAGCGCAGGCTCCTTTCTTGGTGTCCTACAGCAGCTGATGACGTTTCAAGCATGTTCCACTTCTGCTGTGGCTCTCTTGCCTCACGGAGGCTGTTGAGAAAGGGGTGGGGAGCAATTGTCCCTTCCTTTGAGAGTTTTGTGGAATTTGAAGCTGCTTATGCTTTACACTGAACCAACTGGGAAAAAACCCACAACACAAATCTATGCTGGGACAGGGACACCCCAGCATGAAGACTAAACTTGGTCTGAGGATCCAGACTGTTGTTGCAATCTCAACATGTTCTTGTACTTGAGTTACATATTATTTTGAAAGAGATTTGTCTAGTTCTACCCTTAAGTTTCATTGTGGAACTGAGAAACAGTTTCTGCCAAGACTGCTCTTCCTATCAAGAAAACCTCAATTTGTTGAAACTGAACATTTTCAAATGAAAACCAGGATAAACACGCCAGAATCTTCCCAGGCAGTTCCACTTTCTGCATTGCATGGGCCTGGGAGCTGCCTGTGAGACAGCCAGAGCATTTTAGGGTAAGAGGCACTCTCTGAGAAGAGAAGCTTCTTCCAGATAGTTAATGCTTTGTAGTGCAGGGGTTGAAACCTCGCTGTTTGCAGCGTGTCCACCTTCTCCCACAACACCTAGTTGACTGCTGTTCTGGAAGGTCTCCCAGCAGTGCTTTCTTTTTTTAGAGTAGGAGGGATTGAATGGTTCTTAGCAGTAAAAAGATTTATTTTTAACTGATGGTGGGGGAAAAATCTCTCTCTTGCAGGCTCCACCATGACAGCAAATGTGTGCAAAAAGATCACAGCCCAGCTGACGGGAGCCATTGGCAAGCAGGAGGATGTCTCTGTGCAGCTGGAGGCTCTCGACATCCTGTCGGATATGCTGAGCAGGTACCAAGGATATCCTTCTGGCAGGGGGCTGCATGTATCCATTTGCTTTTGATTTCTGTATTTCCTTAATCCTACTATGAGGACTTAAAGGATTTGGGTTGGCTGCCACTGGGGAGTATCTCATCAGAGCAGATCCCCAGCAGGGCCGAGAGGCGATGTGCTGGGCTGTGCTGTGTTTGGGAGCAGCAGTAATGTGGGTGATGGAGCTCACAGAGGCCAGTTCAAACAAACGAAGGCAGGGAGAGGGCAAAGCAGGGAAGTTTATTTTAGCCCTGTGATCTGATCACACATGCATTTTTTTCCTGGCTGCCTCTTTCTCATGTTACATAAGTCAGAGTGACAGTGTCATATGTCAACTGCATGCAGGAGAATATTGACAAAGCCCCAGGTCACCCAGAAGGACACAGCCAAAATCAGACCCCTCCTCCATGATGGAGACAAATAACCTCCGCCTGTGCTCTACAGAACAAGTCAGTGTTCAGACCACAGTGCCAAACCCACCCTTTTCCTCTCCCTCCCCACAACATGCATCAACTCTTCAGAGCTGAAGGAGTTTTACAAGGGTTTCTGGAAAGAGGGCTTTTTCTATGAGGCTTTGACTTTCAGCTTCTGCCTCATTCTGTTGATTGCAGACTAGGGGGAACACTCTACTCTTTCCATTCCTCCATCCTGAGCTGCCTCCTTCCCCAGCTGACGAGCCCCAGGCTGGCAGTACGTAAAAGGGCCATCATTGCCTTGGGTCATCTTGTCTTGACCTGCAGTGGAAACATCTTCTCAGAGCTCACAGAGCATCTGCTTACTGAGCTGAAGAGGAATGAGTCTACTTCTACTACCAGGACATACATTCAGTGTGTTGCTGGCATCAGCCGGCAGGCTGGGCACCGCATAGGTAGGATGGCTAGCTTGAAATGTCACTGTGAAACCTGCATGTGTTTTGGAGCAGCTCCTTTTAGGGGTAAAAGACGTGTGCTCCCTCTCTTCCTAACTGATTAGGGGCTTGTGCTTTGTGATTCCCTCTGTGGTTCTGACCTGTCTCTGGTCTCTGCTTGGAAGGGAGGAGACACCAGAGTAACTCTCTGGCTGCCCTTCTGTGGTGATTTCATCTCAAAGTCTCGCAGCACTTCCCTGGTCTGCATTAACACCTCTGTGAATTAGGTCAGTGGATTCACCCCTTTTTAAATGAGAGGAGAAGTGGAGGGCAGCGTATTGTATTACTTGTCCAAAAGATATGCCAGGTCTGAGATCAGGTCCTAGAAGATCTCTAATCACAGCTCTTTCCATGGCTGAAATGATAACAAGGGGCTGAAGACAGGGAGCAGGAGTCATCTGCTGAAAATCCCTGCAAAGCTGGTCTTTGGTGGGCTGCTGGCTCCTTGGCTGTGGGGTCCAGGGGAGGAAGGCTCTGCCAGGAACAGAAAGGAGGCAAGAGATGGCTGAGCTGTCAGCTGCTCGGGTGAGTGAAGGCTGGAATGATTTTCCACTGTTGCTTGCTTTGTCTTTCGCAGGAGAACATCTGGAGAAGATAATTCCTCTGATAGTTCAGTACTGCAACGTGGAAGATGACGAGCTGAGAGAGTACTGCTTTCAGGCCTTCGAGTCCTTTGTGAGAAGGTGTGTGCCCTTGGGGAGCAACTGTACCCATCCTGTGCACCAGTGTGCTCCTGGGGTGAACATCTACACGCTCAGCGTCCAGGGTTGAGTACCTTCCTACGTGCATTCCTGTTGGGAAAGAGACTTCACAAATGAAATCTCCGCTTTGCATGCAGAGCTGGGCTTGAGTTCTGAGCTATTTTACCTCAAAATGTGAGAGTGTGTTTCTGCATTGGCTTTGCAGAAGGGGGAATTGTCCTTGGAGGATTCCTCAGTGGGAGGAAACATCCTCGTCCTGCTGTGTGGAGGGAGCAGGAGGCAGGAAGGGGGCTCGGGCAGAAAATCTGCTGAGCTGCAGCTCTCTTGTTTGGTCAGACATTCACTGCTTGTCTTGGAAAAGGAGCCCTGCAGAGCTGCTGGGGTTTTCTCCCAAGAGAGGAGGATTCAACCAGGTGGTGAAGGCAATGTATTTATTTTCTTTCCTTATAGAAGTCATTGCATCCCCCCTGGGGGAACGTGCTCTTGCTTCGTGCACAGCAGGAAGGAGCAGCTCTAGTTGAACTCATGTTAACAAAATGTTGATGTAGTCTGTGAAGCACTTTGGGATCCTTGTGAGATTAATTATATTGTTGGGATATTTTAAAAAGCTTCATTGTTAACTTATTAACTCTTAGGATTTTTATTTGTTGTGATAGGTGCCCAAAGGAAATTGACCCTCACATGCCTAATGTGATGGGGTTATGTTTGAAGTACATCACCTTTGACCCAAACTACAACTATGATAATGAGGAGGGGGAAGACGAAGAGATGATGGAAACTGAAAATGGGGAGGATGAAGAGCAAGGTGCCTGCTTGTGAGGATGACTGTGCTCAGCAGAACACTGGGTTAACGTTTCTCCCCTTCCTGTTTTCTCACCCTCTGTAATATTACTTTTCACATCTGCTTCAAGACAGTCAGTTCTTTTAAATGTGTTATCTTAATTTAACAGTGGTAATAACTTGGCTAAGTTCATTAGTTTAATTTTTTTTCTGACAATGTCCTCAGATCTCTGCCTGCCTCAGGCGATAGTGAAGACACTGAAGCTTAGACTCTGAATTAACTTAGTGGAGAACTAGACTGAGGAAGCACCATCTGGGTTGTTGGAAGCACTCCCAGAGGTGCTGGTGCTGTTGCAAGTGGCCAGGCAGACCTCGAGCTGCTGACTTGATGTGCATGGGTTGCTCTTCCAGGGGAGGTGGGCACGCTGCTGCTCTGGCCTGCTTTCTGGCTTCTCCAGACTTCAGATGGTGGCACCAAGCGTGTAACACAGGTTCTAGCCTGTCCTCGTAGTTTAGCTCTAGTAGGCATCGGCGTGTGGAGAGAGATGGCTCCTTGTGGGGTCCTGACAAAATGGTATTCCTTGGAAAGAAGGATGTGACAGGCAGATCTAGAACTTGCAGCTGAACAGTCACCCTCTGACTGCATTGCCTGTGGTGTCACACAGGGTCCCTTTTTCACCAGGCAGCTGGCCAGCAATTATAGCTTACTCTGGTTAGAAAAGGAATCAAATCTTTGATGTGGTCTCACTTACTTATGAGACTGAACAAGCTCCTTTTTGCCCTGGTCACAAGGAAGGCCGTGCCAGCAAGCAGCCCTTCCAGGCTGCCAGCACCCTGCCAGAGGGTGTAAGAACCATGATGTTTAATCAGGCTGCAGATTCTTCTCAGTTTCTACATTGCTTCCTTCTCTCTCCATCTGCTGGGCTGTTTTCCACATATACACACTGTTCCTGAGCACAACAAGCAGCCAGAGCTTGTCTTTGCAGTCCCCCAGAGGCTGCACTTCTTCACCTGTGCCCCTCCTTGTGCGGCTGGTTGATTTTTTTGGCAGGAAGAGGTATGTGCTTAGCTGCTATTTTAAATGAAAGCCTGTGATTTCGATGTAACGCTTTCAGGGCAGTTGATCTCAGCCTGCAAACAAAGTAGCCCCACATTACAGTTTTACTATAAGGTAGCTATTTTTCATTACTGTGTAGCAGGAGAGAGCAAAGCTACAGACCTGAACGCTTAAAAGTACCACCATTAAAAACATCTTGGTCCACCAGTGAAAACATCTTAGTGATCAGTGAAAGCAAGCTGATAGCGTCTGCAGAAGCAGCCTTCCATTTATCTTCTGACTCGTGTTTGCTTTGAGGTGGGTGTTGAGCCTTGGTTAGATCAGAGGGGTACCTGTCCTGCCTGCTAGCTACAGGCAACATTTCATAATGTCTGTCTTTGTGGATGTGTATAGTGTGGCAGCTAAGAGTGAAAGTTAGAAGAAGTTCTTTGGAGGAAAGGTGTTTTTTACACTCTCATACTAATCGGGGTAAGATCCTGGCCAGCTTCCTGGGGAGTATGTTAAATGTTCTGGCACTAGTGAATTGTTACGCTGGTTTGTGCCATTCAGGAATTGCTAAGACAAATATTTACATATTTCCATCTTTAAAATCTGGGAACCTCCTTCTCCCTTCACAACGGAAGCCTTGGTGGAGGCTGAGTTGAGGCAGCCAGTAAGGCCAGTAACATTAAGGTTTATTCTCCGTCAGCTCTTACTTGGAGCGGAAGAATCTGACACAGGGCAGCCCTGGGTCACGCTGCTGGTGCTGACCTCTGTGGGGACAGGCTGCTCTGGACAATTGCTGTGCCCAGAGGTGTGTGAGTTACTGGCATCTGTGTGTCTGGTCAGCTGGAGGGGGAAACTGAGGATCAAGTGATCCTCTAGCTCCAGTTTTCTCTTAATGGTGCACCTTCTTTTCCCTTCTCTTTCCAGAAAGTGACGATGAGTACAGCGACGATGACGACATCAGCTGGAAAGTCCGCAGGGCTGCAGCGAAGTGCCTGGAGGCCATTGTCAGCAGCAGGCATGATCTCCTTCAGGACTTCTACAGAACTCTTTCCCCGGTCTTGATAAGCAGATTCAAAGAGAGGGAGGAGAACGTCAAAGCTGACATCTTCAGCGCTTATATCTCCTTGCTGAAGCAAACGCTGCCCATCCAGAGCTGGCTGCACGCTTCAGATGCCTCTGGCAAGGATGACGTTCCCCTGACAATGCTTCGGAACCAGGTGCGTGAGGAGATGGTGGGCTGGGTTAAATCCAGAAGCAATGAAGGAGGTCCCATGCCACTGATGAATACGCCTGGCGCTTAAGCTTGAGAACATAGCTTGCTGAAGGAGCCGTGGGTGTGCAGCCAGAGGGGACCAAGTCCTGAGGGCTGACCGTTTGGTGTCTGTTCCCCACCATTCCCAGGGGGAGAGCGCTGAGCCAATGCATGAACATTGAGGTGTTAACTCCTGACACGAGTCCTTGAAGCAGGAGAGTTAAAATCCGTGCCAAAATGTAATTACATCACTGATTAACCATCTTATGTGTATGGGATACTTATTTAAATAACTTGCACCTCTGCCCTGTGGTTTTTGCTTTCACTGGAACTCTGTCAGGGAGTCTGCGTTTAAGTACGGCGGCAGGGCTAGCTCCTCAAACAGCAGACCAGGGAGGAGTCCTGAAACTCTGAGCTCCTTTAGCAGCCTGTCCTGGTGTGATCACATTTCTTTAAGCTTCTGTGTTAGGACTGAACGCCATCTTCAGGAGGGGAGTCCATCTGTAGAATACAGAGAAGAAGAAGAAGAAGAGTGTCCCCTCCTGCCTTGCAGCCCATTCGGTGCACTCCCTCGTGCTGTCCCCTGCTGGTTCTCTCACTGCACTGGTAGTGCCGCTGCTCAGCGGAGCGGGCTGCCGTGGTAGCACAGCTCCATGCCCCGGAAGCTGGGATGAATGATTTGTTTCTTTCTGGTTTTCTTTTCCAAACTGCAGGTCCCCAAGATCATCAAGGCCTTGCACAAGCAGCTCAAAGAAAAGAGCATCAAATCACGACAGGGTTGTTTCAGCCTCCTGACGGAGCTGGCGAATGTTCTTCCCGGCTGCCTGGCAGATCACGTCCCTGCGCTCGTCCCTGGTAAACTTGTCCGTGGGCTGGGTTGAGGGAGCAGGGCTGGCTCGGTCCCTTCTGAACACGGATGCTCTTTGTCTGCGTGTTCTGGTTTTATTCTTGTGTATTATTCTGCTCAGCATCAGGACACACACACCAACTTCTGTGCTGAACAGCTCCCAGATCAATCCTGGCTCCTGTCTACCACTGAAAGGCAGGATAAGAATACCAAGTTCATTTCCACAGTCCCCTGAAGGGATGCTTTGAGGAGGGCCTGTTCCAGCTTCCTTTGAAACCATCTGGAGTTATGCTGTTAGCCCGCTGAGATCAGTGACATTTTCTTTTAAAAAATGCAGTGACATTTAAAAGAATTACTTGTATTGACTGATTATTTAATTTGCACCACTACGTTTTTCTTGGAGCTTTCCTGCCTGTCAGCTCATGAAGTGTCCCATGGCAGAAAGGCTCCAAATACTGAGGTCCTGCCTTTGCTTCTGGAGTGACTGTACAGTGAATACAAATAAACCTCTCCTCTGATTGTCCCCGGGGCTGAATCCATCCACCTCCCTCTTAGAAATTGACAGATTGCAAAGAAACATTCATAGCAAGAGTCAGGTGTAACTTCAGGGGTCACAGGCAGGGTTGGTGTAAATATTCCTCATCAAGTCTCTGGGAAACACAAATATGTTCCACGGCAGTCGGATGTGGAAGTGCCTTCCTGTGCAAAGGCAGCCTGCATTTGATGTCCACTGTTATGTTCTAGATACTCTCAACAGAGGTGTAAAACTAGGTCAACACATAGCCCCTGCTTTTTTTTTTTTTAGACTTCCGACAGAAAAATGAAGGATAAACCCATGCAGGGGCATTCCTGCTGCCTGGGGTGCCTGTCCTTCAGACAAGGCTTTCCCTGTCTCGATTCCACACCATTTTGTCATACTCACACTTGACTTGCCACCCCTTCTCTCAACCCAGGATGACTTTTCCAAGTAACTTTTTAGAACGTTTCGTAGGCAGCCATCCAGGACTGCTACAAAGATGGGTGATGTCTGAATTGCCACTTCCTGGAAAGCAGGAGTGGCATGTGTCTATTGGGTGGGGAGAGGAAGGAAAGAAAAGCAATCGCAACGGTGCCCTTCTTTTGGGGGGAGTGTGTGATTAAAAACCACGTGATGAAATAAGCCAGTAGTCACTCGTCTCTTCTGCACAGGTATTGTTTTCTCGTTGGCCGACAAATCCAGCTCTTCCAACATGAGGATCGATACGCTGTCTTTCCTTCATGTTCTTCTCTGTAACCACCAGCCAGAGGTATTTCATCCTTATATCAAAAGCCTCTTACCTCCTGTTGTGACCTGCATTGGAGACCCCTTTTATAAGATCACTTCAGAAGCTCTGCTGGTTACTCAGCAGCTTGTAAAAGTTATCAGGCCTTTGGAGAAACCTTGTGCTTTTGATGCCAAGCCCTATGTGAAGGACCTTTTCTCTGCTACTCTGAAGAGACTGAAGGCAGCTGACATCGACCAGGAGGTGAAGGAGCGTGCTATCTCCTGCATGGGGCAAATTATTTACCACTTGGGAGACCATTTAAGTGCTGATCTCCAGCCAACCTTGAAGATATTTCTGGAGAGGCTTAAAAATGAAATCACCAGATTGACAACAGTCAAAGCATTAACCTTAATTGCTAGTTCTCCACTTAAAATAGATTTGAGACCCATTCTAGGGGAAGGTTTCCCCATTTTAGCTTCCTTCTTGAGAAAGAATCAACGTGCCTTGAAACTGAGCACTCTGACTGCTCTGGACATCCTGGTGAAGAACTACAGCGACAGCCTCAAGCCTGCCATGATAGAGGCTGTCCTAACCGAGCTCCCTGCTCTGATTACTGAGAATGACATGCACGTGTCCCAGGTGGCCATTGTGTTCCTTACTACTCTGGCTAAGGTTTATCCATCCTGCATCTCCAAGATCAGCGGTTCCATTCTTGGTGAGATCTTTCAGCTTGTCCACTCGCCTTTGCTTCAAGGAGGGGCACTGAATGCCATCATAGACTTCTTCCAGGCTCTGGTTCTGACGAAGACGGCCACCATGGGCTACTCGGAGCTGATGAAGCAGCTGACTGCGCCTGTTTACTCCTCCGGCTCAGCCGGGGCTTCAGTGGCGCTGCACAAACAGGCCTACTACTCTGTTGCCAAGTGTGTGGCAGCCCTTTCCTCAGCCTGCCCCAAGGAGGCCCCTGCAACAGTCAACCAGTTTATCCAGGATGTCAAAAGCCCCAAGTCCAGCCCTGCTGTTAAAGTGCTGGCTTTCCTTTCCCTGGCAGAGATGGGCCGCACCACCAACCTCAGTGCTCAGAGAGAGCTCAAAACCATCATCCTGGAAGCGTTCACTTCCCCCAGTGAAGAGGTGAAATCGGCTGCTTCCTACGCGCTGGGGAACATCAGTGTGGGGAATCTGAAGGAGTATCTTCCCTTCATGCTGACAGAGATCGGAAGCCAGCCCAAGAGGCAGTACCTCCTGCTGCACTCCCTAAAGGAAGTCATCAGCTCGTCCCCGGCCAGTGGCCTCAAACCCTATGTGGAGGACATTTGGGCCCTGCTTTTCAAGCACTGCGAGTGCGCAGAGGAAGGGACGCGCAACGTGGTGGCTGAGTGCCTGGGGAAGCTGACCTTGGTGAATCCCTCGGAGCTGCTGCCCCGGCTGAAAAAGCAACTGTCATCAGGTACCAGGGAGGGCGGTGGTGAGGTGGGGAAACACCTTCCTCTGCTGGGAAGTCCTCGTGTCACCTGCTAATGGTCCCACAGGGAGCAAAGCCAGCATGCAGAGGCGAGAAGGAAACAAAGGTGGGGGGAGAAGAGCACTGGTTTGCACTGGGGGCAGGAAGGTGTTGGGGACAGGGACTGCACAGGGCCATTATGCGGGAATAGGATTTAAACAAGGACGTTGTTAAGACAAATCCTCTGTTCTCTTTTCTCTTTCTTTTCTCCCCTTTCTTTCTTTTCTCCCCTTTCTTTCTTTTC
>JANVCC010000038.1:398500-537445 GCA_025345505.1 Todiramphus chloris collaris | reverse complement strand
TTTCTTTTCTCCCCTTTCTTTCTTTTCTCCCCTTTCTTTCTTTTCTCTTCTTCTCTCTTCAATGCATGTGTAATGTGACCAAGAGCAGAATATGTTTACAGCAGTGATTTTTGTCTTGTGATCTTTCATGGTTTTTTCTTTCCGACTCCACCACAGGCTCTCCACACGCCCGGAGCACAGTGGTCACTGCAGTCAAATTCACAATTGCAGACCAGCCGCAGCCTATCGATGCTCTCCTGAGAGGCTGCATAGGTACAGACAGAGTGGGAGCTGGGAACAGGAGATGTCAAGCGTTGTTAGTGGCGCAGGGGGTTTCACACCTATGTGAACCTCATCTTACCCAGTTATTTTTTATCTGTGTTTCTCTGCTTTTGGAGTTAAAGAGCAACAGTGTCACATCAGTAAGGAGACGTGAATGAAAAGCTATGATTCCTTGCTCGTGGGCATGTTCCATTGACAACAGAGTTTTTTAGGGAACGTGAGTTCCTTCTGCTTTTATACTTAATGATTCAAGCATCTCATAACAAGGATCTTGGAAAATCCAGGACTAATGCAGGGCTATTGTCCACGTGTCTGGGGAGCCTGCATCTCAGATCTGTGGTATGAAACTGGGCCTTCTGTTTCCAAGAAGTCTGAGCAGATGAGCAAGAAGAAAAAACAAAACCCAATTTCCTTGATTATCAAAGCTTCTGATTTGACTTTAGGATGAGGTAGCTAGAATCACAGGGTCTGGTTTTATGCCCAGATGCAGGAAAGCCATGCTGCTTCCATCTACTGTGTCCCAAATGAAGGGAGGGAAAGCATCTCGAATGTCTGTTTAGACTCTGCCCCTGGAATTGTTTTACCACAGGTGCTTTCAGAACTGGGTGCCTTGAAATACACTGTGATGTACTTTTGCAGTCCCTGTGAAACTCGGCAGCAGGACTGACGGCTGTGTTCTTATCCCACAGGTGACTTCCTAAAAACCCTTCAGGATCCAGACCTGAACGTTCGACGTGTGGCTTTGGCCATGTTTAATTCCGCTGCTCACAACAAACCTTCCCTAATCCGAGATCTACTCGGTGCAGCTCTCCCCAGCCTGTACAACGAAACAAAGGTCAGGCGGGAGCTCATCCGGGAGGTACGTCGTCCGCTCGGCCTGCGTGCAGCACGGCAGCAACTGGGTGTGCGTGGGGCTGAGGTGAAGCTGTCACCCTCTCCGCTGTTAGGTGACAGCTGTGGGTTTTCTCTTGTTTAAGGTAGAAATGGGGCCATTCAAGCACACAGTGGATGATGGCCTTGACGTGAGGAAAGCTGCTTTTGAGTGCATGTACACGCTGCTGGAGAGCTGCCTGGACAGACTGGATATCTACGAGTACCTGAACCACGTGGAGGATGGACTGAAGGATCACTATGACATTCGGGTAGATGCTGTGCCTTAACTGCTGCAGGGTGGGGACGTCATTGATGGCACTCATTCCCAGGGGCCTGGGCTTAAAGAGAGCTGGTGTGTCGACCCTGCCCTGCCATTTCCACGCTTTGTAGCTCCTGCAGCCTTTCACTAATGTTGCCAAGCTCTAGTTAGACCATGGGGGCCTTGGAAACACAACCCTGCTGTAGCTGCTTTTAGAGGAAATGTACTGAAGTCTAAAGTAAGTTCCTCTGCCTTTATTGTCACTTGCCCAGTGGAGCCAGTGACACTGCAGTAAAAAAGAAAAATAGCTTTGTAATTGATGATGGCCTCCAGCTTCATAGAATCATATGTTTTGGTTGGAAGAGACCTTTAATATCAAGTCCAACCATTAACCCAGAACCCACAGGACACCACTGACCCCTGTCCCTCAGCACCACAGCTCCATGGGGGGCTCTGAAACCCCTCCAGGGATCATGGGGACTCCACCACTGCCCTGGGCAGCCTGGGACAGCCCTGGACAACCCTCAAGGGGAAGAAATTGTTCCTCAGCTTCAACCTAAACCTCCCCTGGGGCAACTTGAGGCTGGTTCCTCTTGTCCTGTCTCTTCTTCCTTGGTAGAAGAACCCAACCCTCCCCCCCCTCCATCTCCAGGCTCCTGCCAGGAGCTGTCAGAGCCAGAAGGTCTCCCCTCAGCCTCCTTCTCTCCAGGCTCAACAAGCCCAGGTCCCTCAGCCGCCCCTCACCAGATGTGCACTAGGTAGTGCTACATCCTTTTTATGCTGTTACTGATTTACCTCCACTTAGATGTGGGTTCAGTGCTGGCACATCCCCTGTGCTGATTGTTGCCATGTCTCTCCGAGGCTGTCAGCCCTTTAGGCAGCCAGGACCAGGGCCCAGCCGGACAAACCTTGTGCCTTGGCTGCCAGCGGGTGCATTTCTAGTGCGACCAAAGCTCTGACTAAAAGCAGCTGCCCCCCGTGTGGGTACGGCCCGACACCACAGGGAGAGAGGGCACCGGGGCTTCGGCGGGGAGGATCCTAAGCCCAGGGGCTCCACAGGCATAGTGGCACCACCACCCGTTTTCTCTCCCCTGCCTAGATGCTGACGTTCATCATGCTGGCGCGGCTGTCCGCTCTCTGCCCCAGCGCCGTGCTGCAACGGCTCGAGCGACTGATTGAGCCTCTCCGCGCAACCTGCTCCACCAAGGTAAGGTCAGGCAGAGGGTGTGCTGGATGGGCGGGTCCTGCCCCAAAGCCACCTCTGCTGGTCACTTTCTCCATCACTGCTGCTGAGCAACTGCTCTCCCTGCTCCTCCATCTGTAAAACCACCTGCTCCTCTCTGTCTCTGCCCGTGTGCTCTTTTTCTTTTATAAACACCACCTAAAAATGGTGCTTTGGGTTCATAGGTAAAAGCTGGTTCCGTGAAGCAGGAGTTTGAGAAGCAGGATGAACTGAAGCGATCTGCCATGAGAGCAGTGGCTGCTCTTCTGACCATCCCTGAAGTAGAGAAAAGCCCAGTGATGGCCGAGTTTTCATCTCAGATCAGATCCAACCCTGAAATGGCATCACTTTTTGAGAGCATTCAGAAAGATTCTGCCACCTTGCCCAGCTCAGAGTCGATGGACATGAGCTAATCTCTGCCCGTTTACACTGCCACCTCCCTGCCCTCGGACACTCCAGCCCAGCAGAGATGCTGCGAACGTCACCCAGCTGGGCTCTGCCCCAACAGCCGCTTGCAAGCCACTGGGGCCAGCAGGAAATGGCTGGTCCCAGCTGCACTCAGGTCAGACTCCTCCCAGAGCTGTAGGGATACTCGAGGTAAGGGAAAAGTGTCCTTGTGTAGGGGAGGGCGTGAAAGTGTTCTCACTTTGCAGCAGCTTTCTAAGGGTCATACAAAGCCATCGAAAGGGACCGTGGCTCCATGGAAAATTGGAACTACTGCCTGAAATCTTCCCTTTCTGCAGTACAAAGAAAAATAGTTTAAATGTTTGGTTTTTTAACTACTGCACGTGCACTTTCTACCCCAAATTGCCTGAAAAATGTATTTATAGTTTCACTGAGTAACGTGGCTAAAAACTAGTCACGTCTTTAATTAGCAATGAGCATCGTTAACGATGGGCCCTGCGCTGGCCAAGCTGCTCCTGTGCTGTTGGGGCCATATGAGTCTGTCGGGCTCGACTCCTGCTTTTATGGCTTTGACTGCAAATACCTCAACCAGCCTCCTTCCAAGAGATGACCCGACGGCACTGCAGCAAGAAACCTTGCCCCGAGCTTCTCTCACCCCAAAACTCACTCCATAGCAGCTGTGGGGTTCAAATCCTGCTTTGTGTGGGGGAGAAAAGCCTTAAGCGATGGAGGGTGTGACAGCACCTCAGAGAACAGGGTCACGGGGACAGTTCTTGTCACTGCAATACGCTTTTGTTCCCTCTTTTTTGACAGAGCAGTTGACATGAAAAATATTTATAACGCCGTGTGAAAGCAGCTGTTGTTTGAGTGGTATCAGAAATAAAAACACACTTGTGAAGTCGTGGTCACTCCTGAAGTGCTAGCGCAGTGCCTGTGCAGCTGTGCCAGAGCCACCCCTGTGCCCACCCAGCCCCGACCAGCCAGGCCTTCCCCGTGCCCACTCAGGACGCCCACCCTGCTTTGGTTTTACACTTTATTAAATACACGGGGGACGCAGAGGCCGGTTTATTCATTCTCCTCGCTGCGCAGCCTGGCATTGGGGTTGGTGATCTTGATGGCGAGCTGGGCGGCTCTCTCCACGATGACCTTCCGGTTCTTGGAAGACACGTTGTGAGCAATCTCTGCACAGTAGGACCTGTGGGAAACGGACCATGTGCCGGGCTCAGCACCGCCAGCAGCCGCGGCAAAGCTCCCCCGGGCCGTCCTGAGGCAGCACCAGTGCAGGAGTCACCACACAGGAGCTGCACCAGGAGCTCAGGCCAGGCCAGCTCGACCCTCCCACTTTTTCTCTTGAGGATGATGGTCAGTCAGGGGTCATTGTAATGGTATTAATTATTCCTCTTATTATATTAATACATATAGATGTAGGCCTGTGCCTGAACAGACAGGAAGCCACAGTTCTGATCACTGTTTTATAGAATCACGGGATGTTGTGGGCTGAAGGGACTTTTCAAAATCACCTAGTGCAGTCCCCCTGCAGGGTGCTCAGAGCCACAGGCAACCTCCCCTGCAATGGTGCCAGGGATGGGGCAGCCACCACCTCTCTGGGCAGCCTGGCACAGGCTCTCGCCACCCTCAGCATCAAAAAATCTCTCCCTTCTCTCCAGTCTGAATCTCCCTCTTGCAGTTTAAACCATCACCCCTTGTCCTGTCCCAACAGGCCCTGCTCAGAGGCCTGTCCCCATCTTTCTGACAGGCCCCCTGAAGCACTGAAAGCCACCAGAAGGTTTCCCCTTGGGGAGCCTTCTCCTCTGCAGGCTGAACCCCCTCAGTCCCAGTGGCATAGGTAAAGCCTTATCACCACCCCTCCACTGTCTGTTTTTGTCAAAAACACATTTGCAGCCCCAGCATGCCCTCTGCACCATCCCGCAGCAGCACGAAGGAAGCCCTTTGTGCTCTTGAAAGCAAGAGCTTCCCTCATCTCCCACCTGCACCTCTCCCACTGCTCCGCCTTTTCCAACCCAGCAGCGCTGGGGGACAGACCGCACAGCCCTGGTGCGGCTACACACGTGCAGGGAGCACACGGGCCCTGCGGACTCACTTGTTGCTCATCATCAGCACCTCCAGCTCCTTGACATTGTGGACCAGGAACTTCCTGAAGCCTGTGGGCAGCATGTGCTTTGTCTTCTTGTTGCTGCCATAGCCAATGTTGGGCATCAGGATCTGGCCCTTGAATCGCCGGCGAACTCTGTTATCAATACCTCTCGGTTTGCGCCAGTTGCGCTGCAGAAACCAAGAACAAATGTAACAGTCACAAAACGAGAGCAGCCTGCAAACACCTGCCTGGAGGGAACAGCGCTCGCCCACACCGGTCCCCAGTCAGATCCAGTGTGCCCGGCTGAGGCAGCACAGCCACCGCTTGGCACTGACCCTGCGCCGCAGCACCAGCCCACGGGCCACCACACCCCCCTCTCCCAGGGTGCGCTTCCCAACGAGCCACACAGGGTTTTACCTTGATCTTGACATAGCGATCAGACTGATGGCGGATGAACTTCTTGGTCCTCTTCTTGACGATTTTAGGTTTCACGAGAGGTCTGAGGGCAGGCATGGTGCCTAAAGCAAACAGAACCGGGGTGAGAAGGGGAGCCCAGCAGCGGCGGTGCCGCGTTCGCCTGGTGACAGCGTGTGTAGCAGACTCTCTTCCGCTCACTGGCCACGCGAGAGGCGAGCGAGGGAATGGGCATCACCTGCAGTGTCTCTGCCTCCCGCCTCCGAAGCTGGAAGAGCACCGAGAGCTCTCCAGATGCGATCCTGGGAGGGGACGCGTCGCTCACACCATTCCCGCGACCTCCCCCATTATTCTTCCGCCCCTCCGGCTCTGACAGACGGGGCGCTTGCAGCGCGGACAGACAGACGGACGGACAGCGGAACAACTGCTCTTCACTGTTAAAGTGACCGAGACTCACCCACCGCGAACCTCCCGCGGGTACAGCTGCGACCGCCCCTCCGCTCAGCCCCCGCCGCCGGCACGGCCCCCTCGGCACTAACGCTAAACCTGGCTCTGGCTCGTTCTCTCGGGTTCAGCTTCCCCGGAAACGAACCGCGCCGCCTCCGCAGGCCCTGCCCCGCCGGCCCCCCGGCACCGGACGCCCGCACCGTGAGCGCGGCCGGGGCTCCCCGCGGGACAGGCCCCAGCGCTCCTCAGCGCCAGCGTTCATCAACCCGCGCACGGGAGCGCGCAGCCGCCAGGACCCGCCACGCCGCGGGGGGAAGACCCCGCAGGTGGGTGGCGGAGGGAAGGGGATCGCGGCCCCGGGGACCCGATGGGGGCGGATGGGGCCGGATGGCGGTGGACAGGTACTTACCGGGAGCGCGATGGCGCCTTCGGCACAGGCCCCGCCGAGAGAGGGAGGCGGTCCCGCGCGCAGGGCCTTATGGGATACGCGGGAGGTCCTGCCAGGTCCGTGCAGCACCGCGGCTGCGCAGAGCGGGCACCGGGCCCTCGCGAGGCCGCGCGAGACACCGGCCCGCCGCCGGGAATACGGACGAGAGGGTTCTGTCCGGCGGGGACGTCCCGGGACGGCGGATCGGCGCTTCCCGCCGCCCTGAACCGCGCGTTCGGTACAACGCTGCCAGGACCTGCCTGGCGCCACTTCCGGCAGGCTGTGTCCTCGCGCCGCTTCCGCCAGTCCCTCTGGGCGCGCGGGCGCCACCTGGCGGCGCGGCGGCTCCAACCCCCCCCCCCCCTCCTCGGGCCCCTCTCCCCAGCCCGGGGCTCCGCGGCGGGAGCGCGGGAACGGCGGAGGCCGCGGGTGAGACGCCTCCGGGCCGGGCCGAGCCCCCTCCCCCCGCTATCCCCCTGAAGGAGCAGACGCGGCAGAAAACAGGGACTCGTTTATTAAAACCACAGCGACTTTCCCCCTGCCAGGGGCGCGACAGCCCCACGGGCACCCACAGCCGGCCCCCGGGGCCCGGCCGGCGCCGCTCAGCCGATGCTCAGCCTCTCCCGGTTCTCCCAGAGCCACGCGTGGTAAACGTTCAGCTTGTGGTCCTCGGGCTGCACCTGGGCACAGAGAAGGGCAACCACTCATTTGGGGAACAACACGCTGTGTGCGGGGGCTCCTAGGGGGCTAAGGAGTGTGGGCAGCAGGGCGAGGGAGGTTCTTCGGTTCCTCTGCCCTGGGGAAGCCACCTCTGGAGTGCTGTGTCCAGTGCTGGGCTCCCCAGTTCGAGAGAGACAGGGAGCTACTGGATAGAGTCCAGCAGGGGCTGGGAAGATGCTGAGGGGCTGGAGCATCTCTGTGCTGGGGACAGGCTGAGAGCCCTGGGGACGAACAGCCCGAGAGGGCACCTGGGCAGTTACAGAGAGTTCTGGAAGAGGAACAGCACCCACCTCCTTCCACTCATTGACGCAGAAGATCCGGTAGGAGTCGTTGCCGTACTTGCCGATGCCGTGCAGCTCGATGGGGTACCGCCACTGCTTGCTCAGGTACTCGCCTGCAGGGCAAGGCCAGAGCTCACCTGCTGGGCAAGCTCCCGGCCCTCTGCCGTTGAACTCACCTCTGCTTTGCAACATTTTATGTGGAAAACACAAGTTTTAGCCATTTCCTGGTGACAGTAGGTGGTGAACCCCTATGGGATACATCTCAAACATGTCCTAAACAAGCCAGGGTGAGTTTTAATAACGTCTCGCCCCTCAGAGCCCAGAGTGGAACATTTGTATTCCAAGTACAGAAATATCAGAATCATGGAAAAATTCAGACTGGAAGGGCCTGCTGGAGGCCACCTGATGCAGCCCAGAGCCACCGTACCACAGGCTGCAGAACACAAAGTCAGCCTTGCAGGCCTTCCAGCCTCTCTCCACTCAAAGGAGCCTCCTGGACAAAGGTCTCCAGCAGAGCTCATTGTGTTTCTGATGTTTCAGACTCACTCTGGTTGGAAAAGACCTTAAAGATCATCAAGTCCAACAATTCATTCTCAGCAGCTTTGCACATGTGCTGTGTCCCAGAGCTGCGTAAAAAGAACCACCACTGATACTTGCCGATCGGAAGGCAAAGTACAGAGCCCTGTTTGAAAACAACGCTGTTTGCCCCGACAGAGTAATTTAGACCCTTCCACATTCAGGAAAACCCACCTGAGAACTTGATGATAGTTTTGGCTCGGAGTTCATAGAGGCCGAGAGGTTTGAGCAGCTGAGACATTTCTTTCCAGTCTGCGTTCCTGGCTATCTCTGGAGAAGGATACTTCTTCAGGAACTCCCAGAGCACTGGAATGGCCATTTTACCTAGAGAGAGAAACCACCGCGGACAGTCGGCTGCGACAGCAACTCTCTTTTTCTATCTATGTACCTTTTTGAAGGGAGCTTCTTCAGAGGCAAGGGCTACATGTTAAAGATTCGGGGACGCTGACACAAGTTCTCACCCTGTAACACCACCCCAACATCTACACAACGTAAACTGTATCACCCTGTTTACCTGAAGTTTTATTGAGAAATATGGTTGCAATGAGAAGCTTCCAAGGATCATGGAAAAGTGTTTCTTGGACCAGATTAAAAGGGGAACGTGGAGGAGTCCACTTTCTGAGGGCCTTCCTTCGCGGTGGGCTGGGAGCTGTACAGAGAAGCAATGCAAGTGAATGTACTGGGCAGTAAAGGATGGAATTACCTGCCTGAATGAAAATATATTTAAAAAAAAAGACCTTTTGAAGCAGATCCATCCCGGTGGACACTATGTGGCTGGAGCCACAGCAATTCCCACACACTGTGACAGAACTGCAGGGACCATCCCTCCCGGGGCACAGGCTGCAGGAAGGGCTGAGGGTGCCTGCGAGCAGCCCCAAGCCCCACGTCGCAGCTCTTTCCTGAGGAGAAGTCCCCCCAGGTACCCTGTGCTCCTGTGCGTGTGCCGAGTGGTGGCCACGGGGACGGGGCTCACTCTGGCAGGGCAAACACCTCGGCAGCCGGAGGAGACCTTCCCCAGAGCCACCCACCCCAGCGCTGCACGGCTGCCGAAGGCGCTGCCGAGGCACCCGACGCCAGCCGGGATACAAACCCCCAGGGTTTACACCGGGACGAGACCAGCGTGGGTGCAGTCAGCCGAGCTCCCTGACACCGTGCCCAGCCTAGAACTGGAGACTGTCCACCGCACCACTTGATCTTGAGCCACCCTGTTCCTCCCCTGGGAAAAAAAGAGTTATTTCCCTAAAGAGTATTGTACCTTCTTTACTGTATTTGCTTGAAAAGTACGGACTTGTTTTCCTCCTATCCACTTGCGTTTGTGGGGCAGACTCTTCTGTAAAGAAATAACGCGTTAGCGTGAAAAAGAAAAAAACACAAGTGTCTTGCTGTCACACTCCACACCCCGTTTCCACTTCATGTTGCGATGGCCATGCAAGGGTTTCCTGCAGGTGTACAGGACATGAGCGCCCTTTAGACTCCCTCCAGCACCTTGACTCTGTGAAAAATCCTCAGACAAGGAACTGTTATTTTGCCAGTCTGGGACAACAGGCTCAAACTAAATGTTGCCCACGCTCTGCCACATGAAATGAGCCTAAAGGAGCCTTTTCTGTGAATCAAACTGACTGTGTGACAGCATTCAAAGAGTAACGAATGTTATTACATGACAGCGCACAGCCAACGGGATTGGGAGAGGAAGTTCCAGTTGTGAATAAACCACACAAAGCTAAACAACGTTGGATAAAAGAATGAGAAAGATTCAGATGCAGAAGCAGCTTGACCTGAGCAGGAACACTCTGCTTGCACAGCAGAACCCCCTGCAGAACGTCAGGGGCACATTGCTCAAAACCACACACGTACCTGGTGGCACTTCCACTGCGGTGAAGCCTGTTCTGCCACGCGGCCGCGAGGCTTCAGCATCCACTACGGTGTCAGGCTTCAAATCCTGGCTCCCCGGACTCCCTTGATCTGCCTCTTCCCCTGTTTCCAACCCATTGGTTTTCTCCTGGGATTCTGCACAAGATGTGTCATTAGGACCCATTTCCACCCCCACTGGGCTCCGCAGCGCCCGTGGTGACCGAGCCACCGCTGACCTTGGGCATCTGTCTGCCCGTGACCTGGAGCCTCTGGACACAGCTTTCCCTGCCTCCATGGGGTCCGCCTTCCCATTGCCCCTGTCCTGACGGCCGGCGCCACACACGCCCCCCCTGCTGCAGAATTTCTTGCTCTGAACACCCTCAGTTTCCTGTTTGTGACACGCTCTTCTCTGCCTTTTGTCCTGGCTGTTATCTCGATTCCTCTTTTCTGAGCTCTTTCCGGTTTTCTTACTCTGAACACTTTTGCCACCTGCCCCTTTTCTTTGGGACTTCAAACACTCCTCTGGGTTTATGCCTTCTGTGACCAAGCCTTTGCTGTCCTGAGTGGACGTGACGCTTTCCAGCAGCTCATTCCCAGTTCCATCCTCTGCACCATTCCGTATGCCGAGGCTTTGCCCCAGGCTGGGACAATTCTCATTCTCCCAAACAGTTCCTGCAGCTTCTGTACTGCATCTTCTCACCCTAGAACGGGCACCCCTCTGACAGGGGTCTCTGAAATCAAAATCTTCCACTCTCAGTGTCGTTTCCCCAGTTTTCTGAAAATACTCCGCAAGTGCACTTTTTGATCTCAGCTTATTTCCTTCAGGGCTGTGGTATGAAAGAACAGTGAATCAGGGGTGGACGACCCTCAGCGTCTCGCTCTGCACTTAAAAAACTGCTCTAGTGTTTAAAAAAAAAAAAGACAAAAACAGTTGAAAAGTTCCTGTGACTTGACCAGAAAAAAGTTTATACCAAGAGGTTACAGATAATCCTACACAATGTTATGCATTTCCCCTCGCAGACTCCCCGCACAGCACACACTCATTACATGCAAGTGCAGGTGCATACTAATGGGAGGAAAGAGCAGTTTGCCCAGGGCCTCCACTTCATAGACTGGTTTGGGTTGGAAGGAATATTAAAGACCATCCAGTTCCAACCCCCTGCCCTGGGCAGGGTCACCTCCCACTAGAGCAGGGTGCTCACAGCCCCAGCCAGCCTGGCCTTGGACACATCTGGTGATGGAGCATCCACAGCCTCCCTGGGCAAACTGTGCCAGCGTCTCACCACCCTGACAGTGCAGGGCTTCTTCCTCACCTCTAACCTAAACCCACCTTCTTCCCGCCCAGATCCATCACCCCTTGTCCTGTCGCTACAAGCCCCTATAAAAACCCCAATGCAGCTTTCCAACGGCTCCCCCGGAACTGGACCCGCCGCTCTCGGCCTTACCTCACAAAATACACGTCGATCCTCCCCGCCGTCCTGCCCGACTGCCGCCGCTTCGCCACCTTCTGCCACCCGCCAGGGACGGCTCCGGGCCCGGCCGCCGCTGCCCTCGGGACAGCCGTCTCCGCCGCGACCCCGCTGCCCCCACCGCTGTGTCCGGGACGCTCCGCTGCCTCCCCCGCCGCGCCGTCTCGGCTGCCGCCCGGGAGGCTGCGCGGGGAAGGAGAGGCCCGGTGGGACCCTGCTGCGAGCGCGGGGGCTCGGGGGCGCGGCGGGCGGGCCCAGGCCCGGACCCCCACACGGCCTCGGGCCCGCCACTACCCCGAGGGCTTCACCTGCCGCCATCGCCCCCGCCCCGCCGGAGAGTCCCGCGCTTCCTCCCCTCTCCCCTTCCCTTCCCGCTCTGCTGTCTCCTACCCGCCGCCCGGCGCCGCCATGCTGGACGCCTGGCTCACGTGACGCGCCCCGGCGCCGTTCCCGCCCCTGGCGGAGCGCTCACCGCGCTGGCCCTGCCGTGCCCGCGGGGCCCCAGGCGCGTGCGCGTTGCCCGTGGCGCCGGCGGCGCGGCGGTAAACAGGCGGCGGAGGGGCCCTGCGGCCGGCCCGGCACGGTTCGGTTCGGTTCGGCTCGGCTCAGGCCCGGCACGGTTCGGTTCAGGCCGGCCCGGCCCCGCCCCGTTCCGCCCGGGGGATGCGGGCCGCGCTCACCTGGCGCGACAAGGCCGAGCAGTGGTGAGCGGCCGGGGGCCCCGCGTCCCGCTCCGCAGGGAGACGGCCCGGGAGGAGCTGCGGGGCAGGCCCGGGGAGCGGGTGCGGGTCCTGCGCTGAGCGCCCGTGCCGCGGGCAGGAGCGGCCGGGCCCCTGCGGCCTCCCGGCTGGGCCGGTCCCGTCCCGTCCCGTCCCGCGGCGCCTTTCCCGGGCCCTCTGGGGTTTTCCGCTCTCGGCTGAACCGGGGTCGCGGCCCCCGCCGGTGCTGCCGGCTGTGCCCCAGGGCAGCGCTGCCCAGCCCTCCCAGCCCTCGGGCAGTGGCCGGGGCTGCTTCCCGAGAGCGGGGAGGCCATCGGGGACTCCTTCAGTGCGGGAGCTTTCTCAGGAATCAAATGCCCTTTCCGGATACACTCTAGTGTGTAACCAACAGCTTCTGTTACGGGGCGCCTTGGGCGATAAAAGAAATAATACCTTCTGCCTTCTAATACCGGGGTTTCTGTTTGCTTTTCTTCCTTAGTATTTATGATCTCGCATTCAAACCGGACGGGACTCAGTTGATAATTGCTGCTGGAAACAGGTTGCTGGTAGGGAAACCTTTTTTCCTCTTGCAGTTGCAGCTGTGTGAATGTGATTTCTTCCACATTAACTTATGTATAGAACCTATCAAAAATCCTCTTATCTCTACTAGTCCAGCCTCATATATCTACATATATATTAATGTGTGCTAACTGTAAAGTGTTTTGAAGCTTTTTAATGTTTCTTACTAAGTTTTAAGCTCTTTTTCCAGAAGTAATGAGGTTTAATTTACTTGTGTCATCTCATCCTCTCACACCTCACCCGCTGGTTTGAAATCCATTAACCTGCATCCAAACTTAGCACAGCGGCACAGTATGCAAATGTTGTGTTGTTAAAAGTTTCATGCAAATCTCCGTAAAAAAAGGGGGAAGAAACTCAATTTGGTGTCCCTGCTTTGTGAAAAGCTTCAACTAGAGCTTTTTGTGGCCCCCTGGGCCTGTTGCAGCCCCTCTGCAAAAGCAGCTCAGGAGCAGCTCCTGGCAGTTCCTGCAGAGCTCTCAGGTGGGGTGGGTGTGGAAGCTGCAGGGGTGCAGTGATTTGTTATGCTTAAATGTCTAATGTGGGTAAGAAAGGAAACACTTGAAACAAGCTGTCAAAATCAGCTGTTTGGAAATTTCTTTTGTGTGTGTAACTTTCTAACGCTGAGCCTTCTTTCACTGTGAGGAGCATTACGCTGCGGAAAGCTGCTTCTGCACATGAAAACATGTTGTCTTGCAAGGACTGCGTGCTATTCAGAAAAAAAAAACACCAAAAAGAAAAAGTATAATCTTGTTGGCCTTCAGTAAATTTATTCCTTAGTCCTCACTGGAATTTTTTTTTTAATGTGTGGAGTTTTTTTGTTTGTATGTCTTTGTTTTTTCTCCCCTCTTTAAACAGGTCTATGATACTTCTGATGGAACCTTGATTCAGCCTTTGAAAGGACATAAGGACACTGTGTACTGTGTGGCTTATGCCAAAGATGGTAAATATCACTTGGGGGGCTTTGTTAGTCTGGTTTTAAAGTGCACATCTTGCAGTTCTTCTCTCAGCTGATAAACAGAGGTCTGGGATGGTTCAGTAGTGGTGGTTTGAACGTGTGTGTGTGTGTGAGGGTGGTATTTGGGTTGGGTTCTAGTGGTGAGCTTGAGCAGCTGCACAAGTGCTATGTGCAGAAGTACCGTGTTTTTACGTGTAAGGCTACCTGTGAAACCAAGAGCTCCCCTCCCCTTCTGCCTCGGGTATGGCCAGGTTTGTGTCAGTGGGGTCAGGTGAGGAGCAGGCCTACCCCAGAGACCCGTTTCTGGTGCTGCTCCTGCCGCTGATTTTTATTCCCATAGCTCCTCCATCCCGAAACTCTTTGGCCCTTTGTACATCACCATGCTCCCCACAGACCGTGCTCTGCTTCCAGTTGGGTCGTTGTCCCCAACTCTCATTCTGTGGGGACTTGCTGCCTGCGGGCTGGAGGCCTTCCCCTCGAGCACTGCCCCTGAAGCTCCAGGGCACAGGGGTGGCAATGTGCTGGCTCGCCCGCCACGCCGCTAACATAAACCTGCAACCGGAGGCTGGCCGAGCTGGAAGCGCTGGCTGAGCTGGAAGTGCTGGCCGCTGGCTCGCGTCGCTGGGCTTTAGTGGAGCGCCAAAGTGCTGCTGGGGGGTACCAAATGACATCATCAGAGTTTCACGTAGCTGGAGAAGCACAGTCATGCCAGGACATTGCAGTGTGAGGCCCTTTATTGCTTGAGCCTTGTCAAGTTTGAGAACTTCTTGCGCTGTCTTTGAGCATTTGGAGTGAAAGTGGTTCTTCTATGTGTGGGATTAAAATTATACTTTAATTCCTAGGCAAACGTTTCGCATCTGGCTCGGCTGATAAAAGTGTGATAATTTGGACTTCAAAGTTAGAAGGAATTCTGAAATACACGTAAGTGATGCCTTTCAATTCTGTGCCTCACAAGAGCAGCTTTGATTATGCACTTCTGCTGTCTAAGGGTGTGTGCTGTTGGATTTGGAAGGATGAGGTCAGAGAAAGTGCTGGTGGTAATAGGAGAGGGAAGAGAAGAACAGCCCAAGTATCTGAATGAGGCAGGAAAGCAATTAAAGGCATGAAAGAGGGTCAGAAGTGTAGATAAATGTCTGAATTTAGGGGGCTGGCAGAGAACTGGGAAAACTCTATGGGTCAAGACACAGTGAAACAGAATATGACTGGTCTTGTATAGTAAACAATACCACTGTGGGTCAAAGGCCCAACGAAGGGTAAGGTTTGGTACCATACACAAACGTCCTTGTTCTAGAATGTGGATATAACATTTAATTGTATTTCACAAACCATCATCTACATTGTATTTTAGCTAATATCAATGAAATCCAGCAAATCCTGCCACTTAGATACAATTTTTTGTAACATTTATTACTGCTTTAGTTTACAATAATGGCAGATTAATTTGACATAATACAGACTGAATTATTTCTGGCATCTGGCAAACCTTTCGACTGCCTTGATGAAAGTCAGGGAAGGGGGCATTTAAGAATGATTTATTGACATAGGATTGTAACTTCATTGCAGGCATAATGACTCTATCCAGTGTGTTTCATACAATCCTCTTACCCATCAGCTGGCATCCTGCTCTTCCAGTGATTTCGGTATGTCTTCCTCCTCCAGTGTTCCCATTAAGCCAGGAAATTCCATTAGAGTTGTATAGCTAAGCTAACTACAGATAGGTGCAGTTCTTCATGTCCAGAAGAGATAAGATACAAAGCTACCTAAAGTTAGGTAATATTAGGTTATTAATATTAATACATTTAAGTGATTAAAATAAAAGTGATTATTTAAATCACTTAAACTCAGTTGGAAAGGAGCGTGTAGTGAGGTGCCACAGGATAAAATGTGCTACTTTGTTACTACAGTTTTTTTGTGGAGACACCCTGTGTGTTATTTAGAAGGATCCTTTTTCCCGTTTACTGATAAACAATACGTATTTAAATGGCCTTCTAGCAGTGGACGAGACATTGATGCCTCTGCAGTCCCAGCTGAGTGTTTTGATGATACTAGTTTCTAACCTGACACTGCCAAATGCTCACTTGTAGTTTACTTCAGCTTTTTGTTTGCTTTATTCAAGGCTTATGGTCTCCTGAACAGAAGTCAGTCTCTAAACATAAAACCAGCAGTAAGATTACATGCTGTAGGTAAGTTTTAAGCATCACCTATGCCATTTAAGTTAGCTTCAATACAAACCATTCACAATAATACACAAGCTTAAAGAAAAACAGCGGAGTAGTTGGCTGTGCGCAGAGGCTGTGCCCAGCAGAGTGAGACAGGTGCTCCCACCTCACTGCCTGGTGGGCTCTGTACCTGGTCCTGCTTCACCTCCTTGTCGCTGAAGCACCCAAGCAGTGTTTGTGGTGCTCCCATAGGAATATGGCTGGTATTTGTCGAAGATCACAGAATGTCTTTGGTTGGAAGAGACCTTCAAGATCATCCAGTCCAACCTTCACCCCAGCACTGCAGGCTCACCACTAAACCATGTCCCTGAGCAGCAGGGCCACACGCCTTTTAAATGCCTCCAGGGATGGCAACTCCGCCACTGCCCTGGGCAGACCATCCCAATGTTTGATAACCCTTTCAGTGAAGAAATGTTTCCTAATATCCAGCCTAAACCTCCCCTGGGCAGCTTGCAGGTCCTGTCATGCGTCACCAGGGAGAAGAGGCTGTCCCCTCCTCGCTCCAACCTCCTGTCAGGTGGTTGTAGAGAGTGATAAGGTCTCTCCTCAGCCTCCTCGTCTCCAGACTAAACAACCCCAGATGATTTATTGTTTCTTGTGTAGTCTTCTCAGAGAGAGCTTCCCCCCCAGCTTCTTTTTAATAGCAGAGGGGTTTGGCTTTTTTTTGGTACTGTTCATAACTGAATTCTTCTGAAAGGACAAGAGGTGTCCTGCTCTTGAGTGAGTGTCTTAATTTCTCACTCCCTCTGTTCAGCCATCTTGGGCAATAAGAATAAAATTAAGTTAGAGCTAAAATAATGATAATTTTTCTTCGTAGAGCTGTTTGTCTCCTGTGTTGTTGGTATTTTCAGTTGGAGGAGACATTACTGTGATGGGGAGCCTGAAGCCAGGGTACATTAATTTGTGTGAAGTCATCCATCTAACTACAGTAGAAACAAGAATAGAAACCAGGCCTCCTCTGTCCCGCACCAGTCAGTTTTATCTGATCAGCGTTCTAAATGTGGCTTTTAAACCAGTCTGGTCTGCTGCCAGCACTGTCATCCCCAAAAATGTATCTGCTACTTAGCACATGGTAGAAGTATTGCAAGCAGATGATAGCTTTAATTTTTATTTTTATTTTTTTTATTTCTCTGTATATTATAAAATATTCTTGCTGTAGTGCATGCTGTTGCCATAAATGTGGATTTAGATGCATAAACAAACTGTAGAATTACTGGCTACCTCCCAGAACTCCCTCTTGGAAGTATATTTCAATCTATCATCCCTATTTGAGTTTGCTGTACCATCCTACCTTCCTGCTGCTTGTTTTCAGTAGTTTGCTCTTCAGTATGTGTGTGTTTTATCAGCTGGACAAACGACGGCCAGTACCTCGCTCTGGGGATGTTCAACGGTGTTGTAAGCATACGGAATAAAAATGGGGATGAGAAAGTTAAAATAGAGCGTCCCGGGGGTGCTTCATCTCCTATATGGTCAATTTGTTGGAATCCATCCAGGTAAATAATTTCATCCGTCTTTTTTTTCATGCTGACTAGCTAATCCTTGGCTTATTGATTGCAGAAAGGCTTGACTTTTATCCCCGCTGAAACAGATTAATGCCATGTACATTACCTTTTTATAAGTGATTATGTATTGGGGTTTTGGATTTGCTGCCAGTCTTTAATTAAATGGAGAATCTGGGAACAAGTACCACCTAGAATCATAGAATCATTTAGGTTGGAAGAGACTTTTAAGATCATTGAATCCAACCATCCCCCAGCAGTGCCAGGGCACCCCTGCCCCCTGTCCCTCAGCACCACAGCTCCACAGGGGGCTTGGAAACCCCTCCAGGGATCATGGGGACTCCACCCCTGCCCTGGGCAGCCTGGGACAGCCCTGGACAACCCTCCAGGGGAAGAAATTGTTCCTCAGCTCCAACCTAAACCTCCGCTGGGGCAACTTGAGTCCGGTTCCTCTTGTGCTGTCCCTTGTTCCTTGGGAGCAGAGCCCGACCCCCCTGGCTCCAGCCTCCTGTCAGGAGCTGTCAGAGCCAGAAGGTCTCCCCTCAGCCTCCTTCTCTCCAGGCTGAACAAGCCCAGGGCCCTCAGCTGCTCCTCAGCACCCTTGTGCTCCAGCCCCTTCCCCAGCTCCATTGCCCTTCTCTGGCCACGCTCCAGCCCCTCAATGTCCTGCTGGGAGTGAGGGGCTCAGGACTGAACCCAGGATTCAAGTTGTGGCCTCCCCAGATCTGAAGAAACGGTTATTTTGTCTTTTGTGTTGGTTTGGGGTTTGTTGGGTTTGTTTGGTTTGGTTTTTGGGGGGAGGTGGGGAGTTCTGTTTGGATTGGGGGAGAGAGGGGAGCAGCTTTTTCACTTCAATTCAGAGGGAATATTGTCCCAGGTGTGTGAGTAAGAAATTGCTATTGCAGTAGGTGGGAGAATTTTTGGAGTAGATCAGATGAACAAGAGGAGTCAGCTCACTGCTCTTTAGAGGAGATACCAGTGCTGCAGTCCAGGCCTGGCAGCCGGCAGTGTAGTCTGGCAGAAGGAGACCATGAGGAAATCCATAGAGGTCTCCTCAACTTGTGAGTGAACCATCAGAAGAACGTACATCTCTATATTATCTCCAACAGTAATTTACAAAAACGACCAAGGGCAGGGAGTGCTATGCAGACACAAAATCAGATACTGACAAGTTAGGAAATTATAGATTAGTAGTTTCTTCTACAATCTTAATTTATTCTGCAAGTGTGTGCTCATGAGATGGTTCTCAAGTGTGTGAGAGCATGGTGCTTTTTCCCACAGGTGCCTGTGTCCTGCACTGGCTCCTACTAACAGTCAGCTTTTCATCCTTTGGGTTTTTTCTTTCTTGTCCATGTCCTTTTAGTTCAGGCTCTGGCTAGAGGTGTTACTTGCAGCAGAATGTTCAGAGCACCAACTCCCTTCTTCCTAGGCAGGAAGCTGTGGAGAAGGTGACTCTCATGTTTTGCTCTGAGCTGAACAGACCATGTCAGAGTCCTGCACTTAACAAATGCGAGGCCTGAAGCCTTTCCTTGGGCTGCTGCTGGTTTTTTGTTTGTTGTTTTTTGGTTTTTTCCTGCCTTACCCTTTCACTGCTAATTGCAGCTCCCTCTTGCTCGGCTGTATGGGCTCTGATGTTAGGGTGTAAGAGCAGAACCGGGCCCAGGCTGTTGGAGGGGCTGTTGCCCTCACTGCTTGTACCGCTCCGTGCGACGTGATGCGTCAAGCTTTGCAGCTGGTCCTGTGGAGGAGCCTGATTTTTCTTTTGTGTCCCCGAGCTGCCTTCTCAGTCTTAAATGACAAGATGTATCTGCTGTCCTTTCAGTTTGTGGTTTTTTAAAGAGTAATACAAAGTAAATTCTGCTGTGCTATTACTTGGTTCTGTAGCTCTAAGAAGTTTATTAATAAATCACTGTAGTATCGCTACTTTCTTTTCTGTTTTGTTTTGTTAGAGATGAACGCAATGATATTTTAGCTGTGGCAGACTGGGGTCAGAAACTTTCCTTTTACCAGCTTAGTGGCAAACAGGTATGTTTTGGAGAGTGTATCCAAGAGTGGCAGGGTATTCTGACTCTGGCTTGTGTCCTGTGTTCGCAGTGTTGGTACACTCGTGCTTTATTAGCGACATTAACTGCTTCCTATTTTCCCAGCCTTTTATGGGTCTGTTTTTTTTTTTTTTTAACCATTTTTTTCTTCAGCTCTTGTTTCTCCCATGGCAACTCAGCTGCTGTCTTACAGTTCTTGTATGAAAGCCCTCACAACTGTGCTGACTTTTGTGCTATGGATTACTGCTCTGTAGAGGACTGGTTAAAGGCGGCTTTTGTGAGCTGCTTGCATTCTGGGTACATTGGTTTGGGACTGGAGGGATTCTTGGATGCCTTTGGGAATCTTAATCTAGCAAGTGGTTCTAGGGGCTTGAAAGCTGTGCATGGCTGGTGAGGTGAGAGGAATGGTATCAGTGGGGGGCACTTGTTGCCTTGGGAAAGTAGTAAATTATCCTTTTGTTATTTTTTTTTTCCCTTATAGATAGGGAAGGACAGAACACTTAATTTTGATCCTTGCTGCGTTAGCTATTTTACTAAAGGAGAGTATATTTTACTGGGAGGTTCAGATAAACAAGTCTCCCTCTTCACGAAGGATGGCGTGCGTCTCGGTACCATCGGAGAGCAAAGCAGCTGGGTGTGGACGTGCAAAGTTAAACCAGACTCCAACTACGTGGTGAGTAGGAACATTTCTCTGACTTTCACAGACAATTTGTCACGTCAGGTAAGACTCAAACTCAGTTGCTTAGTCTGGACATCCTTATTGAGGCAGCAGAACCTGAGCAGTGTGTAGTGAGGTTCTAGAACTACCACTGAAATGAAAATTATCCTGCAAAGTAAACTTTGGCTGTAAGAAGAAGTGTAACATCTGTTTTCAGATGGCAAGGCATTTTTTTGCATTTTGATTAAAAAAGAGGAGGGAAAAGAAGAACAAATGGCAGCTAATAACTTATAGTTGACCAAATCTAATTCCATTTGGGGAGGAAAATGTTCAAATCTGTTTGAGTTTTTAGTATTACAGGAAACGCCTACAAGGCAACTGTTAGCCGTGAGTGCTGCGCTCTGTGCCACTGTGCAAATGCGAAGAGAGACAGAACGAATTGAAAAACAAACAAACAACACCCTCCCCCGCAAAAAAAAAACCTGAAACAACAAACCCAACCTCAAAACCACCAGCAAAATAAAACCCCACCAAACCCCACCCACCACGGTGGTCTCATGTCTATGATGAGATCAGTCCTCATTTTGCGTTGCACTTTTACCGCTGTTTAAGTGCAAGTAGGCTGTAATTGGTATCAATCTGTACATTGGGCAAGAAAAAGAACATCATGATCATATAAATGCTACACGTTTTGCCAATTCTCACCTACACGTACCCATTAACTGCATTTGTTGTCTCTGTGTTCAGGCAGTCGGGTGCCAAGATGGAACCATATCCTTCTATCAGCTGATTTTCAGCACTGTTCACGGCCTGTACAAAGATCGCTATGCTTACAGAGACAGCATGACTGATGTCATTGTCCAGCACCTCATCACCGAACAAAAAGGTAATTTCACACTCGTAGTCAGGCCGAAGCTTCACTCTCAGGATGTTTTGTTTGGGGTTTTTTTCTTAATTAATATTCGTCAGAACACTTGCAATCTCTGCTGCCTGGACCAGAGAGGTTGTTGTCCCTTTGTCAGTAAAACGGAGGAATACTGTTTGTAGGATGAGAGTGCAGACTTGGATTCTGGAGGATCAGCGCTGACAAGCTTATGAAAGATGTGGGGATTTGAAAGGACATGGGGAGGGACAGAGGCTTTTAAGATAAGGTTTTAATCTCTGTGAATGAGATCTAAATATGATGCACACTATTTTTCTTTTTCTTTTTTCTTTTTTTCTCGCTTGTAGCCTCAAGGGTTTGTGCCAATTTTTTTCCTTTTATCTACTGCCTTTTTATGTAAAGGAATCAAAGTATTGCTCCAGAATGTGCTGTTGACAAATAACAGAGGGTGATAAATTGTGGTGGGAACAGTAGTCTACATAGGGGGGGAACAGCTGACTCATCTGAGCAGGAATCTGCTTTAAATTACGGAGGTGCTTTAGAAAGAATCCCTTTTAATGTATTGGTCAGTTCTGTGATTTCTGTACCTGTTGTTTTTGTCTTGGTCTATACTGTATTGTTTCTGTGGCTTTTTTCTCTCTAGTTAGAATAAAAGGCAGAGAGCTTGTAAAGAAAATTGCCATCTACAAAAACAGATTAGCAATCCAGATGCCAGAGAAAATCCTGATTTACGAGTTGTACTCGGATGACTCTTCAGATATGTACTATCGGGTGAAGGAAAAGATAGTCAAAAAATTTGAATGCAACTTGCTGGTTGTGTGTTCAGATCACATTATTTTATGCCAGGTAGGTGCCTTTGAATCTAGAGTAGTCTTGGGGTGCAGCCAGCGTTTAAGGGAGCTGCAGGGAAAGGTTGTGCTGTGTCACCAGTTACAGTGTCTCCCCAGGGCACAGTGCCGCTGTGATGTGCAGCACTGATGCGTTTCGGAGCAGGAGCTGTGTCTCGGTGTCACTAAAACAGCCTTTGGAGGGACTTGAGAAATTAGCACATAATGCAGGGGAGCTTCTGGGGGTGGATGAACCACTAGAAAAAGGTGGGGGTTTTGTGGGCCTTGTTGTTGGATATTTTTTGTTAGTTTGTTTTTATTTATTTGCTTATTTTGTTCACAACATTGGAAAACCTTAAAAGAATTCACCCTGTTAAATTGACTGGTTGACTGTATGATTTTTCCCTGTAAAAGTGGGCACATAGGCAAGTGTAGGTCTAGACACAGCTCATCAAAGACACAGGGTTTTATCTTCACCCCCATGCAGTATTTAGTATCTTACTGTGTCTTTAGGAGAAAAGACTGCAGTGCCTCTCCTTCAGTGGCGTTAAAGAACGAGAATGGCTGATGGAATCTCTTATTCGTTACATTAAAGTAATTGGAGGACCTCCCGGAAGAGAAGGCCTCTTAGTTGGCCTAAAGAATGGTCAGGTAATGTGTAATCCCTGGTCTGTGTCTTTCCACTGCAAATGCAATCTGTTCTGTGCTCTTAGGGGGAGATGTTAGGAGCACCACGGTCTTTTACAACCTAGAATTTTATTTGACAGAGATGTGATTGTGAATAAAGGCAATTGCTTCTACCTTTCACATTCTCGGTCTGTAAAATTCCTACAGAAATGTTTAGCTTTCTCTAAAGCCATGAACAAGTGACAAAAATAAGATAGTGTTTGTCTTTAGTGAGGGTTGGAGTGTGTGTGTGTGTGTGTGTGTATGCTTTTTCTGATGACCACCTGTAAAGGTGTGGCCCTTCCAGAGGTGAAAGGGCCCTCCCTTCCAGAGGTGAAACATCTGGCTGTTTCACAAGCCAGCTAGCAACCAAAAATGTCAGACTGGAGGTTTAGATACAGAGATGTATCAAACAGAAGTAACTGACATTGGAATGTTTAGGAATGACAACAGGAATAGAGAGGAAGTTGACATCCTTTGTGTCTTCCCCCTCTATGCTGTACATTCCTGTAGTATCATATTAATGTAATTGTTTAACTAGTGGAGCATTAAAAAGTGCAGGATGTACAGCACACGATTTATTTGTACAGGCTTGCAAGCTGGGGTATGTTGGGGAAACGGGCCTTTTCAGGATACCTCAAACTGAAAGCATTTCCTTCATTTTAATGCACAATTAATCTCAGAAAAAAACCCTGCAATTGCGTGCTTTAAACAGCATTAAAGTTTGTACCTGCTACGTTATTTCTAGTCTTAGTAACAGAAATGGTTTCCATCACGTCTAGATTCTGAAGATATTTGTTGATAACGTCTTTGCCATCGTCCTGCTGAAGCAGGCCACGGCTGTGCGCTGCCTGGACATGAGCGCCTCCCGAAACAAGCTGGCAGTGGTTGATGAGAACGATACCTGCCTGGTGTATGATATTCATACCAAAGAGTTGTTGTTTCAGGTAAAATTCAAAGGTTTTGTTGTTTTTTTCTTAAAAGGGGGGAGGCAGGGACAGGAAGTGATTTGGAAACCAGAGCATACTAAAAGTGTTGCTGGGCAGAAATTCATCTAACTGTCACTTAAGCTATTAATTGCATTTGGTGGGATTTAACTGCGATCTGTTTCTCTATCACACCTACCCTTTTAGAGGTGGAAGAAAAGGAATTAGGAGACAGGAGATATGGGTGAGCAACAGCTGAATAAAGAACGCTTAAACACGTGACCTTTTCAGTTAAATTTAGAGCTCTGTCCCGGTTCCCTTTGAAGCATTACACTTAATGAGCATTTTGGCTTTATCATTAGTACCAACAGAATTAAAGCCTAAACTTCTTTGCTCGATGTGTATTCCCAGGCTATAAAATGAATAATGGTAATTCTCTCTAGCTGTCACTCTACGGGTTCACTCATTAATGTTGATGAAACATTTTCAGCGAACACCGAGTCGACAGCCTGAAGTGCTGCAGAGATAGGCTCTGTAACTTGCTTTTGTGACAGGCAGAAAATCAATCAATGGAGTGTGCTCGCTAACAGTGTATTACTGTGGAATTCTGTGTTCCACACTTTGACAGTACAGATCATCAGTAAATACAAAACAATTACAGTTGTTTATTAATATCTAAAATATGTCCCTGTAAATCTGTTCTGGAATATACTTGGCTTTAGGAAATTACAAATGTCAATAGGAAGTGTGTGTGTACACACCCTGGATGTGATAGGTAAGCTATTCTATCTGAAGGGTGCAGGTTTCTTAGGAAAGTGGATATGATTGCATCTGTTGTTTGCTCATTAGGAACCCAATGCTAATAGCGTGGCTTGGAATACACAGTGTGAGGATATGCTTTGCTTTTCTGGAGGGGGTTACCTCAATATCAAAGCTAGCAACTTCCCTGTCCATCAGCAAAAACTTCAAGGCTTTGTTGTGGGTTACAACGGCTCCAAGATCTTCTGTCTTCATGTTTTTTCTATGTCAGCTGTTGAGGTTCCGCAGGTAATCCTTTAATCTCATTAAGCGTCGCTTTGCATTTCATAAATATCAATGTTTAAGAAGTGAAGAAGCTTTTCTGAGATTTACTCGTATTCCATTACCAAAACGTCTGCAGTTCACACTTTCTTCGTTGTTATTTAAGTTATATTGTGTGATCTGTTTTCTGTTCATTTGACATTCATTAAGCTAACTTCTTTTTTGCTGTTGTTGGTTGTTGTTTCCGATTCCCCCTTTCTAGTTGCAAATGCACGTAATCTAAAAGCAGAGGTGTAAATACAGTGCAGGTGTTACCTCCTCCTGTAGCTTTACTGTAGTCTCTCTCTCCATATACCTTTTCTCAAGCTGTCATTTCATTTTTCTTTGGAGTACATCAAATGCTGTCTTGCTGTTGCTTCATCTAGATGTGTTTAGGCAATATTTAAGCTGTGTATTTTAGTCTGAACGTACAGTACATATGTAGTCTTTAATCTAAATTTAGACACTGCTTTCCACAAAATGCTGTTTTCTGTGTTAGGGGAAGCAATGGAAAAGTCTGCAACAGGCTAAGAAACAAAACAAAAAAAAAGGAAAAGTTTAAAAAAAAAAAAAGGAGATTGTGACTAGTGCTCCAAAGTGTGGGCAGGATTTGAAGCTGGGAGTCAGTGGCAGAGCCCACAGTGCCGTGTGCTTTTCTCAGCCTCTGGGTACCTGTTGCAGGCCCCTCCGTTCCGCAGCGGTGCTGCGCAGAGCTGTGCTCAGGCTCTGGCTCGTCTGGGGTGGTGGGCAGCCATGAGGTGACCAGGCCTGGCACACCCTGCCTGGCTTTGGCATGCTGTAAGCACCAGCGTGCCACAGAATGATTGTGAAGTGTCGCAGAGGCAGCCTTTCCAAAGCTACGCTTTTGGAGGGAGGCAGTACCAAAAAGTGAACAATTCTCAGGTAAATTGATAAAAATAACATAGAAATCCATCTGCATGCTGCCTTTGGTTGCAGGCCCAGGGTTCCAGGTGGTCCAGCTGCAGTGCTTCATGTTTGCTCAAAGGGTTTGAGCTGTAGCTGCAGACCCTGAGCCTCTGCCTGTCTGTGTCAGCCTGCAGCTGACAGTTTCTCCCTTTAACTCCCTTTTAGGGCTGCTCTTTGAGGGCAGTGTCTTTTGGGCTTAATGGTTGCAGTCTTGGTAAAACAACTTTGTCATCAGGGTTGGCACAGGAGTGGCTTCCTCCTGGCACCTCTTCCAGTTGTGTTGGAATGTTTCCAGGGCTGCATCCCACCGGGCTGCTGTGCCACTTCCCATGCGCTTAGCGCTTGAGCGCAAACTGCCCCCTCCTTTGCTCTGCTTCCGTAGGATTAAAGGAAAAGTGACTCATTGGCTCATCATACGTTGTACAATGCTCAGAAGAATTTACATTCTTAACATTCCTAATATGCTAGGAACTGAAGATTTCAAGATGGATGCATTTGGAATATAATTAACCCAGCTTGTCTAAAGATACAGTAATAATCACCCCAGAATGTTGGTCTGCCTGTGATACAAACCCCACACGTTTATTGACTGCAGAGCTTGTAAAGGGTGTGATTAGAATATTTTTTTTTTCTCCCAATGTATATAGAGAATTTCACTAATATATCTCAGTATTACACCTTCTAATACGTGTTTCTTTCACCGGAAACCCTCAGTCTGCACCGATGTATCAGTATTTGGAACGAAAAATGTTTAAGGAAGCCTATCAAATTGCGTGTCTAGGAGTAACTGATACCGACTGGAGAGAGCTGGCCATGGAAGCCTTGGAGGGACTGGAGTTTGAAACTGCTAAAAAGGTACAGCAGTTATTTACTTATTTAGCAGAAGGCTCAGTTTATATATTTATAGATAGCGTGTGTGTGTATAACGTGAGCTTTGTAGGTGCAACATGAAGTGGTGCTCCTGGGTTACTCCACAGAGCAAAGAAAACGTGGATGTGTTATGTTCTCAGGATCCTGAGGTGAGGTTTTAAACTGAAATCTAATTTATCTCTGGATAAATGCTGTGTTCTAAATCGAAGTGTTAAATGCAGGGAAAATGGTTTCTTTCGTCTGCTGGAAAACGCGCTAACTGGTTTGAGGGCAATGGGACTGGAAGGCTGACTGGTGGTGCTGACCACTGGGTGGCAGCAAAGAATGCCTCAGCCGGCTGCTCTCCCCCTGCCCCAGGCCTGGAAACTTGCTCTTTTTCCTTCCCCCCCTAAGTATTTAATATAACCTCGGCAGAATGTGGAGGTTTCATATTCTTTGTTGTCTCCACGTTAATGTTCTTTGAAGGAATGGTGATGGGCTGTCATCATTGTAGTCATTTTCTACCTGGAGTGCCATGTTTTGGGAGTGGTCTATAGATGGGCACGTACTGAAGAAAGGAGTTTTCTCCAGTATAAAGGACATCCCCATTTTTGTGCACCACCTTCTCTCAAAGAAGAGAGAGAGAACCGAGTTCAATGTCATGAATATTGTATGAAAGAAACCTTCTAAAAATACCCCGGGAATGGCCTGTAATGATAGGCATCTTTTAATAACAGATTTTTTTTTTTTTTTGTAAAGGAAATTAAATGCTGTATTTTTCTTCTTCTTTTCTTAAGTGGAGGCTTCAGAATAATTCCAGTTTCATGGATGGCTTTATGCAAATAGATATTCTTAAAAAGAAGTTTTCAGTGCCTCCTTGGATTTTTAAAGTGGTGCCCTCTCAGAATTAGAGCGGATTAATTTGAACAAAAGCAGCTTCTTGACATTAAAGGCTCTCACAGTTCCTAGTCCGATCTGGTGTAAGCAGAATATTCTGTGCCCTCTTAAGCATTAGTTTGGTTAGAAGGCTTGAATGTGCAGTCTAAAGAGTTAAATTTCTATTTTTTGATGCATGTCAAGAAAGCGGGCTGAGCTGCTGTAACTCGCACGTGACTGCCACTTGAGACTTTGGGTTGCACATTTATCTCCATTTGCAAAAGATATTACACTGTCTTGCAATACTTTTATCTTATCGCCTTCTCCCTTCCTTTCCTCTCCTCTCCCCCAGCCACTCCCGTACTGGGTTTGCAGAATGGTGTAAAACTCTCAGCACATGTGGCGTGCTTTGGCAGCGCGTTCCGTGGCATCTTCTACCTTGGAATACTTGCCTTAAATTTCCTCTTCTGTATCACGCCCCGTACCAAAACGGGAGCTGTAAACCAGCCAGAATGGAAGTATGTGGTATTTTAAATGGTATTGTGTATTTCTCAGAGGACTGACGTCTGCACAGCCTCTAGTCCCTGCCTTTGCTGTTTTATTTTCAGTGTCAAGCTTTTTGGATTGTGCCCTTGTCTTACGGTGATGCCTCGGGAGCCACAGCTGTAGTCGGAGCCCGTCGGGTTAGGGACACACACCCCCAGAGCCCAGCCCATTTCTGCCTGTGCTCTTTGCACGAGGACAGCTTCGTTTCTGCATCATAATGGTTTGATTTTTCTGGCTTTTTGAGTTAATTCCTCTAATAGTTGTGTTGTGTTTTGTTTTTTCTTTTCAATAGGCATTTACCAGGGTACGAGACCTTCGCTATTTAGAATTGATCAGCAGTATAGAGGTAAGAGAGTGTTAAAGACTGGGTATTTTCTTACCCTTAGTAGTACCATGCCAAAGCCAGTCCTCTCTGTTTTGGAGGCACTTTCTTCAGGTAGTGCTGCTGACTGTTGGAGATGTGTGTAGAGGGAAAAATCCTGGTTAGTGGAGGTAACTCAAATTCTGGTCATATGACTGAAACATCATGGGGGAAAAGCAATAGGGATGTGGGACAACACAAACTTCTGAAGCTGTCTTCAGGAAAACTGGAAAAATGTTCAATATTCAATTAATAATTGGTAGAATGCTACTGTACTAACCGCTTAGTACAGAATACTTCATAACCATGAGTTAATTAAGCCTTTCCTTACCCCCTGGAGGTAAGTAATTACTATTATCTCCTCTTTGCAGAGCCAGAAACAGGCCCAGAGAAATAAAATGACAAATTCAAGGTCTTATGACAAGTCTATGACAACTGGAAATAGAATTTGGGATTCCTTGCTTCCATACTGTGCTTAATCACTAGTTCTTATTCTTTTCACACTTTCTGATAGAATTTCACTAGACAATAACTGTCTGCCAGGAGCACATGAAAAGGCATGGTATCACCCTTGTCCTTCTATGAAGACTGCATGATAATGCTTTGTTTAAAGATCTGTGATGAGATGGCATCACAGGAATTCCTCTTTCTCGTGCTGATTGGACTTACACCTTCCCTGGAAGAATGCATCCCTTGTCTTCCCTTTCTGCAGAGCTGTCCTGGTTCTGTCAAAATGCCAGCTGGTGCCAGTTGGCTTTTCTTGATGTCTAACACAGGACAGAGTTCTGCATTTGGAGCTCCTCTTGCTTTTTGGCATTTTTGCCTTTAAAGGGTCATTAGGTAGATGAGGGCATTGTCTCGCCACACCACTGCTAGCCGTGCTTTTCCAGATCGCATCTATTGAGGATAGTCTGGAATTGCCACATCATACTCTGCTCAGTGGGAAAGCTTCCCGCTGTCAGTAGGTGTAAACTTACTTTCAGACTTCTTGACAATGCTCCTTCTTAAGTGAGAGTTGTACATCACTGCTCACTGTTGCTTGTGGTGTACGGAGCCCTTGTAAGGGTGTAGCTGAGCTCACATGTGCCATTAATATGCTGGTTTTCTCTCAGTAATGACACTTCTTCATTCTAATTGATGACAGCGGGAAACATAGCTGCCAGATGTCTGTATCTGGCAAGATTCTGTGAGGGCTTTAAAAATGGTGTAACAATACCTCTGATTATTCTTTTAATCGAGTATTTAAAAGGAGCTTTCAACACCAGCTCAACGTCAGCCTAGTCCATAAGCGTGACCAGTGGGGCGGTGGCCGAGTCTCCTTCGGCAGTAGGGAATTGAATTTGGATGCTCGTGGAATCCTTTCCCCCTTTTGTGCAGTTTTCCTTCAAGTCACATCTGTGTATTTCCATATGAGGGGGGCCAACAGTAGTAACGGTTTTGTCCGAAGCAGGGTGTAACGTGCCTCCAAGATAGGGGATAAAACCGCCCGTGAAAGCAGAGCCACGCACGCGCATATAGGGCGTTGGTCCCTTGGAGCCAGCACGCCCCGTGGGCCCGTGTCCTGTCGGGGTGTTCTCGGTGGCACCGCTCGCCCTGCCCGCGCGGCGAGCCGGCGGCTCCAGCGAGCAGGGCCCTGCGAGCGGCTGCTGCCCAGCTCTCAGGAGCTCCTGCCCCTGGGGCCCGTGCTGGTGGCACTGGGTCACACTCGGAGGCGGCTAAACGTGCTCTTTGAATCTGCCTGTTGCTGGCAGTTCTTCCTGTGGTTGTCCCCCCACCCGCACACGCTGCTGGTTTAGCCAGATGAGATGCTGGTGAGTTTCTACAGGAGAAAATAAGGAGCCCATGAAATGTTGTGGGTTTGGTTTTATTCTTTTAAATAGCCTGGAATAATGATAGTGTGTGTTCATCTTCCTGCGTGGAATCGAGAGAAGCCATTTTTCATCACTTTGGTTTGTATAGTGACATTTAATTTTCCTCTTCCTAATTTTAATTAAGAAGGGATTTAATCCTTTAATTATAAATTCACCAGAAATGTAGGAGAGGCATAATCATGGTCTCCCATTACAGGTTTTTATTAAGAGTTAAAATCTAAGCCTGAATACCTAATTCTTCCGTGGCTGTTTCTCACCTAGGTCCTGATCATCTTGAATATTCTCTACATCTCTCTTTTGTCATTGTTTTTTTTCCAGGAGCGGAAGAAGCACGGAGAGAGCAACAATGACCTGTTCCTAGCAGATGTTTACGCCTACCAGGGAAAATTCCACGAGGCAGCAAAGTTGTACAAAAAGAGTGGACATGAAAACCTGGCTCTTGACATGTACTCCGATTTACGCATGTTCGACTATGCAAAGGTAATAGCTTCCAACTGAATATTTAAATATTAATGCACCTGTAACTGTTTTCAAAGTATGATCCTACAAAAGGATAGGATGAAGTGCGGGCTTGGGATTCCAACTTAATTTTTGCAGTTAATTATCTGAAGTTCTTTTGGCTTTTAAGGGAAAAATGGCCATAGTCTGTGTCTGGCTGTAGTGGTGGCCTTTTTCTAGAGTCCGCTGCTGAGCCTGCAGGTTGTGTTCTGCAGAGTCTCAAATGTACCCATGGAGTCTGTGGCTTTTCAGTGGATTTCTTTTTATGCTGGACACCACCAAAGGTGACTCTCTTGTTGTGGTTATATAGTATTATCCATAGTAGTTTTCTTTTTTTTTTTTTTCCAAACTAAAAATGTAGACAGTTTCCTCCACTCCTCAAGAGTCCCTTTTTAGTTTTTTGTTTTCCAAAGACGATAACGTAGTCCACATGCAAAGTGGAGATGAGCACACTATGCATTTAATTCACTTCCCTATTGCAATAAAAATGGTTTTCTTTCACAGTTTGAACTGACACTAATATAGAATTAATATACCTGTTTATTTCATAAAGAGTGTAATATAATAACCTAGTATATTGTTTACCAGAGAATTTCTTCCCAGAATTCCATGTCTTGGCTTTTTAAGAACTCTATTTCCATGTAGAAAGGAATTGAATATGGTTTTTAAAAGTGATGCTTTTATATGGCGATAAGAAAGCATTACTTGGCTTTTAAGTCTTCTGTGGTGTTTTCTTATCAAAATCCCCAAGAATGCGTGTGCTGTTTAGTCTCATTCATCACTCACCAGAGCCTGATTCTGCCCAACACGGGACAAAAGCTTTACCATGACATGCATATGAAGTGTTTTAGCATAGATCCCACAGACTGTGCTACAAAGAGATCCTTTGCTTCCAAGAGCTTAATATAAATACGTTGGGGCTTTGCTGATGTAAGTCTGACTTCCACTATTTTTGGCTGATGAGTCTTTGTTAGCTTCAGTGTTTTGGCTCCTCTTGAACATGAATGTAATTCATAGACGAACATTTTCCCATAAGTCTTCTTCAGAATCTTTTAATTCTTGGCTGTAGTCATGTCTATATTTAACTAGCAGTGAGCAGAAGGTCTTGTGTCTCCTATCCTGGGAGTCACTGCCTGCAGGGGAAATTAAAGGTACCCCTTAGCGTACGAAGGAGCGTACAGTACATGAAGAATACATAAAAGCCCCTTGTTTGCCAGTTATTTTTCCCAGGAGAGATGCGTGGGGGGTAGGGAGTGTTTTTTGGTGGTGGTGATGGCTGCTGTTGTTCAGTGCTGCTAGAGTTCTGTAAGGGGGCCTTGGCAGAGTCTGGTGGCTTGTGCTTGTGCTGGGCTTTGATGAGCTCTGGCCACAGCGTCCAGGCTGGAGGCCGATGTCAGGAGGTCCTTTGATATCTAGTGATAGGTTTGTTATCACGGGGCCAGATCAGCAATTACTGAGAACTCACAAAAAACTCTATTCTGCAAGAAGCTGAGCTTTTCAGTTTGGATTTACTTTGTCGACCTCGGCTAGAAAACAAGCTGTGTCAGAGGTTGTTTTACTTGGTTGTTCTGCTCCACTTTTCTGTACTGGGAGATGATCCTGCCATCTGTAGAGTCACTCCCTTGGGTCAGGGCTGCGTTGCAGCGGATCATGTGAAAGCAAACTCCTACGTGGGGCCGGTTTAAGAGCTGAGAGAGCTGAGGGACAGTTCTGTACCTGTCAATTGGCTGCGTCAGCGAAGCTGCTGAGCTGTGGGAGTGGAACAGAGCTGTTGTGTGGGTGCTTTTTGTGTGTTCTGTGGGGACTTTTTTTCCCCTCTTTGTTGTTTTGTTTTGTTTTAAACCTCAGTCAGAATTTACCAGAAACAAAGAGGATAAGATAATTTTCCACACTCTTCTCGCCTTTCCATCTCCCTTCTGTTCTCATTCGATCGAGGCTGTGTTAATGGACAGCAGCCTGTTCTGTTAACAGCCAAAATCACCCTTCATCAATCTTCTGCTGGTAGAGTACTTTTGGTTTTTCCCTTTCCCTGGTTCATGATGTCAGCAGATGTGAACTGCGCGGTGCCAGGGCTTTGCACTGGCAGACAAAGCTGAACAAACTATGTCCAGAGCAGCCCCCGTCACAGCGCCCAGCCCTGGTGTTTGCAGGAGCCCCCCAGCAGTTCAGGGTAGCTCCCGCTGTCACCCCACCCTTACAAAAGAACTTCTTGGATATATTGTAATAGAATTACTAAATGTCTTTGCAGAAAACAAGATTTTGGCCGTTAATTGGTTTGTGTCTGGGCATCCTGAAGCTGATGCACAATTAAGTGGGTGTACTGTCGCTCGCTACGCATGGGGTGGGGCAGGGGCATCTTTGAGAATGATGCTGCCCTTTCGGGGCTTGCAGAAGAAAATGTGAAACTCGGAACTGATCTGTTACAGTTTGTGAGACTAGCACTGTTTTGTTCTGGAAACATGTGTTTCTGAAAAGCATGCAGAAACCCTGAGTTGTATCCACTCAAACAGGCTCAACAGAGAGCAAGCTTTCAAAAAAATCAAGTGGGGACATACTTGTTACCTCTGAGGTATGTGTATCATCCTTCTCCTGGCCCACCCAGAACCTCCCACTTCTTTTTTTTTTTTTTTTTTTTAATTGAAAATGATCTAAATGAAGGACTTGCCATCGTTTCCTACCAAGCATTGGGCCTTGATGATTAGCTGCCAGAACCTGGTTGCTCCTCAGTATGCAGTATCTCTTCTCTTCAGAAGCACAGTGATATTAAGCTTTTATGTATGTTAGAATTTCAACTCTGTCGGTGTTTGTGAGCACACTTTTGTATTGCACTATTTCAGGATTTTCTGGGATCTGGAGACCCCAAGGACACGAAGATGCTGATAAAAAAACAAGCGGATTGGGCCAAGAACATCAATGAACCAAAAGCAGCAGTGGAGATGTACCTGTCTGCAGGCGAGCACATGAAGGCCATAGAACTCAGTGGGGATCATGGCTGGGTCAATATGTAGGTCTTAGTTCCATCTCAGAAATAATATATGATAAAAAGTCAAATGAGTTGTTATGAATTCTGCACAATTTTAAAGTAAGACAGAACTGGTTTGGTACGTGCCGTCGTTTATATCAAATTGAGTGTTTGAAGCACATCTACAATGAAAGTGTTTTAACAGTTACATATGCTTAGAGGGTATGGACATAAATATGTTACAAAAAGAAATGCATTACAGCAGTGAAGAGCATGGATGGGTTCATCCGTGGTATGAGACAGTCTTCTAAAATATGCATGTCTTGGGCTTTCCAGAGTCATCACCGCAGCAGTGCTTGTATCTGATAGCCTGTTTCTGCTGGTTTAAGCTGTTAAGGATAATCATTTAGTGGGTAGAGAGGGCAACTAGAGTACAGAATGCCCAGAAATTCTGGGACTGCTCCTCTCACTGCTCAGACTCTCCTTGGTTTGCAGTAGGTGACACTGTGGGTCGTTTGCTGCATTGCTGCGAGATCTCGGACAGGTCGCTCAGCCTTCCCTCGCCTCGGTTCTGCTGTGTGGCAAGGGGGTAGCGTTTACTCGGGGCCTTTGTCCAGGTCAGGGGTGAGGGAGGGTGTCCCATGTCACTTAGTCATGTAGGACTTGCTCCCTCCCTTCGACCTCATGACTCTGCAAAGAGCCTCAGATACAGAGTTGCACATGTGAGCAAAGCCGGGAGGAATGGGTTTTGATGTCGTAAAAGGAAAATGAAGAATCTGGAATGTTTACTGAAAGCTGTTTCAACAGTATTGCATGGTACTACTATTGTGATATTTATTAAATACTAACGGATTAAAGGTGAAGTTACTACAGTAATTAAACAAAAGGCAAACCAACAAGGCAGAGCCTGAAACATCTGGCTTCTTTTCACTGGGTCTAGGTTAATTGAAATAGCTCGAAAACTGGATAAAGCTGAGCGTGAGCCTTTGTCAAAGTGTGCCTTCTATTTTAAGAAGCTTGATAACCCCGGCTATGCAGCAGAAACCTACATGAAGGTCGGTGACCTGAAAGCATTGGTCCAGCTCCACGTGGAGACTCGTCGCTGGGAAGAAGTAAGCATGCCCTTGATTTCTGTCTGAACCCACCACTTCTTGCTGCTGCTGCCTGCAAGGGAGGGAGGCAAACGTCTGGCTCCCACACCTCTGCAGTGAAGGGAGAGGGAGGCTTCTCTAGAATGTGATTCAGAGCATTTCAGTTCATTTTGTGTGTTCAGTGTTTGCTTGGTGGTGGTTTTTGGTTTGTTTGTTTTTTAATTTCCTGGGTGAATATTTCTTGGTCTCACTTCTGAGCACCATTTTTTGCCTGTTGAGTTATAGCTGCCCACTGCCTGTGGTAATCCATGGGATGCATCTAGCCCATTAGAAAGAATAAATAGTAATTATGTCATGGGAAATTCTGCTTTGAACTGTATTATTTTTAATTTGGACACACACAAGTGAGAATAGCACACAGAGAATTTAGATCTGAGGGGTGTGTGCTATGTTTAGTGTGGACCCCACTCTGTAACTGGATTTATACTTCTGATTAGGTAAAGTTCTGACTTCACCATGATTCCCCCCCCCCCCCCCATAAAAAACATGGGTCTGTCAGTACGACCCACTTCACAGTCATCATTAGTTTTTTGTTACTGTTTCTTTGATAGTTTTTGTTGTTGTCCCTTTAGTTTCTTAAGGAAATGTTTTCAGAGTGCTGCTGGAATTGCCAAACACCCTCCCCCAGTTATGTGTGCGCTCTGGAAAATGGTAGACTTGGTCCTTTATTGACTAGTTAACAAGTTTAGAAAGTGAGTCTGCACTGCATGTAATGCTGCTTCCATTTCTTTAGGAGATACATTCAGTAAAAATACAAATATTTTTGTCTCTTGCTGTGAAATCTACTAAATTTCTTAGATAATGACTTTGAAATTTCCCTGTTTCAATAACCAGACTTTTGCTATGCTTAGCTGCTTTTCTTTTGTTGTTGATTGCTTTTTTATTTTAAAATACATTAGTTTCATACTGGAGAAAATATGGATTACACTTTTTATTCTCTGTGTGTATTTTTATTGTGAATTTACTTAGAGCTAAAGGATTAATCCCACAGAGTATTCTAAGCCCTTTAACTGTTTAAACCGTGCAATATTCTAACAATTACTTTTTTATTTACCTCAGGCATTTGCTTTGAGTGAAAAGCATCCTGAATTCAAGGATGATGTCTACGTCCCTTATGCTCAGTGGCTAGCAGAGAATGATAGATTTGAAGAAGCCCAGAAAGGTAAGAACACCACTGACAGCTCACTGGTCACTCAAAATTTACTCTGTGCTTTTCCAGTACAGAATATTGCAGTCTCTGCCCTGGAGGGTTTCTCATCAGTGGGATTCAAAGCCAAACAGAATCTGCATTTTCATGCCAGTCTTAAAATAAGTGGAAGTCTCCTCACTTGATCAGAAAATGAGATGGATCTATCAGAAGTGATGGCATCTAAATACAGCTCCAGATTTTCCATCCTGTGAATCTGAGATTGGCACATGGCAATAGTATTTGGCATATAAGCTGGACTCTCTTTATTAATATTTTTATCACAATAGAATTCAAAATGTAGTGGCCACCTTACAAACCTGAGTGGAAAGTACAGTTTTTCTTTAGATTTAGGTAACATTGGGTTTGTACAAATAAAATTTCCCCACCTCCCTTTATTTATTTATTTTAATTTTCATGTATTGTCTTAGATTTATAAAATTACCTTTTAAAGACATCTTTCAGCTTTCCACCGCGTGGACAGGCTTCAAAATTGCTAACTGGTTCCTGGGACCAGGAGCTGTTGAAGCAAGCTCCGTGTGCAGCCAGCCTGGTTTCAGTGTGGTTACTGTTCTCAGGTGCAGCTCCACGTGAGTGCAGCGGCTGCTGTTTCCAGAGCCTGCTCAGACCTAAGGGTACAACAGCTCTGGCTGACAAGGGCCAGGCTCCCCAGCGTGCTTTGTCACCACACAGAACTAGTTTCTGTGTCTCGACACCAAACCTCAGAGCACCAGGTTTAGGGCGGTTTGGTAGCTGCACGCAGAGCTCTGTGAATATAGGTGTCTTGTTCCACAGAATATAGGTGTCCTGTTCCCAGTTTGTTCCACAGAGCTCTGTGCTGCTGTGGCTCAGCAAATACAAACACCCCAGAACTGGGTGAGCTCGAGATCGCTCTGTGAGAACTTGGTTCTCTCTGAGCTACCTGAATCCAGAGGCAGCTGCGCTGGGGGCTGAGTTGCCTGGGGTTGGTTGCCCCCATCCCCGTTAGCCTCTGTCAAGGCTTTGTTTGCCAAATGCCTGTCTACGAAGTGAGAATTCAGGATCTTACCTTATAGTGGCCTCTGATTATCAAATAAAGAAATGCTGTTACTAAATGATAGTGAATGTAGTAAATGCTGAGCATTTTGAAAGAGTGCAGCATTACAAACCGGAGCACTAATGTAAAACATGCATTTATTGTAGTTTTGAATGAACTTGTGATTGGCAGCGTTTAGAGACTGCCATTGTTTGTCTAGAGATCTAATCATCATAGCCTTTTTGCTCTTTTCTATACGTAAAAGCAGCAGGCAGTGTTGTACAGAACCTGAGAGCTGAGACCATGCAAAAACCACAAAATACCGACAGATGCTTTTCATGTTCCATTAGTGTCGCTGCTTTCAAGGAGAAAAATACCAGTGTATAATCCTTTTTATCCTGCCCTGGATGGACTACTTGATATTGGCTGAATAGATTGCTCTTAATTTAAAAACATTAATTTCAGTTAATTGATATAATCGCGCTGTAAAATCCTCTTTGTTTTGGCCTCCGTAGCGTTCCACAAGGCTGGCAGGCAGAGCGAGGCTGTGAGAGTGCTGGAGCAGCTAACGCACAACGCCGTGGTTGAAAGCCGGTTTAACGACGCAGCCTATTATTATTGGATGCTTTCCATGCAGTGTTTAGATATAGCCCAAGGTAAGCAACCGAAAAGAAGGTTGTGTTTGTTACCTCCTTGTGCATGCAGGCAAACAGCCCCTGAATTGTGCTGGCGTTGCTGCAACCACTTCACCGTTGGGTGGCTTTGTTTGGGGGTTTTTTAATGCTGTGCATAACTCTGGCTTGTGCTATTTTTGTCCTCCCTCTGGTTTTCCCATGTGCTTATTTAAGACAAATAAGCAAACGAGCAGCATCAGCATGTGTAAACTTCCTTTGAAATCGGACTAGAGTCAAAATCATGTCCCCTGGGACCGTGTATCCTCATGTACCTTCCCACACACAACGAGAGAAGCGACTGGAGGGTTAACATGCTGGTAAATAAAAGATGATCTCGGAGTGTAAGATACATCTAGTATTTGAACATAGGTTGGAAAGGTACTTTATAAATGGTTACTGCTGACAGAGGTTATTCGTCAGCTCTTGTCTTGTCTTCTGAATGTATTTCACTGGGAGAGAGGTGGAGCCAGTAGTTAATAGGTGTAATTTAGTAATAATGAATGCAAAAGATTGATAATGCTGCCTTTTGCCTGGTGCTAAAAGTACCTTTGGGTGGTTTTTTAATTCAGCTGATGCGTGATAGTGCTGATCTGTTACCCCTCAGGTTTTTTAGAGATGCAGATTTTCCCAAATGGCTTAGTAGTATTTTTAGTATTTATGAAACAAACATTTCAAAACTAATTCTATTCCTAAACTTGAAGTTATAGATGAGGTTTCCAGTGATGCACACCTACTATTTTCTATCTTTAACTGAGCTGTAGCCTCTAGCTATGTTAAAACCATTGCCTCAACTGTTCTGTGCTTTACCATGATTGTTTTAGACCAGAAATTTGCTCAGAAAAATGGCAAGTCTGTATCACATGTGATGTGCACAGGTAGATGGGAACACTTGAACTGGTACATACCTCTTCTGCAGGTGCTGGCACTAATATCATAATAAGCTGTTTTCTTCCAGCTGAGTCTCATAGACCCATCTTGGAGACAAACTCACACTAATACCTTTGCCTTCCGCAGAGAGGGAACCACAGAAGACCGAAATGTTACAGAAGTTCCATCACTTCCAGCATTTGGCAGAAGTTTATCACGTCTATCACTCTATTCAAAGATACACTGTAAGATACTCACTTCAGAAGCTGTGTCTTTGTGCTTCCTGAGCATTCTTGTTTACGGAGTCCAGAAAGAACTAGGAATAATTAATGACTTTTCAGGAAATTAAAATATTGAGTGTAGATTAGTAATACTGTATAGTAACCTTATTTATTTCTTTGCCTTCTGTTGTACTGTACAACAACTGCTGTTGCCTCAGTTCCTGAAAGCTGCAGTGCGGCTCTAGCAGATCTGCCTTGTCTCGGTGTGGGTGGAAGACGTGCCGACAGCTTCCCACCCCCAGCCCTTTTTTGCTAGTTACGCTGGCTTGGCTCCACGGTGACCCGAGGCTCTGGTCCTGCACGGGCTGTGGTTGGCTTTCCCTTTAACTGGGGGTAAAACAAGGCTGAGCAGAAGGCAGCCCCCAGCTCAGGGGTTGTCCCAGTGTGGTGCGTGTCCCAGCAGCGGTGTGTCAGCTATTCCAAGGTGACGAGCAGCCAGGAGTGAGGAGCTCCTGCGACTTCCAGCGATTACAGTGATGTTGCTGCCACTGTTGGTGAAAATATCTTTTGTAAAATGTTTGAGAACCCCTGATCTGTGCCCCTGCCCAAAGGAAGACTCTGTGCTGGTCTGACTACTTCAGGCCTTACAGTGGTGGAGTCTGTACACTGCTGCTGGTCAGGCTGCCTTCATTTTGAAATAGCCTGTTAAAGATTCTGATTTAGCTCCTTGGAACTTCCTCTCTCTTTCTGCATGTAGCAGGCATGAGCTTTGGCAATAAAAACATGCAAAATCCACTTGCTATATTCTGTCAGCACCTCTTCGTTTCGCAGCTGTATGGGAGCAACACGGCACTTGAGATGCCTGGTGCTGTGATGCTTTGTGATACGAGTTGTTGGTTTTCCAGCTTAGAAATACGTGTCTGTATTTTTTAATACCACAGGAGGAGCCTTTCAGTTTCCACTTGCCTGAAACCCTCTTCAATATTTCCAGGTTTCTGCTTCACAGCTTAACAAAGGAGACTCCTTTGGGGATCTCAAAAGTGTATCCTTCAGATACGGTACAAAATCAAGAAGTTATCTTGAGACACGTGAAAGGAATAATTGACGTTGGTCCACAATGCAGAGATCTCCTGTAGGGTACCTTCTCTTCCAGTGCTGGTCACAGTTAATGGAAACTGACTTCTGTCCCTAAGGAAATAATCAGCATCTTCAAACCATTGTGTGTTTAACTGCACTACCTTCTTTTGTTTATTTCTTTCTTTATTCATCAAATAGTTTTGTCGGGCTGTACAAGTGAACTAAGGTGTAATGCTCAAAGCCACCCCCCCAGCTGGCGTGGCCTCACGTGAGGCTGGTGTAGCTGTGCCGTGTCTGCCGGGGAACGGGCACAGCTTTGTGGCGCACCCGTGGAGAGCACGCTGCACAGCCCGGCTGGTGAGCCCGCAGGGATGCACCTGCCTGCCAAAGAAGGGTCGCTGGGTGCCACAGCCAGGCCTGACTTTCTTGGGTTTGCTGAATTTATGGCTTCGGATGGGAGGGTAGCTTTCCTCTTCGTAACTTCCTCGCTTATGAATGTGTAACCATCATAAAGCATTTCATAGCATGCCTTGCGCTCAGCAGCTCCTGCTGTGCCTTGATGGGAGGCAAAGACAGCCCTTAGTCCATATGCTTTATTTCCAATAAGATCACGTGTATTTAGCTGGTGTCTGTGGGTTGCTGGTGGTGTAAGACATTTTTCTCCATGTATTTATTTATTTTATTTTGCTGTGAGAAAATCCATTCACCCTAAGATTACGGATATTTTGTAAATGGAGTCAGATTATTTAACCAAAGCAGTGTTTATGTAGGGTCAGTTCCTTACCTTGCTAATGATCGCCCACAGACGTTTTGATAGCTCCTTCACACTTATTTTTAAATGGAGTTATGTAAACAGATTTCCCCTGTTTAAAGTACCCGTGTGGGATACGCTTCATTGCACAACGTGCCTGTTCCGGACTCGGGGTATTGCAGATTTTCCTAAATGCCATATGTATATTTGTTCCTTAATTAAACTGTAGCAATACATTATTTGCCCTGGCAAAGCAGAGTAAAGCTCTCGGTGCATATAAACTGGCTCGTCACGCCTATGACAAGTTGCAGGGACTGCAGGTCCCAGCCAGGTTCCAGAAATCCATCGAGCTGGGCAGCCTGACAATCCGGTCCAAGCCGTTCCATGACAGTGAAGTAAGTTGTGATGTGTTTCGTGTTGGTCATTAATATGTGCCCTAATCCCAGAATCTGAGTTGCTGCACGCACAAAAAAATCTGAAATACATTATGCATAGATCTATTTCTGCTGGAAGCACAGTCCTTTTATTGTTATTCTTCGGGTCAGACTTCCTTTTGCTCCTGAGAACAAATTAAAATCAGCCCTTTCTTTATGGGCAGCTTCCATCCTCCCTCTCGTGTCTCGCATCCACCTTCCTCTCTGCCTATTAATTCTCTCAAGCCCTTTTCTCTCCCATCCACATGCAATTACTCTGCAGTCTTTGTCTCACTCTCCAGCTGGAGGTCACTTTCATTTGTCCCGCTCCGAGCACTCCTCCCTCCTCCCCCTCTCCACGGAATGACCTTCCTGCCTTAAGTGTTATTTTAACACCTTTTCTTCTTTAACTGAAGTCTGACTTTCTGCAGTGCTCTATAAAGCTGGATCTCACGGAGTACTCACTAAAAATAAATTGTATTGTGCAAGCGAACGTGCACCTGGCCACCTGAAATAATAGAAACACAGTCTTAAGAACTGCCTAAAATAACTGCGCTCTTGAAGAGAGATTAATTAATTGGAGAACTTGAATGTGGCCAAACTTTACAGCAAAAAACTTTACTTGGGTAACCTCTTCCACTGCTTTTGTCACGGTGTATTTGATGCAGAATTCTGCTCCTGTCACTGCAAAGGCAAGGTGAAAATTTAATTGTTAGAATGGTGACGACAGCTATTTTTAATGTGAAAACTCGCTGCTTTATTGAAAAGGGAAAGCATGCTCAGATGTTAGAGGGTCTGATTTCACAGCAGTATTTCTCCAGATCAGCGGTGGGTAGTGGTGGTGGTGGTGTGATCCGACGGAGACCGTAGTTAATTGAAAACAAAGAGTTCAGGACGTGCTGATCTGTTTACGATGAGCATGCTCTGTGTGTGTCTTTGCAGGAGCTCGTGCCCTTGTGTTACAGGTGTTCCACCAACAACCCTCTGCTAAATAACTTGGGGAACGTCTGCATTAACTGCAGACAACCTTTCGTCTTCTCCGCTTCCTCCTACGGTGCGTTGGAGTATGGCATGTGGTTGTGCTTTTCCAGTAGATAGATGGTAACTGAACAGAGCGGTCAGTACTTAATTTCTTCTCTCTGGAATGTTGTTTGGGCAAACAAATGTTTCCTTTTAACGTTGTTAGATTCTGGTCGCAGGGCTGTTGGGTTTCATTGCAAGACAGCAGCAGCAGAAGTCTCTTTGTTGGGAGGCAGTGGGTGTGTCAAGTGCTTCGTTAACACAGATGGGATCCTTTCAGAAGTGGGGGGGGGTTTGGGTTGGTGTAATTTAATTTCATTTAGCTTGCTGCATGAGCCCATGTGGGCAGAACAGCAGGGGCACAGAAGCCAGGGGGTACCGTTTCGAAGGGGCACGGTCTCTTCCAGCCGGCGTTGCCGTTGCTCTGGCAGGTCACACGCCCCTTGCTTTCACACCCCCCAGAAGTGCTGCACCTGGTGGAGTTCTACTTGGAAGACGGCATCACAGACGAAGAGGCTGTAGCTCTCATTGACCTGGAATCTCCAAGACTGAATAAAAGAGAGAAGCTATGGCGAGAGACGATGAGTGACTGTATCCTTTTGACTGAAGTTGGTTTCCAGCCCTTTTCTTAGGGGAGAAAAGCAACAATTTTTAAACTTTTTTCCAACCCTAGGTTATTTTATCTTTTTTTTTTTTTGTCATATGACTGACACAAGTACAGTTGCATTGTGTTTCCCTTTCAAGACAGGATAAAAAAACCAAAGTGATGTTTTAACTAAACCTAATGTTTTCATAAAGTTGTTTGATCAGGACAATTTGTTTCTAATCATGTGGAGTGTCTCTCTTTAACAATGGAATGCGATGCTTCACCTATTCTGCTGTAACTGATTTCTGTAAAGAATGGGGAGAATCTAAAGTGTGTTACTCACTTCCAAGAACAGCGTGCTTTAGAGCTGCCTTCCCCTAGCCAAGGGAAACCAGCGTGGACTTCCTTCATTCCTGTGGGAATCTGCTCTGTGTGCTTTGGCGTCTGGAGCTCCCAGGTGCCATGGGGGCCATGTAGTAGTTGGTGCAGAGTCGTGCATGAGAAAACACAACCTCTGACTAAAGCTGCTAAAAATGTGATTTAAATTTCATGTGCCTTTTGTCATCTGTCAGGAGGGGGCAGAGAGGGAAGAAGGCTGAGCTGATGTCATGCTTGGTTGTGGTCACTTCTGCCCTTCTGCAGCAGCTGCAATGACAAATTTCCCCAGTTGCCATGAACCACAGCGAGCCCTTTTCTAGTACTTTCTGTAATAATCTGGGCTCTGTAACAGCTTGAGAATGCTCTGCCTCTCTGGACACCGGTCCTGCTGTAAGTGTTGCTGTTTATGCTGCGAGTGCTGGCTGCTGCAAGGACAGCTAACTGTAGGAACTCTTGATCTTCCTTAAGAAATGCTTCTAGATGCACAGAGCTTGAGGCTTGATGACAGTACAGATGTTGCTGAAGATGACGATCCCTTTACAGCAAAACTGAGCTTTGAGGTCAGAGCCTTATCTGCATCTTCCAGTAGTTTCTTTCTTGCCACCAACAGAAATAAGAGAAAATGTTAATGTACAGTCCATGCTGCTCTTCTGGGGTGAATGTGTTACAAAGGCTGCCACAAGAGAGGCACGAAGCAGGGGGCTGGAAGAGCGGGATGGAGCTTGTGATGGAAAGGGATTTACTAGTTAACTTCTCAATTAAAAAAAAACAACTAAAAAAAACCCAAACCACAAAGCAGCAAGCATCTTAAAGTCAACATTCCTGTAATTTGGTTTTGTCATCATCCAGTGGCACAGGAGGGCTGTTCCCCAGGGTATTTCTGTGTCTAGGTGTAAACCAGCTGTCACGGTGAGGTTTTAATGAAGACTCTGGGCATGGGTGTTATTTACAAGGAACTGGGTTAAAATGACTGATGGAAGCTCTGAATTGCCAAGTTAGAGATGTGGCTGGATGCTGCTGTCGCTGAAGGTGCTGATAAACTGACAGTGAGTTTGGTGGGACTGGACTCGGGACAATTCTGTATGAGCTTTTTCTACCGAATTTTACTTTGCTTCTTGCAAGATCTTATTAATCCTCAAAGGGCTTTGCGGTTGGTAACTAATTCTTTCTAAATCTGCTCTCCTGCAGCAAGGAGGCTCAGAATTTGTTCCAGTGGTTGTGAATCGTGCTGTTCTCCAGTCCATGAGCCGGAGGGACGTCCTGATTAAACGCTGGCCAAAGCCACTGCGGTGGCAGTACTACCGTTCCCTGCTACCAGATGCCTCCATCACCATGTGTCCATCATGTTTTCAGGTACTGTTTTCATGGAGAGGTTTAAAAAAAGTGAAAAAAAAATAAAATAAAATAAAATAAATCCCTACTGAGAACCCTACGGCTGAAACAATTTTAATCATTGAAACCTCATACTCTAAAATGTATTCAACAAATTCCCAAATGATGTCGAGACAGACAAGGCAATGAAAACCAAGAAATAAGCCGTGCGATGCACAGAGGAGCAGCTGCCTTCTGAACGCTGTGAGGTAGCTGAATTTGAGAAGCTGCACTGACAGCAAGCCAGAGCCTCCCAAGCAAACCTTGGCTGAGCAGCAAATGCTGATTTGTATTTATTTCCTTGTGCTCTGCCCCTCTGACTTTCAGCCGTGGCCAGCGGGGAAAATCTGTCAGAAACTGTGTTAGCTCGTGGTTCAGTCCCTCTCCTTCCCTGCTCGGGAGCAGCTTTCTGAGGTGCTGGAATTGACTCACGTGTGCTTGCACAGAAATGGGCTAATTTTTGCCCCTCCTTCTGCGAAAGTGATTAATTGGTTTGTGCCTCTTCAGCAGCACTGGTGGTGGTCTGTGAAACGCCGGCTGCTCTGTTCTGGGTTTTAGCGCTCGAGCAATTGAAAGGTAGAGGAGCAGCTCTCTTGGAACAGCAGCTTCATAACGTCTGTGCTGCGGAGAAGCCACGGAGCTCAGTTTGTGTTTTCTTTGAGCTACTCACAAGCTAACTTGTCCCTAAATCTGTTCCTAATTAACAGATGTTTCACACGGAAGACTACGAGCTTCTCGTACTCCAGCACAATTGTTGTCCATTCTGTCGACGGAGAATAGATGAGTCAAACCAATGAAGAAAAACAATCTTATACCTCAGCTGACAGACTTCCCTCTTGGCTTGGCACAACACTGCTTAGATCCGTAGAGTTTTCCTAACAACTGAAGTAGTCTTGTTCCAGTTTGTACATGGGTGGAACAAAGTTGAAGAAAAAATACTGTTTTAAACTAAACTGCCTGTTGTGGTGAATGTCCTCTGCATTTCCCAGGCAAGCAGCTGAAGTGCCACAGGTCTTTGCAGGAATGTTTCTAGGGTCAAGTTCAGCCTTCAAGTAATTGTTGTTTTTACTCCAACTTGTGTTAGGACTTGATTTGCTACTTACTATGTACCCATTATTGGCAGATCTTCAAATAAACAGAACTATTTTTCACTTCTCTTTGTCTCAGATTTTGCTGTAATCATGCTTCTTTGGAGGTTGATTGTAATTTTTTTCTTCCTATTCCATTTGGACGGGAACAGCATTAGAGTTCAGAGTTCTTAGGGTGTGATCTTAGGAGCTGGTATCGAGGACCATCTCTCATGGTCACCCTGAGAGGAGGGGGGCAAGGATGTTAGTCTGTGTGGAATTCACCCCGTTAAAGCACAGGACGGCAGGGTGTGCACAGAGGGATACATTTCATCTTAACCAGCTACCCAGACATGAGTTCCCTGCGGCCACGTGTGTGATCCTGGTAAGAGTAGATGGTTTACTCCTAATGGAAAACACTGCTGGCCTGGTGGGATAAACTGGATGTACTTGCAGGCTTCTAGCTGTTCTGGGGTGCCAGGCAGGAACACCAAAGAGCTGAGGGCCTGGGGTCAGCCCGTAGTTCCCACAGCACCTCCTCTGTACCCGGGGTAGGAGATTTCCTCACTGCTGAGGAAATCAGAAGTGATGTCACTCGTGGTACTGAACCCCCATGACTCCTGGCCCCATGTCAGCTCCTGGGGCAGTTGTGGTCAAAGCGTGGACCCTGTGCCCTCTCTGAGCTCACGCGGGTCCCTTGGCCATCAAGCTGGCTGGAGTTGTCCTGTCTAGAGCTGCAGGTAAGTGATGCGTAGAGGTCGGTGGACATGGACCTGCCTTCTGCTTCAATCTCTTGCGGAGGCTGATGGGAGTTTAATGATGCAGCTGCTCGGACAAACATGGTGCGTCAGACTCAGCCCCCGTGCAGTAGTTTGCTCACTCCCTCCTTCCCCGCAGCACTGTGGACAAAATCAGAAGAGCAAAAGCCAGAAAGCTCCTGAGTTGGGATAAGGGCAGTTTAGTAAGTGAAGCGAAGCTGTGCATGCAAGCTAAGCAGTAAGGAATCTGCTCCGTGGTTCCCCGTGGCAGGCAGATGTCCAGCATCCCTGCAGGGCCTCTGCATGAGTAACAGTCACCTGGGAAGGCAGACAGCGCAGACACAACATCCTCCTTTCCCTGAGCTTTTATTTCTGAGCATGACATCACCTGGTGTGGAATACCCCTTTGGCCAGCTCTGCGCTCTCCCCGCTCCGGCCGCTCGCTGTGAGGGACAGAGTGGGGAAGGGGAAAACCTGGGTGCTGTGCAAGCTCTGCTCAGCCACAGCTACGGCGCTGGTTTGGGCCCAGATGCGTGCAGCACCACGCGGCTGCTGCGAGGAAGGTTAACTCTGTCCCAGGCAGCTCTAGCCCCCTGTCCTGGCAGCTGAGTCTCCTGCGATGGTCATCGAGTCCTTCTCTGACAGTGGGAGGATTTGTGTAAGTCAGAGCTGGGAAGCGAGGGGTCTCGACTTCGGTCCAGTACAGACTGTGCCCATCTTGCCATGAGTTCTGCTGTTGTGACATCCCGTCTGTCACAGCCTCCCTTTGTTTGGGTTGGGAAATGATGTTCTGGTTCACTGTCCTGAGCTATTGGCTGAGGTGGTTGATGCTGGTGAAGCAGCTACCACGTGAGCAGCGCCAGTGACGGCTCCGTTCCTGCTTGCGTCCCTCTTGCACGTGGCCCCCTGCAGCAGCACTACTGGGTTTCTGACCCCCTCGATGGTTCCTGACCAAGTTTACTCCATTTGCCACTTTGAAAACATTCCATTCTAATCACCCTCATCTGCTTTCTGACTCATCCATCGCTGTTTGCAGTGAAGACTTTGTGATGGACATGGATAAACAAAGCTGCTGGGGATGGGAGCCAGGGTGGAATTCAGCTGGTCCTCCCAGAACTGCTGGCTTTGCAGAGCTAGCGGGAAGGAAAAATTTTAAAAAGAAATAGATGGGGATTGCTGTGACAGAGATAAAATGGGTCCAGCAAAGAAGCTTTTTTCTCCTGTTTTTAACCAGCTCTGAATGCAGTCCAGGTTTGAAAAGTGTGTTGGGCTTTTCCAGGCAAAACCACACCCGACACGTCCCGTACGTGTGAAGACATTCTGGTCCCAGTCTGCCCAGTGCCACTGACGCTCTCGGGCGACCACGATCCCTGGCTGTATCAGGAGTCCCACCACAGGGCTTTTGTCCAAAGCTGTTGTGAGTGTTCGACCAGCAGTTGTCTTTGGTTTGCCCTGTTCTCCTACCCCGTTCCCGCTTGCCTGTCCCGCGGCCGTGCTCCAGCGGTGACGCAGGGCAGGCCCTAAGCTGCGCGCAGCAGCTGCTAACCTCAGCAGTGGCTTATTGCATCAGAGCTTAAGGTGCCGTATTTGTGTGCTGGGAAGATAAACCCTTAATCCTTCTTGTGTGCCCAGGTACAAGTGCGAAGCGCTGCACTTGCAGTTAGCTGGTGGCACTGCCCCGGCCTCGGCAACACGTGTGAAAAGTTAACGGAGCGGCACTCAGGGTGAGCGGGGGGTGTGCGAGGACGCAGAGATTTCACAGTAATGTGAAGCGAAGACCTTTGGGACTGTCCCGAGTGATTGTGGCCACAGCCAGCCAGCTCTTCCTTTGTCTGTGTTGCAGCACTCCAGCTCTTTCAGACCTTCCTGGCTCAGAGCGAAGGTCTCGCAGCTTGGTCTCCTCTTTAAAGAAAGCACAGCGCTTTGTGCTTTTTCCCTTTAAGCTTTTCGTGTGTGCTGAACTAACCCACAGGGAACACAGGTAAAAACTAGGCCAGGACTGAAGGAAGTTTAAGCCAAGAGGGCATGAGCTTCTGCCCAGCTTGCCCCTGTGAGCTCCAGTGGCTCTGGCACATCCTCCCGTGCTGATGAGGCTCCAGAAATTCCCACTCCTCTGCTCCTGGCAAGGAATACTCGGATCAGCCCCTGGCTGCAGCCCCAGCTGCCAGGGGAGGTGGGTGCTCAGGCCCCCTCCAGCCCCTCTCCCCTACCCCAGGTCCTTCCTGAGCCTCCATGGGGAACCAGCCAGTGCCTGCCAGGCAGAATGGTACCGACTGCTACCGAGAACGGTGGTACAGAGTGGGGGTGGGGGAGAGAAGAGATGGGGAAAATAGCTTCAGAGCTTAAAAAATAACTGTGCTGCTGGGAACCACCTCCTCCAGACGAGAGATCCACTGTGGTTTGCTTCACTGTGCTTACTCTGCTCTGCATGTCCCGTTCCCTTTGAAAAATTAAGAAAACATAACGTCTGAGTTGCTGGTTGGCACCGAGAACGTTTCCAGCACAACCGAGTGCGTGGAGTGGGGGGCGGAGAGACCCGGAGGCCGTGGGAGGCACTGGGAATTCGATGATTCTGCAGGGCTTCGGGGAGGTGGAAGATGTCTGTCAACCGGCACATGAAGTTGAGTGTTGGCTTCAGCTCAGAGCCTCCCTTCAGCACCCTTGTCCAGCAGCCACCTCAGCACCAGTGCAGAATGACACCTGTTCAGGGAGGGTTATTTATGAGGTGTTCCCAGTGCAATTGGCTTGACCCGAACCACACACGAAGCCAGGCACAGGGGAGATGGCCCAGGGGGAAACCTCGGCAGGGGCTGTGTTTCGCTGGGGAGCTCACACCTCCCCAGCCCAACCCTGCAGCAGAAGACGGGGTGGCTGAGGGCACATGGAAGAAGTGTTGGTGATGCTGCCTGAGATCACCCTTCCGCAGCTCCCCCCGGGAATGGGTGTGATGGTGGGGACAGCTCTCCGGTGGGGACTAGCTGGTGTCATGGACACGTTTCCCGGTGTAAGAACAGGCCTGGGACAACCCCTGTCACCAATGGACCACACACCCCACACCTGCCCAGCCCTGCCACCATCTGCAGCCCCAGACCCACAGTCGTGGGGGTTTGAGTTGCAAACTTCCCTCCTGTTAATGAGGGACCGAAAGGAGCTTCTGTCTGCTGGCAAGAGCTGAAAGCTCAGCCTGGGACCCTTGAGAAAGCGCAGCCAAGAGAAGAACCCCTGTGTGCCTTGTCTTCCCTGGCACCCCCGTGGTAACACGCCCCAGTGCCTCTCTGTGGGGAAACTGAGGCACTTAGATGGATGGGCAGTGTCCCCTGAGTGCCTGGGGAAGGAGGGCCGGGGGCCTTGGGCCAGGGGAGTGCCCCCCTAGGTGACAGCAGAGTGAGCTGTGGGTGTCCAGCTCAGGCTCATGGGGTGCAAGGATGGCCATGGGTACAGGGCCCACCCAAACCCTGGCTCCCTGGGGAGCGAGACTGCAAGTGAGGTTGCCATCTGGGTTGGGCCCCCCAAATGAAAGGCTCCTCTTTACATATGACCATGAGCCTTGGTCTCCAACAATGACAGCATGGGCCGAAAACAGGTGTCACCTTAATACCTCCCCAGGAAAGCCAATTACCCCTGGATGATTATGATTAATAATTCTCTAAGCCCTAATCACGCTGACACCAATGCCTGCAGCTTACCCCGGGGGGCACTTTATAAAGGGTGCCCTGCGGAGGGGAGCGTGGCCGATTCTCCTCAGGGTGACAGCGAAGGCTGAGAGGTGGCGGGAGGTCCACTTCAGAGGCGACCCTCCCGCACTCAAAACCCACCCCTGAGTAAGTGCAGAAGGCACTTCAGGAACCGCAACCATGAATGGGACAGAAGGCCAAGACTTCTATGTGCCCATGTCCAACAAGACCGGGGTGGTACGGAGCCCCTTCGAGTACCCCCAGTACTACCTGGCTGAGCCCTGGAAGTTCTCGGCGCTGGCTGCCTACATGTTCATGCTGATCCTGCTCGGCTTCCCCGTCAACTTCCTCACCCTATATGTCACCATCCAGCATAAGAAGCTCCGGACGCCTCTAAACTACATCCTTCTGAACCTGGCGGTCGCCGACCTCTTCATGGTCTTTGGAGGCTTCACGACCACCATGTACACTTCGATGAACGGGTACTTTGTCTTTGGAGTAACAGGGTGCTACATCGAAGGCTTCTTTGCGACGCTGGGTGGTAAGTTTTCCAAACAGTCACAAATCTTCTGCCAGGACTTGCCCCAGATTTTAGGAGGGGGAGGGAGGACGCCCAGATGATCTTGGAAAATGTGGCACCTGGAAGATCTTTGGTGAGCTGCCGATGTGGGCCAAGGCAGCTGCAGTGTTTCAGGGTGGAAGGTGAGCAAAGTGACAAGTGACATGGTTTTTTTTAATCTTATTTTGGTAGCCAACCTGCTCAGTACCCTGAGAGCAGCAGTGGAGCAGTGAAAAGCACCCAGCAGCAGATTTTGCAGTTGTTGGATTTGCACATCTTCTTGGCTGGCTTTCTGACTTGAGAGATGACAAATTTCTCCCCCCTGCTCTGTGGGGCTGAGTCTGCCACTCGCTCTGCTGCGGTGCCTGGTGGCACAGGCCAGCAGAGCTGGCTCTCCTCCCCGTGCCAGCTGGGCTGTGCCCGAAACAGATGTTAAATAAAACCTGAGTGTCTAAAACCGCCCCCTCCGGCAGCTCAGCCCTCAGACACAGGCAGCTGCTCTGCTGGTTTAGTCCCCGTGGCACAAGTTCCTGGAAAGCTGCGGGTGGGGAGGAGAGATGCTGGGATGAGGGGCACTCGCTGCGTCTCCGAGCAGGACCATAGTGGTGCTGTCCAGGGTGGGTGCTGGGGTCCAGCCGTGGATCTCAAAGCACAGCAGCGCAGCGGTTGCTGGGGGTCCGTGGTGCAGGGAGGAGGGGTCTGCTCGTGCCCTCCTACTGCATCTGCACGTGGCCTTTGTCCTCTTTCCAAACCCTTGGTGTGGATTTACCCGCTGCCAGGGGTCTTCCTTGGGAACAACAGTCCGGGGAGGCCTTGTGCTGCTATCAGCATGTTTTTCTCCTCCTGTTGCTCAAAGTCCCCGTGTCCCTTTCCCCTGTCTCCCCGGTGCAGGTGAAATCGCCCTCTGGTCACTGGTTGTCCTGGCTGTTGAGAGATACGTGGTGGTCTGCAAGCCCATGAGCAACTTCCGCTTTGGGGAGAACCACGCCATCATGGGCGTTGCCTTCTCCTGGATCATGGCCCTGGCCTGCGCAGCCCCCCCGCTCTTCGGCTGGTCCAGGTAGGAGCACCTGGGGCCGGGAGAGCCCGGCCGGTGTCGGTGTCGGCTGGGTCACATCCCCCCTGACCTGACGGGCGGCTCTCCTTGCAGGTACATCCCCGAGGGCATGCAGTGCTCCTGCGGGATTGACTATTACACTCTGAAGCCAGAGGTCAACAACGAATCTTTCGTCATCTACATGTTTGTGGTTCACTTCATGATCCCGCTGACGGTCATTTTCTTCTGCTACGGGAACCTGGTCTGCACTGTCAAGGAGGTGGGTACCTGCTAGCGGCAGCGGGCCAGGACCACCCCTGTGCCCAGCGCTGGGAAGGGACCCACACCACGCTCCAGACTGGTGACAGACGGGACCCTCAGGGGGCCAGGCTGGCCCTCCAAGAGAGGGGAAATAGCGACTATGTGCAGCTCAACAACCCCATGCCCTGACCCCGTGTCCCACGCCGGCACAGCCCCCCCAGCTCCATCACACTCCCGTTCCCTTCTGCCCACAGGCTGCTGCCCAGCAGCAGGAGTCTGCCACCACCCAGAAGGCAGAGAAAGAAGTGACCCGCATGGTCATCATCATGGTCATCGCCTTCCTGATCTGCTGGGTGCCCTACGCCAGTGTTGCTTTCTACATCTTCACCAACCAGGGGTCGGACTTTGGGCCCATCTTCATGACCATCCCGGCATTCTTTGCCAAGAGCTCTGCCATCTACAACCCTGTGATTTACATCGTAATGAACAAACAGGTAACTGGCAGGACGACAGGCAGTCTCCTCTTGTGTTTCGCTTTAGAACAGCTTGCAGAGAGGGGTAGCACCTTGAGATACCTGGGAGCTGGGGGGAGTTTGTTTCCAGGTGACCTTGTTCTGGTGTGCAGAAGGGTGACTGTGCAGCTCGTCCTTGGCGTTGCAGAGATGTCGCAGATACAAACCCAGCCTCTCTACAATGACCAGGGGCTGGGTCAGTGCAGGAGCTGGGGCTGTGCCAGCCCCGAGTGTCAGGCAGGGCTGGCAGCAGGCAGGGCATTGGGCTGGCAGGGCAGGGGGCTTACATCAGGCAGGGCAGGCAGGGCTGGCAGCAGGTAGGGCATTGGGCTGGCAGGGCAGGCAGGGCTGGCAGCAGGCAGGGCATAGGGCAGGCAGAGCTGGCAGCAGGCAGGGCAGGTGGCTCACAGCAGGCAGGGCACAGGACACACGGGGCTAGCAGCAGGCAGGGCTGGCAGCAGGCAGGGCAGGGGACAGGCAGAGCAGGCAGCAGGCAGGGCAGAGAGCAGACAGAGAGGAAGGAGGCTCCATGGCACATCCCATCCCGTGCTGCTGCGGTGCTGGGAGCCCCAAGCAGCTCTGCCAGGCTTGGTGGCAGCCCTGTGGCTGGAGCTGCCTGGCTTCCACCCACCTCACCCCGCTCTTCCCTCTCTCCCAGTTCCGTAACTGCATGATCACAACCCTCTGCTGCGGCAAGAACCCGCTGGGTGACGAGGACACATCTGCTGGCAAGACAGAGACCTCCTCGGTCTCCACCAGCCAGGTCTCTCCCGCGTAGACCCCGCCGGAGCGGCCGGTGCTCGGGGTGCCAGTGGCCGCCCCGGGAGCACGGAGCTTGCCCTGCCGCCCGCCCCGCTTCACCACGGCCATGGCCCTGCCGGGCGGGCTCCTCTTTCCTGGCACTAGGCACCCTGGGAACAAGGCTGTAAATGTGTACACACGTTTTGTAATTAAAATGCAAAGGCTTAGCTCCTCCACTAATGGTGTAACCCCCCGTGCTTTTCTGTTCCTCGCGGAGAGCTCGCGCCCCGCTCCGAGCACAGGTCCCGCGGTCTGGTGCCCACGCTGCCCTGGGCCACCCCTGGGCCACCGCACAGCCGCCCTCGCCACACCTCAGTGGCCTGCAGGGACTGGGGCACGTCCCGGCTCTGCTGCTCGACAAGGAGCCTGGTGGGCAGCCCCTGCCATGCTCCAGCTGCCCAGGGTCCAGTCTGGCTGCCACAAGATGCCCCCAGTCCAGCCAGGGGCTCCCAGCTCCAGCCCTGCCCCATCCCCAGTGTACCAGCAGCTGCAGGAGGCACTGTCACCCCTCCAGGGAGGATGAGACAGGGAACCAGTGCACCAGCCCCCCCGTGATGCAGAGGTGATGGCTGCAGACCCTGCCCAGCAAGCAGGTGGTATGGAGGGGACTTGGCAGCACAGCATGGCACGGCACAGCCCAGTGTGGCACAGCCCAGCATGGCACAGCCCAGTGTGGCACAGCCCAGCATGGCATGGCTCAGCATGGCCCAGCTCAGCGTGACACAGCCCAGCACGGCATGGCTCAGCTCAGCCCAGCACGGCATGGCTCAGCCCAGCCTGCCCAGCCCAGCTCGGCGTGTTGGCGCAGCCGGGTGTGCTCGGGGCGGGCTGGGCTCTTGCTCCCCCACAGCACAGCACGCGCACACCGTTCCCGCACCCTGGCACAGCCCCGTTTGATGTCCCCCCAGCAGGAAGCCCCAACGGTCCCACCGTTCACCCCTGGGCACCTCTGGGCCTCCGTGCCCGAGAGGCGCAGCTCCCGGCCCTGTCCCGGTTGCAGCTGCTGCCAGCTGGGCACCGGCCCGGGTGGGAGGCTTGGGCCAGTGCTCGTGCTTCGGAGGCTGGCTCGGTGCGCGGCAGAGCTTCCCTCCGCGCTGCAGCAGGCAAGACAGGGCAGCATATGGCCCAGAGACGACGACATATGTTTTGAGCGCTACAAGATGGCACATTGCAATTGTAGCACTGTTCTTCATTTTTATTTTTAGCGCAGTTATACAAATAAGATGTTTTTCTCGCTGTTCAGTGTTATCAACATTTGAAACTATTTTTGTACATTATTATCCTCTCTGATTTCTAATCCTATGCAGCTTTGCAGGGTCTAATAGGGAACATACAGAGCCCATGCAAGTCAAACCTTTAATAAAGAGCAATTTGCAAGTACAATTCTCTCATTATTTTTATCGATACTTCTGCATATTCAGTGAAATCTAAAGATTAGAGGCTTATGAATAATTCAGTGTTTAGGCTGATGTCTGATTCATGTACTTCAAATCTGGGAGCTGGTTTTGGAGGGAAGAGGAGGAAGGATTTGGTGTGTATTTGCTGTCCTCGAGGCTGTGCTCCACAGGAGCTGTGTGATGCTTGGCACTGTGGCTTACCTGCCCATGCCGGGCCGGCCCTGGCACGTGACAGTGATGTCCCGTCCCCACATAATGCCCAGCCTTATGGTTGCTGCTGGCGGTGGCTGGGGCAACACAGGGTTTGGGACCCTCCTGTCAGCCCAGGTGGGTGCTGGAGGCATCTGGAGCTGCTGGAGAGGTGATGGCCAGATCCAGGAGGAGGAGATGGCTGGAAGGGATGCACTCATCCTGATGTGGTGCCAGTCCTGCTGCCCTCCAGTGTCCCCCGTGGCCTCTTCCCAGGGAATTTAGAAGCAGACTGGAAATGGAGCAGGGAACGGGATGGTGGTTCTGGTCTGGTGGCAGCTGGGCATGTGAGGCCTGGGCACTGGGTGCCTCTCCCAGCTCCTTGCTCCAGACCTGGCTCCTGCTGGCACCTCAGTCCCTTGCCAGGATCCAGTCCCCAGGCTCAGGAGGTGGGCACGGACCTTGATGAAGGTGTTTCTGGGCAACACATCCACCGAGTCCGGCCGTGAACCAGCCCCGACATCACCTAATCCTGGCCTGTCCTCAGGCCTCCAGCTGCACCCTGGCTCTGACAGCTGGGGCACGTGGAAGCACCCAGCTCTCGCGTACGGAGAAGGGGACCGATGTCGTGACAAAACACAGCGGTCCCCAAGGAGGAGACCTTCGTGCTGTCCCTGCACCAAAGAGCAGGGGGTGAAGCACTCGGGCTCGCGGCGTGCTCGGGGCAGAAGGGATGCCAACACCCGCCCCACGGGAACTGGGGGAAAGCGGCCGCAGGACCACCGGGGGACTGACTTCTATCACAGCCGTGACAAAAGGAGGTCATGGGGACCCCGGATGGCCAAGAGCTCGGCCACACGCGGCCCATCGGCAGGGGGTGGTTGCTGTGCCAGGAGCGGCAGGGAGGGGACAGGGAGGGGACAGAGAGGGGACAGAGAGGGGCTGCCCAGGCGTGGGGCTGCGAGTGCTCTCTCCAGAGCGGGTGGGATTCAGTGGGCAGGGTCAGTGGGGGTCCTGCCCGTAGGTGAACCCCTGGGGCTGCTGCGGGAGAGCCGCCCGCTCCTCCTGCCTCCTCAGGTCGACAAAGCAGCTCATTTTCCTCCTCTCATTTCTGTGATGGTTTTTCCCCCACCCCATTAGCAGGCTCCCCTGGCAGTGCCACCCTCACCTCCCAGTGGGGCCACCCTGGGTGAAGGGAGCTGGCACGTCACAGCAGCATGCCAGACTGGGTCCCATTTGGCCCCACACCGCAGGCTGGCTCCCTGTCCACCCCAGCAACCCCAGCACCCTGACACCCACCCAGCGGGTGCCTCTCCCTGTGTGTTCAGGGCGATCACCCCACGACCCCCCCCCCCAACTCTCACCCCCCACCAAACCCCCTGTGGGCCACGTCCCTTCTCCCTCCAGCCCCTTGCAAAGCTTTGGAACAGGGCACTCAGCCCCCAGCCAGCTGCTCCCACTTGGGCAGCAACCAGAGCAATTAGCAGCTGCCAACCAGCCCCTGCACTTAGGTGCTAATCAGATAAATTAGCTGAGTGAGCTGAGCCTGGGAGTGGAGCTGGGGCTGCCTGGGCCCGGGGTGATAGGCTGGTGTGTGCTGCCATGGAGCCTCAGCTGGGTAAGGGGTCTGCTGGGTGCCGTGGGGTCCTGGCAGGGCTGGGTGGCCACAGTCTCTGTGAGGCCGTGGGGATGAGCGTGGCAGTGGCTGCTCATTGTAAGGAGCGGCTGAGGACCTGGGCTTGTGGAGTCTGGAGCAAGGGAGGCTGAGGGGAGACCTTCTGGCTCTCAACAGTTCCCTGGCAGGAGGTTGGAGCCAGGGGGGTTGGGCTCTGCTCCCAAGGAACAAGCCTCAGGTTGCCCCAGGGGAGGTTTAGGTTGGAGCTGAGGAACAATTTCTTCCCCTTGAGGGTTCCCCAGGGCTGTCCCAGGCTGCCCAGGGCAGGGGGGGAGTCCCCGTGATCCCTGGAGGGGTTTCAAAGCCATGGAGCTGTGGTGCTGAGGGACAGGGGGCAGTGGTGCCCTGGCACTGCTGGGGGAACGCTTGGATTCCGTGAGCTTGAAGGTCTCTTCCAACAGCAATGATTGTGATTCTGTGCTCAGCTTTTGTGGGGGCTTTGCAGCCCTTGGGAGTGTGGGTGCCTCGGGGCTGAGCGTGGGTCCCCAGAGGTGCCCCTTACCTCTCCCAGCTGCTGAAGCGGCTGGCACAGCCCAGATGCCAAGCCTGCTGGCCAGGGGCCAGCGTGCCCGGAACCCTCCCACCCTGCACATGGTGATTGAGGCACTGCGGGCCCAGGACCAGAAGCAGGGTGTCTCCGTCATCGCCATCAAGAGGTTCATCCTGGCCAAGTACCCCTCTGTGGACCCCATCCGTCTCAAGTACCTGCTGAAGAAGGCGCTGAGCAAGGGGCTGAGCCGCGGGGACCTGGTGCGGCCCCCGAACTCCTCTGCCATGGGGGCCACTGGCCGCTTCAAGGTGGGCAGAGGCTGCTGGCGCCGAGGTGGTGGGACTGGGGGCCACGGCACCGCCTGGCACTGCCTCCACCCCTCTCTCGTCCCCAGTTACCCCCCAAGAAGCTGCAGCAGAAGAAGCTGCCCAGCCAGACAGCTCCTGATGGAGAACAAGCCCTGAAGCCAGGACGGAAAGGGACAACCAAGGCGCCCCAGGCTGCCATGGCAGGTGCCCGACAGCGAGGTAAAGGGCTGGTGGTGCCATGAGGCACCCTGGGCTGCCCCAGCCCCATGAAGGGGTGCCCACGTGGGCTCATCCACCACCCCTTGTCCCGCAGGTGCCAAGGAGGAGAAGCCAACAGCAGCAAAGAAGCCGAAGGTGAAGCCTGAGGATGTGAGTAGGGCCGAGCGCTGAGGCTGGTTGGTTCATGGTGTGGTGTGTCCGAGGAGCAACAGGGATGGGGGGTTTAGAGCATCACTCTGGTGAGCCTTCTGGCTCTGACAGCTCCTGGCAGGAGGGGGAGCCAGGGGGGTCGGGCTCTGCTCCCAAGGAACACGGGACAGCACAAGAGGAACCGGCCTCAAGTTGCCCCAGGGGAGGTTCAGGTTGGAGCTGAGGAACAATTTCTTCCCCTTGAGGGTTCCCCAGGGCTGTCCCAGGCTGCCCAGGGCAGGGGGGGAGTCCCCGTGATCCCTGGAGGGGTTTCCAAGCCCCCCGTGGAGCTGTGGTGCTGAGGGCCAGGGGGCAGTGGTGCCCTGGCACTGCTGGGGGAACGTTTGGACTCGCTGATCTGAAAGGGCTCTGCCAACCACAGAGGTTCTGTGGGTCTGTGGCAGTAGCCTAAGGTGCTCTCTCCTCTCCAGACCCAGCCTCCAGCAGCAGTAAAGCCCCGGAGCGATGGAATGAAGCCCCCGAGAGCTGCTGCCCGACCCCGGGCCCCCGGCAAGGGGCGTTCAGGGCGCCCCATGGACCCAGCCGCCGAGGATGCGGGAGGGGGCCATGGCAGCAACCCTGGGGGTGCCGGGGGGCACGGGCTCCGCAAGGTCCCGCTGGGAAAGAGCAGGGGGAAGGCCCCCAAGGGGGCACAGCAAGACCCCCCCCCAGGCGAAAGGGCGCCAAGGCAAGGTGGGGAAGGCCCGAGAGACCCCTGGGGCTGGGCAGGGAGGGGCTGGGCAGCGCAAGGCAGCTGCCACTGTGGGCAGGAAGGCTCTGTAGGGGTCCCGGGTGGCCCTGCTTCCAGCTCAGTCCCAGCCTTTGGTCTGGGTTGCTTTTAGTCCCCAGGACAAGTTTTAACTCCGTGTTCACCTGATAATAAAGCTTCTTCACCCCCCTCATGGAGTGGCGTGACTGCTGCCCTGCCCTGCCCTGCCCGTGGGGCTCTGCCCCCGCGCTCCCCACAGCCCCGTCCTTGTCCCGCATGGCTGCTGGGGCCCTGGTGCTGCTGGAGCCCTGGGGAGGGGGCTGCTGGGGCCCTGGTGCTGCTGGAGCCCTGGGGAGGGGGCTGCTGGAGCCCTGGTGCTGCGGGCACCCTGGAGAGGTGCCCTGTCCGTCCCCAGCAGTGGCACATGTGTCCAGCCAGCAGCACTGGGGTGCCAAGCTTGGGGGCTGCCAGCGAGCCCCGGTGCTGGTCTGGGCGGGGGGGCTGCGGGACCTGGTGCAGTGGCACCCTGGGCGCTGCGCGGCTGAGGCTTGTCCAGTCCTGCCGGTGTGAGGCTGTGGTGCCCCAGCACCACGCAGGGTGAGTCCAGCCCTCTGCCTGCCCCGCTGCCCTTGCGCTAATGCCTGGCTGAGCTGGGATTACAGGACCGCTGGGGCAGCAGGTTGGGGTGTGTGCCATGGGCAAGGGTCCCTGGCACCCAAGGGGGCTGGATGTGCTCTAACCAAGGTAAGAAGAAGATTGAAGTGTTCAAAGGCTCAAAAAGGGAGTTTGGGGTGTTTTCTGCAGACTGTAGCATTGCTTGTGCTCTTGTTATCTGTCTGTGGCACAGTTCCCACCTCTAAATCCATCTTGCCAGCTCCTGTGGGTCAACATGTGAAAACTTTTTCATTTAATAGCTTCAAATGCCTGAATTTCTCTTGCTCTGCACAGAGCAGAGCCCTTCTGAAGGTCAGCCTGATAATGCAAAGGGTTACAGTCCTCCTGGGCAGGAGAAAATAAGTGGAAGTAAAACTCCCTTCCTAAAGAGGATTTTGCTAATCTTCAGCTGGCCTTGCCAATGCCCTCCAAGGCTCCTGGCCTTGCTCTGGGGCTTAAGCAAGAGCTGAGCAAACCAACTTCCCTTTAAACTTCAGCCTTGGCCATGTTGATCCATCTTTAATGGAGCTGAAACCTGTGTTCTCCCTGGGATGGGGTGGGGATGCAGCAGTGATAACTGAGCAGAGCTCACCCACTCCTTGGATGATGGTCAGCCTGACAGAACACTGCTTGCTGGGCTGGGGATGCCCAGTAACAGCACTGGGCAGGAGCTGTGTCCTCTCACCGGGCACTGTGTGAAACATGAGGCTTTGTGCTTTGAGAGAGGCCAAATCATTTAATGGCTGGATTTAACTTCACTAAGAATCAACTTTCTATCAGGAAAAGAAAATCCCTCTGGTGTCTGGGAAGAGCAGCTTTTACTGGTGGGGTGGAAGAGAGAGGATTTAGCAATGCCATGGGTATTAAGACCTACGGGCCAGGGCTGGTGTCTCGGTGCTGGAGCCAGAAGCCCCAGAAGCCTCGGGGGCTGGAGGCAGGGGTGATGCAGGGGGAGGTCCCCAGGCTGGGAGAAGCCACTGTCTCGTGGGCTAGTGGCAGCTGGCAGGCGTGAGGCACTGCTGGGGTGGTAGCGGTCTTCGTGCGCAGAGCAGAGCGTGTGGTCGGCTCAAACGCTCGGTCCTGTCCTTCTGTGCATCGTCCCTCTGCGGGAAACCTGGGCTCTGCAGCCTGGGGTGAGACCCCATCTCCTGAGGAAGCTCTGCTGGTAACCATCAGCACAGCAGGGCTCCTGCACACACAGCTCCATGCAGGGGGTGGGAGCTTCGCGGGGCAGGAACATCACTCGGTGGGTTTCAGCACCTTGTTTTATTACAAAGATAGGATTTTCCAAGAGTCTGCCACTTCCACTACACAGCAGGTAAGGGCACTACACCCACGACACGTGCCAAAGTTTAAAAACATGTTACAAAGGGCTCGGGGGTTCACGGAGACACTACAAACCCTCAAGCTTCTGCTCTGTTAAAGTTGTTCCTTTAAAATGGTTGCAGCAACTACTTTTTTTTTAACCTTTGGAAAAAATTAAATAATAAAGCAATAGGCCCTAATACAAGGCCCAGTCACATCACCGGGAGGCAAACTATACTTGCTATGGGCTGACCTCTATCGAAGGACAGACAGAACCTCCTAACATGGGGCTGCTGCTCCATGGCCCTTTCCCCACCTCCAGCCAAGCTCAACATTCTCTGCTACCTTGGTCCTCCTCACCCACGCTTTCCCTGTGCTGGGCCTGCCTATATCTCTGGAAGCTATTCACAGTTTCTAAAAGGAAAAAAAAAAAAAAAATTCAAGAATTCTTTGTGAAATCACTTTCAAAATAAAATGTAGCCCAGCTACATTCTGAAGAGTTTCTATCCTGAAGCCACATCCTCAGCAAAGACATTGAAACCTCCACAGTGTATGTACTTCTGTAGTTCTCTTTAGAAAAAAACAAACCCTCTGTTCTTCCCCATTCCCTCCCTACCCCCCGTTTAACATACTGGATAAAGTCTATCATTTGTTTTAAAATAGATATCTATATACACATACACAACTCTGATGTTCTGATTTCTGACAAATGTGGCGTTACTGGGAACGATGGGATGAAGGCCACCTGCCCACAGCAGTGAGTCACCCAGGAGGAGTTGTGGTGGACCAGTCGTCCAACACCAGGGTGCATCCTTGCCAGCTGGATGAGTAACAGAGGCTCACCTTAGACCCTGCCTGGAGTGAGGTAGTAACTTTTTTCTTCTCTATTTGGCAGTTTGACAACACGGTGGCTGCGGCTGGGTTTGGCTGTCAGGCTGGGCTTAGCCGTCAGGCTGGGTTTGGCTGTGAGGCTGGGTTTGTCAAAGCTGGGTTTAGCCGTCAGGCTGGGTTTGGCTGTGAGGCTGGGTTTAGCTGTCAGGCTGGGTTTGGCTGTGAGGCTGGGTTTGGCTGCTGGGGGCAGGGTGCCTTTGCCTGCATGTGAAGACTGGCTGCAAGCACTTGGTGTGCGCTGTGGTCCAGCCTCTGGAGAGGGCCCTGCGGGATGCTGGAGAGCAGAGCAGCCACGGCTGCCCTGACTGGAGAAAGCAGAACAGGCCCCCACGGATGGGAGGTTTGCCCAGCGCAGAGGCCGTGGGACAGCAGTGATGGCTGTAGGTCTCAGAGGAGCTGTCTGCACAGCGGGAGAGGTGCAGGACACGCTCTAGCTGTGTTTGCTGCTCCGGTGCTGGAGCTGCAGGGAGCGGGCTCCAGTCCCTCTGCCCTTATGGGGTAAAAACCAGACAGGACATGCAGCCAAACTGCCCACTCTTGGCTGCTCTTCGGCGGGCTGGGTCTGCAGCAAGCAGAACAAGCTGCTCTAGGAAGACACCTCTGAGCACTGACCTTGTTTTTGGTGATGACTGCAGGGGATGCTGGAGTGCGTCGGGCACAGGGAGGGAAAATGCTACCTGGGGTTTTGTCCTGCACGTGGCTTGAGTCCAGTCTGTCCGAGGGCCATCAGCAGGAGCTGACCTGTGTTGGCACGAGGGCGGCACTGGGGCAGTGCCACAGATGTGTGCGCAGCCAGCACAGCTGGAGTGAGGCACTAGTCCTTCCCCTCACCCGCTACATCTGGTCTTCCAGGAAGAAACCGTGACCATGGTGGCTGGAAGGTGGGGGATATTCAGCTACCCATGGCAGCTCCAGCTCACTGTGCGTGGACATGGGAACCTGGGGGGCGGGGAACAGCCCTTCCCACCCCGACTGACACTACCCCGCTCCCTCCGGCTTCGTCAGAGGATAAAGTGCTTTCACCATGCCTCAGCTACTTGGGAAGCAACTGCTTTGTCTCAGCCCCGAGTTCCCTGCTGCCCAAGTCTCAGATGGAGGAGTGGTTATGTTTACACATACAGTACAAAAATTAAAAGGCACAAAAATACACAGAATGCAGCAGATAGTGAACAGCTGATAGAGTCCCTGGTGTTGGAAAAACAAGGATGTCAGAGGGATGGTGCGGAAGGGAGCTCAGGCGTTGCTCTGACGGCCTTTGCCGTCTGCTCGTTACTCCCCGAGGCTGCCCTTCTGCCTCATGTCTATTGTTAGGGCTCCTGCAGCCCTGTCTCTTGTCCTGAGGAGCCACAAACAGGGATGCAGGGACCTGCTGCCCACTCAGGTGCTGATCAGAAGGAAGTGGAGAGCTGAGCTTGCCACAAGTGTCACGTCTCCATTTCTGGCTGGCAACAGCAAATAAATTATGGGTGCCGCAGTGCAGACTGGAGGGGGTTTGAGCTGCTCAGGAAGGTGTCTCGTGGCTTCTTGTGAAGGTGAGGGAGCCCTTCAGCTGCGGGCCAGGCTCAGCCTCACCACAAGGCTGGTTTGGGAAGGACCCTGGCGGAGGCAATCCACGGCGTATCAGCGGCTGAAGGCGGGTTCCCTCCGGCACTGCGCTGCGCAGGTCGCTTCCAGGGCTGCCCCCGGCCTAGGCTTCACTGCAGCACTCGTAGATGTTATCCTCCATGAGCGCAATCACCTGCTCAAACTTGTGCTGCAGCTGGGTGCGCTTTGTCGTGGGGTTGGCATCCAGGGCGGCCACGATCTGTGGGAGATACAGCAGATGGGCACCTGATGGGCAGTGTAGGTGGGGTGCCCACCCACCAGACCAGCTCCCCCTGCCAGCCTCATTGAGCCTGAATCCCAGCCGGGCCTCTGATGGGGAGAGCCCACCCTGGCCCACAGCCCCTGCACGCACATCCTCCAGGCGTTCTAGGGCACAGCTGAGGTTCCGGGGAGGAGACCACAACCAAAAACCACTGCAATGATAAAGCTGATGGGGCAGAGCCAGCCTGCAGTGTGGTGCAGGTGGTCAGGAGCCAGCCAGGTCTGGTGCCTCAGCTGGGGACAGTAGGTGACAAGTTATTTTGGGTGCAGACCATGCTCTGCCTTCCTGAAAGTGTCTGTGGGTCTACACATTGGTCAGCCCCACTTCAGCCACCCCAGCCAAACACTGTTTATATCAGGCAGGACTAGCTGGCTGTCTCTTCCAAGTAGTCGCAAGCTGAGGATAGGAGAGCAGGTGCATCACTGTGCCTCTATTACATATGTGGCAGGGAGTTATGCAAAATATGATAATCCCCTTTCCGTGGGACTGGATGCAGGCGTTGGACCACTCAGTTACAACATACCGCTTGTTATTCCCTCCACACTGGGGCCCTAGTGCAGCTGAACCCACTCACCTGGGAGCGATATCTCTTGGCATATTTGTATATCTCAGCCATGGCAACGTTGGTGTTGAATTCGTTCCGGTATTTCTGTATAAAGACCGAACAAAGAGGGGAGGGATATTAACAGGATGCAGCAAGCGAGTTCAACCCCAATCATCAGGCATTAACTCGATTAAAAGAAGGTCTTTGCCTGGGTATTTTTGTTGCAAACGGATTGATGCAACCAGACTTTTGACTCACTCCTTTAAGGAAGGTGCATTTGCTTACATCAGAAAAGGTCTCAGCATTTTCACAGCCAGGCTTAAATGCCCGCGCTGATAGCCCTGTTTACCCCTCTGTGACCAAAGCCATGGCAAAAGACGGGGTGTAGCGAGAGCTGGGCAGAGCAGTGCCAACGGGAGCAACCCGCGCAGCGGCTGAAGCTAAACCGCCGCGGGGAGATGGTTGGATTCTGAGGAAGCTGTGGAGCATGGCTATCAGGACTCAGATTTGGAGAGTGGCTGCCAACTCCCGTAGCTGGTACCAGGGCTGGTGTCCCGCACCTGGGCCGCCTGCCAGGGCCAGCTGCCAGCGGGCTGCCTGGACTCGGGGCTGGCCCTGGCAACGGGTGCCCGGGGCCAGCTGGCCACGGGGCTGCAGGACTGCAGAGATCCTTTTCCAAACTTCCTGGCTCTTTGGCAATGGATTTTGCTCTCAGCTCTCAGTGGTGCCAAAGCTAGTTAGGTTCAAGCTAACTTGTGGGTGTTTACTGCAGCTCTGGCAGTAACTGAAGATGCTTGGAATTAGGTCAGATGAAGTTTGTGAGTGGAAGTTTGAGGCAAGATACCCTTTCTTGTTTGTTCCTTCCAGCATCTAAGCAGTAGCCGACTGCAGCCTATCTGTGTTCCCTGCCACTCCCAGGCTCAGAGCAGGCTCGGTGCTCCTCGCTCCGGAAGGCACTGAGCCTGCAGCCCTGACCCCATCCCCAGCACCGGCCGAGACCCCGCTCTGGCAGCCCGGCGCCCCTTACCCGCGACTCCTCTGCGAGGTGGGCGTTCATCTCCTGCTCGCTGAGCGGGGGCATGTCGTGGATTTGCTTGTAGTATCGCTGCACTATCTTCCTGTACTCGGGGATCTCCTTGGCGTACAGTAGTTTATTGGTTGGGGAGTCCTAGAGCGAGGGCGAGATACCAAAAAGTCAGGCAACGTGTTGTTCCTGGCCGAAAACTTTATTCTGTTTGTCTGACCAAAGTGCTACACCATGCAACACAGGCTTCAGCTACAGCTGGGTTCAGGAACCAGCTACGTCTTTGGTCCTGGCTGTACAGATGGGAATGCGGTGGGATGGCACGGAGGCATGACCCAGCTAAAGGCAGCGGCGCTTGCTCAGACACCCCAAGGTGCCATGGACAGGTACCACCCGCCTGCGGAGCCGCAGCACCGTCCCTCAGCCCTTCTTCCAGCCTGAGCTACACACCTGATGGCTAAACCACTGGTGAAGGTGTGAGCGTGGTTTAGCTTGCAGCAGGGGCAGGCTGGAAAGCATGCCCAGGGGCAGGCGAGGGGCTGGCTGCCAGGTGATGCTCTGCAGCCCAGTGCAGCACGGCTGTGTCAGATAAAACACTTGTGCTCTGTGGGGACTGGTAACGAGGGAAGGGCTTCCGCGTGCGTTTACCCGCGTCTCCTGAGCAGCCAGCTCCATTTAAACTGAAGAACAAAGCGCTCTTTACAAGCTGAACTTTGTCAGTTGTAATGTTCCTCTTGGATTTTTCATGTAGCTTTGATTTATTTTGCATTGACTAACCCAGCCTGCCTGGCCTATATTGAGTGCACGTAAAGTAATTAACAGAAAATACTGAGTTCTCTTGATTAATATCAGCCTTGACAAAGGAGTTGTAACCTCCCCGCCACACACGTGGGTTGTACCAGTGAAGGCACAACCCTCCTGCACTCCTCACGAACGCAGGCATGAGTGATTTTAACCTCCAGGCGCTCCTGCCCCGCTGACATCATTACCCTGGGGATGAACTTGGCCGCCTGGCCCAGCGCCGCATCCCGAAGGGACGCAGCCCCACGGTCGGGGACGCGGCGGGCAGCGAGGTCGGCGTGTCCCAGCGCCGGACCGTGGGACTGCCCCGGGGCTCTGGCAGGTGGGGACGGGAGGGATGCTCTGCGGAGGAGCCCGGCGGGGCTGGAGCTGTGGAGGCAGCTTCCTCAGCTGTCTCGGGCAGTAAATACGGAAGCCCCGGGTAACTGCAATCTGCTGCTGCAATATGTAGCGTGGCTAATGCTGCAGGGGAAATGGGAACTGGGCACCAGGCTGTGGCACCAAATCCCACAGCAGTTTATTTTCAAACCCAGTGACAAGGCATTGCAGGAATACAGCCAAGTTACAGAGCCTGCTCACAACATTTATTTTCTTCCCCTTGGAAACACAAAAGAAACCCATGCTGCCTCTTCTTTTTTTTTTTTTTTTTTTTTTTTTTGAGTTATTTTTTAATTTGTGTCTGATTTGCCTGTATTATGAAGAGATGGGTACTGGTTTATTAACTGCTTGCACACTGAAGATGTACAGAATGTGACTCTGCATTCACATTCGCAGTATCAAGAGCAAAATGCTGAAAAGAGGGTAAGAATCCAGCCTGGCAAATATTTAGCAATATACTGCATGTATATGCGAGCTGATTTTTATGCTGAGGATTTATTCTTCCCACATTACTCAACAATTCCTTCACTTATGCTATTGTATTCCTGGAAAACGTTTCCATCTGCTGTCTGACTCCATCTGACCCCTCTTCCCCTCATCCGCAGCTTGACAAGGACAAATTGTAGGTGTTTCGTAACACATGCAAAAAAAAAACCCCAAACCCAAATAAACAAAAAATCAAGCGCTCATTAGATCTTCCTCCAGCATGAACCTCTCCCAGCGAAGGCTTCCTGCTGCCTCAGTCTGGGGGATGCACGGAGCAGCGCCCGCCTCCTGCCCCCTCTCCGTAGGGTCCCCTCTGCGTCACACATGCGCTGCCTGTCCCCTGGGGCGGGGAGGCAGGGCAGGACGAGTTACAGCATTTCTTAATAAAACTTCTGTCAGGAAGTTTCAAATGTCAACACCACGTTCAGCCAAGGCAGTGGGAGAGCAGAAACCGCGTGGGCTGGACACCTCGCTGCTGCCAGCCCCGCAGGATGAGCGGGAGAGGAGAAGTGGCCCCAGCCACCACGCTTTGGCCCGGAGAGGGCTCTGCTCCTGCAGCTGCTGTGCCCAGCCTGCCCAGCCCTGGCTGCGTGCTGGAGGTGCCCTGTGCGTGGCCACAGAATCAGCGCGTGGTTTGGGCTGGAAGAGACCTTTAAAAGCTCATCTCATCCACCCCCTGCAGGGAGCAGGGCCATCTGCAGCTAGAGCAGGGTGCTCAGAGCCCCGGGCAACCTCCCCTGCAATGGTGCCAGGGATGGGGCAGCCACCACCTCTCTGGGCAACAGGGTCACACCTCCATCTCAGTACAAAATTTCTTCCTTCTCTCCAGTCTATATTTCCCTCTTTTAGTTTCAAACCATCCCCCCTTGTCCTGTGGCAACAGGTCCTGCTCAAGTCTGTCCCCCTCTGTCTGATAGGCCCCTTGCAGTCCTGCCAGGCCCCCAGAAGGTCTCCCCTTGGGGAGCCTTCTCCTCTGCAGGCTGAACCCCCCCAGCTCTCCCAGCCTGGCTCCCAGCAGAGGGGTTCCAGCCCTCCCAGCATCACTGGGCTCCTCTGGCCCCGCTCCACCAGGTCCCTGTCTCTGCTGTGCTGAGCACTCCCGAGCTGGCCCCAGCACTGCAGGGGGTCTCTCTCTCTGCCCAGAGCCCTGGGAGCAGAGGGGCAGGATCCCCCCTCCCCTGCTGCCCACGCTGCTGGGGTGCAGCCCAGGGTGCCAGTGGCTCTGGGTGCCAGCGCATGGGGCCGGCTCAGCTCCAGCTGCTCACCCCCAGCACCCCCAAGTCCTTCTCCACAGGGCTGCTCTCAGCATCTGCCTCTGATGGAGACACTGGCACCAGTAGGGTCTCCGACTTCTTCCCGGGTGCTGATGGATGGTGTTAAGCCCTGGGTGCTCCCTGCACCTCCTGTGAGCCAGGCTGGGTCTGCTCTGCCTGGGCAGGTGCAGCCCACATTCTCAAAGGCTTGGCTGGTCTGAACTTCTCATGGCTCCCCCAGCTGAGAGGCTGTGCAGAAACCACTGACAGCGGTGACTAAAGCTTCGCCCGAAGCTATTTTCCATCCTGTTGCTTAGAGTTTACATTGTCCCTCAGCTGCTGTTAGGGGATTGTTAAGCTAACACTGTCCCCTAAGCCATCCCTGATTGAGGGAGCAGTGCCCCGAGAGGCGCTGACACCCACCCACGCCCACCTTGGTACGTTACACCCTGCCCGAGCCAACAGCAGAGAACATTTGTCTGCTCCTGCTCCAGCGCAGCCCCGTCAGGAAGCGTTACAGACGCGGTGCTGAGTGCGCTGGATCTCTCCTGTGGCCGCAGGCCAGCTCACACTCCCTCGGGGCAGCAGCACAAGCCTTGCCCTGTGCCCATCCTGCCTGCCACCCTGTGTCCCCACCCCTGACCGCTGCTCCTGACGGACCGGGTGCTGACTTCAAGATCAAGCCCGAACAAAGCGTGGGGAAGGGAGGAGAAGAATTCATCCTTGGAGACAGCCAAAAGTCACCGCATGAACCCAAACAAGAGGCTCCCAGCCAGCCCCGCTGCTGGGGGAGATTGGACTGGGTGACCTCCGGCAGCCCCTGCCCACCCGCACTGGTCCGTGTCTGAGAGTGCCCGCGCAGGAGCGAGACGGCCTCCCTGGATGGTACCTTGCCCAGCTGCAGGTCCGAGAGGGAGCAGGCATCAATGAAGGCCTGGGCTATCACCGAGAGACAGGCGTCGATGTGGTCTGTCTTGTCGATGTCAAAGACGAACTGGGGGTTCTTCAGGATGTTGACCCAAAACCTCAGAGGTAGGCTGCAGAGGAAGCAAGCCAGGAACACACACAGTGGGTGAATGTTTGTGCTCCAGAGGGACAGGGGAGAATATGCAGGAAAGATGATGATAGAAAGTGAATAGTAGAGAGAAAAAATGAGGAGCCAGGTTCTGCTCTTTCATCACATCCAGCAGGGTCCAGGCCCCTTGATTAGCTAGAGGGTCAGGCACAGGTCTTCACCATGAAGAGACATTTCGTCAGGCTGAAGCACTTGGCACGGACAGCCCTTTCTAGGTGATCTTACACCCCTGCTCCTGCAGCAGCTCCCTGAGCCAGCGCTGGCCCAGGAGAGATGGAGCCCGGCGTGCCGGCACGGGGCTGCTCGGGACAACTTCCTTCCCCGCTTGCTGAATTTTGCAGCAATGGTGTCAGCTCCTTTTCCTTCTTCCTCAACAGAAACTGTCATCTGGTTCTGATGGCAGGCCTGGCCCCGTGAAATGCATTTCATCTGTCTTTTTTCCTGCTCTCTCATCATTTTCTCCTCCAGTTACTTCACTGCTCATTTGGCCACAAGACAGTTTCAATGTATTGCTTGCCGTTCCTACTGTCCCTCCTCGCAGTGAAAGCTGCTCTAAGTCTTTGCTCTGCTGGCAATTAAAGGTAATGAAGGGTAGGCAGATCTGTAGCTCAGTGGTCATGTCTGCATGTCTGCTATCCCAGCCAAATTTGGGGTCAATTGTCACATTGGGCTGGAAACAGTTACTGTCCCCGCAGTCCCAGAAGCTCTGAGCCTCTCCTCAACGCTCCCTCCAAGATCCCTGCTCTCCCTCATTAAATCTTCTGGTTCCAGCTCTGCTCCTTCCCCCTTCACTTTGGCTCCCCACCTGATTCCTGCTGCTCATCGCATCCCTCAGCACCGTGCCCGGCTGGTCCCAGGGCCGTGGGGCACAACAGCACACAGTCTCAGCACCAGCTCCCAGAGTCCTGGGAACACCCTGGGGTCTCAGCTCAGTTACAGAGACAAGTCAGAAGTGCCCGCAGGGGCTGAAAGGAAGTGAAAAGAAGCCAAATATGCTGTTTTTTAAAATCCCAGTGATGTTTTAAGACCTGACTTGACTTTGGACTCTGTCTCAGATCTTCAGTGCTTGGAGCTAACACCAGTGCTGTCTCCCATCATCCTGTCCCTCATCTGTTTCTCCTTTAATTATTTGTACGAGTGTGCCAGTTCTTTCTGCCCTTTATCTGCCTATGCCTCCTCTTCCAGCTCACCGCTCCCTTGAGCTGTGTTTGTTCAAAGCTCTCCAAGCCTGTGTTTGGCCTCATCTTTTGCCGCCCCCTCCTCCACTCCTCCTGTTTTCCAAGTCTCTTTTCTACTCTTAGCAACCTAATGATTAGTCCAGGATGCCAAGGCATTGCAGCTGCTGCTCCTGAGAGATGGAAGGAAGAAGGAAGGAAAGAAAGAAAGAAAAGATTTCCTCTTCCAAACCTGTTGGTCTTCCAGATGTGCATAGTGTCAGGGTCTGTGATCCCTCTTTTCTCTGCTTGCTCCTCTAGGAAGTCAAAGAAATACTTCACGGCCACAGGTGGTTTATCATCTCGGATACTGAGAATGGCTTTGAACAAGTCATCCAGGAACTTCTGCAGCGTGCCCTGCAGGACAAGCACACGCGATGGAGGCTGGGAGAGCAGCAGCACCCCAGCCCAGGGCAAGAGCACGAGGGGCTGCGACTGCTGCGCTCAGGGGGAAATCCTCTGCTGCCAGTTGGATAAATCAGGAGAGAAAGGGGATGCCGAAGCAGGGAGGGAAAGGTTTGTTTGTGCATAGTGATATAATTAGCTTGCATTTGGGTTTAATTTCTTTTGGCATCGAGATTTTCTTTCTTTCTGCTAGGTTCTCACATCTGTGATTGTTCTGCACAGTAAATACAAAGACTAGAGACTGCTGGCCAGTCTTGTGATCTCTGCTCCAGTGAGGCATCATGCTGGGATTAAAGATGGGCTGGGAGCCCAACTGCTGGAGCAGAGCACTCGCAGAGAGCGGGCAAGTTCAAATCTGAATTAAGGTCGCACAGCCGTTCCCCTGCTCCCAGAGCTGAGCACCTCCCTCTCCTTTCCCAGCAGGATCTCTCGCTGGGGAGCTGGGTTCAGGTCTGAACTGTGCATCACGAGCCCTGAGGCGGTCAGCGTCCCTTTCATGTGCACAGACCCCAGAGCAGCCCGGGGAGATCGTGGGGGGCTTCAGGCAGCAGTGCTGCTGCTCCAAGGGTGAGCTGGAAAGCTGGGGGGCCCCAAGGAGCCAGCGGTGCCCGGCAGCCTGGCCAAACACACTCCAGCCGTCCGGGACAGAAGAGCCCCACTGCTCCTTCCCCAGAGCAGGCGCCTTGCTACAGACCCCAGCCACCGATGGCACCGGCCGTGAAGGAGGCCGTCCTGTCTCCTACCTTTGTGGAGAGCAGCCTGGTCAGGTAGATCTCTGGCAGGACTTTCTTCCTATGGCTCTGTCTGTGGGACTTCTTATGTTCCACTGATTCATCGGTCGGGAGAACCTGATCCGATATAAAACACATGTTCAGAGTGCTCCTCACTGGCAGTGTCACACTGAATTTTCCTTTAAGTATAGAATTTCAACTGCATATAAAATTCAATTAAAAAGCAGTTACTGTGTTATAAATACACCCTTATATGGAGTTTAAAAAGTGATTCATAATACTCAGTTTTTCTGACATTTCCCTTGTGCTCTTTGTTGCCTCTCGCAAGCTAGACAAGGAAAATGAAGGAATGCATCTCCCTGTGCTCGTGGGGCTGCTCCCTTCCTGCTCCCTGCAGTGCTCCCGTGCAGCAGCAGCGCAGGCTCCCCGGAGCAGCACACGAGGCTTCCGTGCAAACCAGCTTGTCTCAGATTTGGGGAAGTGCAAGATCGATCAGCCAATATTCCTACCCCAGCCTTCTAAAAGCAAAAATGAATATTCCTTTGGCCAGGTCAGTTAATTACTGCTCTATAATGAGCCTAACGAGCCAATTCAGCCCATCCTGGCCTTGTTTCATGTGGGCACATTCGGTCCCTTCTCCCTCCTCGCCCCGCGCGTACGTGCGCGTGCGTGCACCCATGGTGTGTTTGTACCCTGTCTGAGCACGCGAACTTTAGCAGAGGAGAAAAAAATGGGGCTATAAAATATTGTTGCTGTCCATAACACTTTTTTCATGACAGCTTTTAGCAGCGTTTAGCACTCGTGCTCCAGCACAGGCAGGAACTAATAAATCTCCCCGGCCCTGGGAGCGGGCGGTTCGCCAGCAGCTCCCGGTGGGCGACGCGACCAACGCCGCGCGGGGGGCTGCCCGCGGCACCGTGCCGCACTCCGGCCGCGCTCCCGAGCTCTCTGAGGCTGCCGACAGCTACTTCAGGCACAACAGTTACTCTGCCACCCCGGTAGATTTTTATTACCCCCATAGTACTGAAGCTTGTCTACAGATAACCTTTCTGTGCCTCTCTGAGCCCCTCTGAAGAAAACTAACGAGCCCCGATCCAGCTTGTTCTTCACGTCTGACGTTCCAGCCCACAGAGATGAATTAAGTTATATCAGCAAGGCTGAGAAGCTTTTCTCTGCTTTCACCACATGCACTGAGAAAACAGGGCTCTAAGTGTAGGAGGATGGAGGGATGGCTGAGCACTCGCAGCCTGGCTGGTCAGCTCTTTGCTCCCAGTGCTCTCCAGGCTGCCGCTCACCAGGAAGGGGGACATGCCCCTGCCAGCCAGTCTGGCAGCAGGGGACAACTCGGTCCTGTGCTTGGCTGAGGGGTCACTGCAGCCCGGGGCCTGCGTGCTCCAGTGCCGCAGGGACTGGCTGCTCCGGAGCGCAGCAGGGATGGCCGTTTGCAGGGACAAAAGCAGCAGGTGCCATTGGCTGCAAACAGTCCTCATAAAGGCGAAATGCATCGCAATAGGCAGGAGATGGGGTGGGCTCCCCTCCACTGCTGCCAGCAGCCCTGCAGACCCCCCAGCTGGGCCATGCACGCTCGTGTCCTTGCTGCCAGGGCAGCAGGAGAGGTCTGGGAGCAGAGCTGCTGTGTGTGCCAGGGCTGCGCTGCAGAGCGGGTGTCCTGGAGCGATGGTTCTGCTGCCCAGCATGGCTCCCCTAAGACAGCAGGAGAGGAGAGCGGCCCCGACCCCCCATGCAGCTGCCAGCCCCCACAGCCAGCAGTGGAATACTCACCAAGTGGAAATACTTCTCGGTGTCCAAATCCTTCACTGTGAGGAAGAGAGAGAGACACAGCAGCTCAGTCGGGGGACCCAAACCGAAACTTGCCTTCGCGGGCAGCCCTCCACCTCAGGATGCGCTTTGCGAGTGACACAGACAAGCCTTGAGCTTAGAAGGGGTGTGGAAGTTGCCCGCTCTCCAGGATCAGCCCCAGATGCTCAGGGACCTGTGACCTCCCCAGTGGCCACTGCCCGTGCCCCGGTGTGGCTGGAGCTGGGCAGCGTGGCGGGGAAGGGGCTGCAGGCAGTCCAGTGGCCACCATGCAGGGACCGGCAGCACCGGATGGGGCTATTCGGCAGCGCCGACACGGATGTCCTCGTGCCAATGTCATCACAACCCCAGCCACCTGGGCACCACTGAGCAGAGTCTGGCCCCATCCTCTTGCCCCCCCGGGGCCCTTCAGCTCTTGCTCAGCATTGCTCAGCTCCCCTCTCAGGCTGCTCCTCTCCAGCTGCACAGCCCCAGGGCTCTCAGCCTGGCCCCAGCACAGAGATGCTCCAGGACCTAAGCATCAGAAGTGAGACATTACCTCTGCTCAGCGTGGTGTCCTTCTTGTCTGACAAACTCATGGCCAGCGATGCCCCTTCGGGGATCTGCGGAGGAAGGGAAGAGCAGGCATCGATGACAGGCCCTTAGTGGTGCCTCCCATGGAGCCGGGGATGGCCCTGGGGAGATGCCAGCAGCTGGAGGACACTGGTACAGATGCTGCCCTGCCACAAATCTCCTCCACGCCCGGCCCTGCTCCTGGGGTTGCAAACTGGCAGTAAGGGCACTGCCCTATGTGAGAAAGGGTTTCTTAACGCAAACACACGATAACGAGGGTCTCAGATCCAACGGGCATCAGGCAAATACGTGTATCCAAGACATGTTTCTGCATAATTCGAAGGTAATGGGAAGAGGAAAGAGCATTAGTGTGCAGGTGCTCCTCTGCCTTTCCCCAGAGAAGGAAGGTGGTGTCAGCCAGGACCTGCGGGGCTGGCACTGCCTCTGTGCCGGGGCCAGGGCCAGGGCCAGGGCCGGGGCCAGTGGCAGGGCTCCGTGGGGTGGCTGGTACACGGAGAACGGCGCTAACAAGCACTCTGCTCCAGCTGCGATTTTCCACGCGCTGTTACAGACCAGTGAGGATTACGCTCCGGGGCATACCAGGGAATATGGAAATCATGTAAGACTTTCTGGTTTCGTTTAATTTTAAAAGGAAAAACGGTCGAGAAAACAATTTGATTCGCCACATTTCCCCACATTTGTGGTCTCTGCTCCTCGATGGCATCCCCAGCCCCTGCTCCCAGGGCTGGCGGTGACAGTTGTGCCAGCGATTTCAGCAGGAGCACGGATCAAGAGCAGAGTGATACTCATCAGCCTCATCAGCCAAGCTGGTGGCCGTTGGGAATAGGAGCTTTTTTTCCTCCTCTTTCTGTTGTCAGTAATAACTTGTTTTGCATGAAGAGTGTTTAATTAGTTTCAGTGTGTTGCAATATTAACGAGCTTCTCGCCAGGGCAGATGTCTATTCCCCAGAAGCTCTCACGGAGCTATGGCAACCTCCCTGCTCGTTCCTGACGGTCCTTATTTTGGAGGGGGAACCGCAGCTCGGCCCCGAGGCCGGGCAGGCTTCGAGGAAGCAAAGCTTTCCTGCAGCGCCCGCAGGTTTACCTTGTAATGTGCTAATGTGTTGAGCTTCTTCCTGCCGTCCTCCACCACCGAGGTGTCATCAAGGTCCCGGAGGATGTAGCTGTCCGTGCTGGTGGCAAACCACTCTGAACAGAGAAGGGACAGTGAGACACCAGCCTGGAGGAGGCACGTGAGGATCCAGGGACCGGCCACGTGGTGCTCAGGGGCTGCACAGCCCCACTGCCCAGGCCACTGGGGCTCTGTGAAGCCAGAGCAGATATTTAGCAATGGCCTGCAGGGTTAACCCCTGTAGGGGGATTTCCAGCCTAGGGCAGACCTGGATGGAGCTAGGAGTGGGGACAAAGGCTCTGCTCAGAGACAACGGGAGGAGCACATCTCTCATCTCCCCCTTCCCTGGCTTGCCCCTAGGGTCTGTGTGGGACCTGCCTCGTGGAGCACCAGGCAGGTGAGATGCATGTGGCCACTGCAGGTTGGTGTTGACTTCCTGCAGGGCAGAGAAGGAAGTATATGGGAAGGGGGACACGGCACATGCACCAGCTGTCCCTGCTCCAGCCCAGGGTGTTCTACATAGACTGCCTCCAGCACTGACTATGCTGAACATCACATCACACCTTGTGACTGCTGCCAGCCTGGGTGCATCTCCACAGCATGCTGCATGGCACGAGGCACCACACACAGCCCGGGCTTCTCCCACCAGCACTGGGCTGGATCCTTCTTAAAGTTTGTGAGGAGTTGGCCACTGGGTAGACAAATGACCTGAATCTACAGCTGGACAGGACTCCCTGGGCTCAATTATAGCTGCTTATGGCAAGACATGCATTAACATGCCATCGGCAGGCTCAGGGGTGTTTTAGAGGGTACCTGCTCTGGAGTTAAGACTATGGGTTTTAGAGGGTGCAAGTCCAAGCACACTCCGCTCCAATCCTAAAGCTTCTTTCCAGTTATGTGCCCAGTTATTCCAGCCCACCAGTATCTGGTCCCATCACTCATTCCTAAAGACCATCCTCAGGAAAAGGCTGCCCTGATGTCTGCTCTCTTGTCAGCGCTGCTTCACCCACTGCCCTCTGATAGACATAAGAGCTACTGTGCACCATCCGGTGCTTCAGCTGGTTTTAAGGTCTGGCTAGTCCAATGCATCTGGCCCTTACCAAGGTCGACATCTTCCACCCTTGGCCACTGGGAGTAGGGGACATTCTTGCAGAAGGCCTCCAGAATCTTCTCCTTCACTTGGCTGAGGGTGTCTGTGTCCATAGCCCTGACGCTCAAGGAGTCCATCCCGCAGCCTTGGAAGGAGACGTTGAGGTTCTGCAGGGAGAGGCTGAGTTAGTGTCACCTGCCCAGTTCTGCTGGCTGCCCAGGATGCAGAGCGGCTGCAGCTCTTGTCGATGTGCTCTGGGTCCCATGCTGCTGGAAATCAGGCTGAACAAATGTGGCTGTCTAGGCTCTACCACTAGTGAGAAGCACTGATTTATAGCCGCTGGAGGCTGAAGGCCCCCGCTTGTTGATGGAGCCAGCAGGACACAGGGAGTGACACTGCAACCTCCTCTCACGCTGCCTTGCTAATGGGCCTTAGCCCTGACGTGCAGAGACCACCTCGGGGCAGGAGGAAAGGTCAGCCCCCATAACCAGTCACATCCTCAGCTCCTTGGCTCTGGTCAGTGAGTAATGGGACCGCCAAGGCTCATTGCTCAGCCTCTCCCTGACGCAAGGGGCCAAGCTCCCTTGTTTACACAGGCTCTGAGCGTGCCGCAGGCTGGGCCCACCACCAGCACCACCCAGAAACCTGCCCCAGAGAGTACTGGACAGCGGGACAAGCAGCTGCCAGGGGCTGCAGGCTGCCACAAACACACCTTGGGATGCACGGGTATTGCTACAGCCACAGCGGACACTGCAGGGCAACAGGAGCACCTCTTCCTATAGAATGTCTTTTGGGAGTGGCTGCCTTGTAGGCTATCATCCATAGAATCATGGACTGGTTTGGGTTGGAAGGCGTCGTTAAAGGTCTTTGAGTCCAACCCCCCTGCCACAAGCAGGGACATCTGCAACTGGATGAGACTGCTCAGAGCCCCAGCCGACCTACCATGGAGGTGCTGTTTAAAGCAGAGGTTGGTTACCAGCAGCAGGGGGTGGCACTAACCCTGTGGTTGCTCTCCTTCCTCCAGCACACCCTGTTCATACTCTGTTTTCTGTTCTTGCAAAGTAGAAGCAGCTACACTTCCCCTGCTCGGACCTATGAAGTTACTGTTTCTGCTGAGAAAGCGAGCACTCTGCACGCTGCTGCTAACCCCTCTCGGCCCGCGCTGTGAACCTACAGGTCAGCCGGTAACAGGAATCTGCAGAGGACATGGAGCTTGAACCTGCTCTGACTTACAATGATGCACATCTGGGGCAACCCACCAACTTCAGCAAAGCTACTCCAGATTTATGCCAGGTAATTGAAAGCAGGATCTGACCCAGGCTCTGGAAAGGCATCTGCTGAATCCTTGAGTCAGGCACTGTCGGGAACAGCGCCGTTCACACGCACAGCCCTGCCTGCCCCGTTCCTGCGGGAGCCGTTTTGCGTTCAGCACCACTCCTGGATCAGCCAGGGCAGAGCCCTCAGGTTCGCAGCCAGCACCTTCCTGCCGCTAGTGGAGATGCTCTCTTGCCAGGAATGGTAAATTTGTTGCTTTAACTTTCTGAAGATGACAGGACACATTTTCTTACCTCCCCTCACTCGTAATCTGCGTTATTTAGGCGACCCACCAAGGGACGCCGGTGAGAACAAGCAGTCACGACAAGCTTTGTTCTGCAGCTGTGAGCTCTGGCAACAGGTCTGTCATTTACACGGTTATCGCACCGGCACAGGTACCAAATCGGCCTCTTGCACGACCGCCCCTCCGGGATACAGGCCCGTCAGACCATGGGGCACGGGTACTCACCCTCGGCTTTGCCTCGATGTTCTCCCTCAGCAGCCACTCCTCGTTGAGGGTGTACCTGGCTTTCCCCGTAATGGCATCGATGGAGCCTTTGTTAATCTGCTGTTTGATGGCACAGATCAGCAGGAAGAAGGGCTCTCCAACCGTCTCCTGGGGAAAGCAAAGAAGACCAAGTAAGCAAACCGGCCTTGCTGCTGGCAACTCCTTCCAGCAGCGTGGCAGGTACCCGACCCACAAGGACACTGGAGATGCCTCCAGTGTTACTGGAGGTGTTGGGAACAGGACCGGCATCCCCCCAAAGGCACTGTGAACCCTCGGTGGGTCCTTAGAGCCGTCACCCCCCCGACTTCCACAGCATCTCTCTGAGGCTGCTCCGAAGTTTTCAGCCTTGTGGCAACGTGACAGCACAGACGGGAAGAGGACTTAACAGCCGACAACACCCGCAGGCAATTTTTTTTCAGGGAGGGCGAACTGTGATTGTCAGCATCAACACACCCCATCCAACTTCTCCAGCACGTGCGGCAGGGCTTGGGTTGCCACCAAGGGCCCGTGCCAGCTTTGCTGTCTCACGGGCAGCGTGCTCGGGCGCTGCTCAGAGGCAGGGGCCCATGCGCAGCTGTGCCGAGCGGGTACGTGCCTGCACGATGCTCAGCAAAATACAAATGTGCATTAATTTACATGTGAAATTACACATGAACTTCGGGGACAATCTGGCGTACTCCGGCACAGAGATGTTTCTTGCAATCTGACAGGGCGCAGACTGTACAACATACTGCACTCAGCAGGACGGGGATGGCGACAATCTGTGCAAAACTCCAGTCCTGCAGAGATATGTGGGTGCCCAGCTTTCTCACAAAGGTATCCGCTGAAGCCCTCCTGGCGCTGCCTGCTTTACCACTGGGATGCAGAGAAGAGAAGCCCGCTGCCTGTGCCTACTCTGGGAACCAGTGTTCATGCTTCTCATACCACAGCAGAGCCCTCATCACAGCAAAGCAGAAAGGATCAGGGTCAACAAGCTGTTCCCATGCGACAGCAAACACGCCGCTTAACTCCTTACACTCAACAAACTCTGTCTTAGAGGAGAGAGGTGAATTGTGACACTGCTGCAATGAAAATAGAAACCAGAACAGGGACGAGCTATTTGCGATGTGGTTCAGCTACGTGGTGTCATGCCAGATTTCTGATCCGCTGCTGTCTGCTTCACTGATGTGCAAGTAAAACATCAGCTATTTTCTTAAGGAACTTTTCAGAACTGGAGTATATCCCATTCTCCTAACGTTCATGTGCAATTTCCTTACAACGAGGCAAGTGCAAATTATTGCACATTTATGCACTTTCTGAGCATCGCACACCCCCCCCCCCACAAACGTTCCTGCCATCTGAAGTCCTACTCAAGACAACAGATACCAAATGATTTTGATATTTCTCAGTTAGAAGCTGCTAAATCCTGTTCAATCTGCTTGTTAATTAAGACTTGGTGCTTCTTTTATTCTAATTGCCCTATAATTGCTAAAGCAATTAGTCCGATGTCAGTTTTGATTCGGCTGTGTTCAGTGCGGTTGCCGATAAGACACTGCAGCAGGGTGGTAGGTGGGCACATGCCATCTGTGCCAATGGTGCACCCACTTTATTTTCTGAGGGCAACTCTTTTATGAACACAGGGAAGCTCCTCGGGCCTTCTGCTCGGGTTTAATGTCTTCCTGCAGTGCTCCTTCTGAGGACGCAGCATAAAATGGGCTCAGCAGCAGAGCTGCCAGTGCTGGAGGTGGAAGAAAGCAAGGCTTGATGAAAGACATGATGTCGTGAGGACGCAGAGAAGTTGAGGACTGCAGAGTGGAGAAAGCGTCAGATGACACAAAGAAGGGTTAGTTTCTGAGGAAGGCAGGAGTACGGGATAAGAAGCAAGGGGATGACACTGGCATGGAGACATCTGCAGGCTGCAGTGCCTGCTGTCCCCGTGAGCTGTGGAGCAATGCCAAGCTGAGCCCACGTGAGAAGCACTGGCAGATCTCCCCCCTGCTACCAGCAGGACCCCTGCTCATGTCGCACACGCGTGAGCACACAGCAGGGACCAACCCAAGGCTCAGTTCGGCACCGGATTTCGGAGCCTGCCCTGTCCCCCCATGTTGAATCTCTGGCCATGGCCACAGCTCCGGCCGCAGAGCGATGTGAAGGCTGCCAGCAGCTACGCAGCTGCCTCCAAAACCATCAGAAGAGTGAGAATCCTGCTGCTGCAGGAGCTCTGCACAGCCTGAACGCAGCACAGGCTGCAGGGTTGGGGCTGCTCCTGTGGCACTTCCCGCGCAGGTCAAGCTGCCCGGGACAGCGCAGCCCGGGGAGCGCAGGAGAGGCCTCCTGGGACCTGCGGCTGCCGGCGGGACCAGGACCAGGACCAGGACCAGGACCAGCCCCAGGACTGGCCGCGTGGGAAACGGTGACAGCGCTCTGCCAGCACGACACTATTTCTGTTTGGCTTGTTGGCTTTCAGGCTCAGGAACTGGGGGATGCTATGGAAATCTGCAAAAGTGCTAATCAGACAGCATATTTCAAAGAGGGGAAAGAAGGGCTGGCAGGCAGGAGCGGGAGATAAAATGGCAAACTTGGAAACCTCAAGCATTGTTCGGAAAACTCATCTGGAAATGAATCAAAAGTGTCTTTGGACTTGGCTAGTTGGGAGAAAGGAAGTTTAACTGGAAGAGATCAGTGCTGATTCAGGACAAAAAAAAAAACTTTAAAAAAACACAGTCTGGGGCCTTTTTTCCTCCTATTGTGAATGTATTTTAATGAGACTTCATTTTCATTTTTGACTGAACTGTTACAGGCTCTTAAAGCTACCCAGGGCACTGAAATAACTGCCCTAATGGGAAGCACAGTTCAGGCTGGCATTACTTGAACTGTTTCACGCACGATGAGCGTGGGAGGGCTCGGTTTTTATATGCTTGGGAAAGAAAAAAAGGTTCAGAGCACAGCCTGGATTCACATGTTGCTGCCCTATTAACAAGGCTGACAAGCCATCAGAGATGTCCTCCCAGGAACACGTTACAGCCACTTCCAAGATGTCTTGGTGAGGCTGGGGTGGGAAAAGCACAGAAAACAGCTGCTTGTCCCAAGTGCCTGATAATTTTGGGATGATTATCTATTTGCATTCTGTGAAGAACCAAACCTCAGCTCCATCCCACACACAAAACTTTGGGAAGCTTGGACCCAGATGTAAAAGCTGAATTCCAGGACCTTAATTTTCCTTTTACTCCCTGGCCCCGATGCTGTCAGGAGTCAGCACAATGGTACCACGGTATCTCACGGGAAAGGCTTTTTTTCAGCAGTTTCTATCAAAGCTGTAGCAGAACACTGACACTCGGACCGTTTTAGCTACGATTCTGCATCAGTTGTGCAAATGCTGCAAGTTTCCTCTGAAGGCAGTCCCAAGCTGCAAAGCCTCCCGCTCGTTCTTCAGCACATCTCCTGCACGCACCGAGCCAAACCTCCGCGGCCGGTGGTGGCTCCGCTGCCTTCAGGTGTCCTCCACATGTTCAGACCACTAGTGGCTGTGGCCTGCAGCTCCTTCCCAGTTGAAGACAGCTCCTTCAAATCATTTTCCCCCAAAACACAAATGGACGGACTGTTAGGCAGAGCATTAATATGAAACAAATGTTTCGAGCATGTAGCGTTGACTTACAAGGGAAAATACAAGCACTTGGAATTTTTCCACTGCACGACGGCAGGGACCTTCGCAGCAGCTGGTTCGAATAGACCTTGTGATTAATGGGGATAATTCAGGAATGAAAAACAGACCCATCGTCACACGGCTGACAGACCAGTGCTACAGGCAGACGGGCAACCTTGATGTTTAACCAAGAAATGCTGCTCTGCAGGCAAAGGAGTTTGTACCAGAGGAACGCAAGGCACATGGGAGGCGTTTGACTATCACTAGTATTTAAATCACAGCCCTGAGCCAAAACCAGCCCACGTGTAAGGAGGTGCCGTCTGTCTGACCGCAGCGGCTCCGTCCTCATCTGCGCGGTGGGGAAGGTCCTGGCTCTGCTGCTGCAGACCGAGACCCCCCTGGTCCTTTGAGCATCTGAGCTTGTGCCTGCCTGGGACAGTCAAAGGTCCTCTCCAGACTGTCTGATCAATTCTCCTCTCCTCCCTGTTCCCGCAGGCAGCACGGTTTCTGCTCTGAGCGAGTCACCTATCCTCACCCTGGAGCACGTGTCATGTGGAAATCTCCTGGAAACCAACTCCCTCTTGCTCTCCAGTACAGAAACCCTTTGCTTTTCAGAAATGGGAAATAGGCTGTGGTAAAGTGCTGCGATGGTCTTCACTGCCATGGCTTCAGTCTGAGCACGTGAAGCGAGGAAGGGACTGCAAGGCCAGCCCTGTGAAGGGCCACCACTGCCCCGCACACTCGCTCCCCTCCTTGCCCTTCCTCCTCCCTGCGTGGGGCAGGGGAAAGCCAGCTCGCAGCTGGCACCAGCACTGCCCCCGCTACAGGGACAGCCACCAGCCCTGGACAAGCCCACGGTGACAGGCACCTCCCTGCCTGGCACCCAGGGACGGGCAGCGTGCCAGCACGCAGAGCTCCTCACCATAACTCGCTGTGTACCGTGCCCCACTCTTCAGACCCGCGTGATAACACTCGGCTTTCTTTCCTCTTTTTCTTTTTTCTTCCCTAAGAAAGCTTTCTTGCACAATGTCCATTTTTAGCACAAACTGGAGTTGGATCAGATGCCTCACATGTGGTCTCCACTCTCCAAAAGGAGAGATCAGCACTTTTTTTTTTTCTCTCCAATGGTTTAGCTACAGGCACAAAAACTGAAGATTATAAAAAAATTCACTAATTCACTCTTTTCTGCTCTGACAGGCTGGGTAGTCATGCTGCCTTGGTGCAGCTCCTGTAACTTTTCCTTCATTATTCTGGCTAATTACATGAGCTAAAATGAAAGATTATGAACTACAAAACCATAAGCTTTAGGACAAGAAGTGATCATCAGCTGGGATCAGAGGACATTACAATATGTATGAGGACAATGCAGTATCGCTTCTGCGGCTACAGCAAACACTTTGGGAAAAGAGATTTTTCAAAGGCTTTTTCAAGGCTCTCCCCTGTGGGTATAAGGGGGTGTCCTCCAATTAACTGCCATGGAATCAATTAAGTTATTGCTCAGTTCTTCTGGGAAATTCCAACCAGAACTGGCAAACTTTGGAGATAAAGCACTGAGCAGATGGATGGCTGATGTGCTCCGAGATGCCAAATATATTCTTTTTTGTTACCACTGGAAGGCAGGCAGGCTTCTGGGACAGACATCCCACCTCTCCTGCTAATGTCCCTCTGGGCAGTGTGGAACCACGAGGACACCTCCTGCATGAGAAGCCCCACACACTGCTGGGCACCGGCACAGAGCAGCCCCCTGCCCCGGTGCCACCATCCCTCCCAGCAGCCAGGGCTCTCACACCCACCGCATGCCGCTGACCGCCAGCATGCCTGCGTGGGCTGGTCAGAGACAACAGCAAACAACTGGAACACTTTCTAAAACCTCAATCCATTCTGGTTAGTTTTCAACTCCCCTACAGCTCTCTTCAACCACGGTGAAAACATCTGTGCTCTGTCCTGCTGCATGGTCTGTCTCACCATGTCCCCAGGCAGAAGTGGAGAAGCAACTGAACTTAAGGGCTCTATTCCACACTTGACCCTTTCAATACACTGGAGCTGGTCAGCCACTAATGTGCATTCGAGTGGCAACGCTGGCAGGTGTTCAGCTCCTCAGCTGCCCCACACACCCCTCATCACTGCTGCACGCAGTGCTGAACTTGTGCCCGCAACAGCAGAGAGCTGGTTCTCTTACTCTCAGATAGCTGTACATGCAGATGGACATCCAGTTGGTGAGCATCTTCTCCACCACAGATTCTGTTCTCCTCAGCATCAGCTTGGGGTTTTTGGAAGCTGAAGCATCTATTAGATCCACCAAGAGGTCCTTCATGATGCTGGTGTAATACTCCAGTTTCCCATGCAACGCAATAGTAAGTAGGGAGGCCAGGTTACATCTGAAACACAGAATTGTGTAGGATTCAACATCAGTCCGACAAGACTAAACTGCCAACTGGCATAAAAAAACCCACACCAAACCAAACCAAACCAAACCAAACCAAACCAAACCAAACCCAAAGGCAGTATTTCAGACAATTTTCATGAGCCTTCTCAATGGTGTTAAAACTTCAAACTCTCTTTCAGTGCTGCAGGACCTTGGGTCAGCTCACACCCTCTTACTGGTAAACCAAGTGTTTGGGGATGCAAACACTGACAAGCAAGTCACTCGTATCTTTCAGTGCTCTTCAGGATAATGGAGGTTTATGGCCATCCATTTCTAATAGAAAACTGGGAGGCAAGCGTAACTCAACCTTCAGCTGAGAGGTGAGGCTCCAGACATGGGCTGGATCACTTACAGGTTAGGAATAAATCAGTCTCCTCCAGCTGCCAAGTCTTTGGTTCTGAAGCTCATACCTGTCTCTAACAGCAAAGTCCTTCTGTTGCTCAAGAGCATGGACAAACACAATGAGAAAGTGCTTGTTGTTGAGTAACGTGGAGAACAGTGAGATTCCTTCTTCCATATTGGGCCTGCAGCTTTCAGGGATCTAAAGAAAAATTTAGAAAGCAGAGTGAGAAAAACCTCTGCTTGTTGTTTTCCTCCAGCTTTTATCCTTCCTGACTGCCAGGATGCCCCTGCTGAAGGCAGAGGTACTGAACTGAAGACCCCGACTCCCTCTGCTTGACACAAGTCAGCAGCACGCCTTCCTGGTGAGGACACAGCTGCATGAGACACGCGGCCGCATCCAAAGCAGCTCGGCCACACATCTGCCTTCTCCGCTCAGCCACAGCTGATCCGCGCTGGTATGCGATAATTGTTCTGAGCATCAGGCATCCCCCACCACCACGAGAAAACGCAAGGCACTGTCAACACAGGCGGCTATGGTTAGCACCCCCTCCAAAGTGCTTGTTTTGTTAGTGGATTACTCACTTTCCACTCCCCCACCAGGAGAGGATGGGTTTCCTGGACCTGGGAGCCCACCTGGGAGCTGAGCTGCTGGGACGGCAGGACGTAGCACTCCTCGTAGAGAGAGGAACACTGCAACCAAGCACAGCGTTAGGGCAGGACGGCCGCACCCGGCCAGGGACCTCCTCGCTTGCCACGCGCCGCGAGGGAGCGAGATGGGGAGACGTGTCATCGGGACTGAAGACCACCCGTTATGAAGAAATGCATTTGTATGGTTTATGAAGCCTTTAAACGCTTTGCAAGAGCCTCTTGAATGAGCAAACACCACAAGAATGGGGGGAGGCAGATGTCTGCACAGACACAAGGCTGTTAGGGTAGGGAGACTGCAAATAGACTCATCTGACAGCTAGGAAAATGCCAGAAGAGAAAGCATTATAGAAGACTAAGTCAAAATAGAGGAATACTGGGTGTTTTAACATATGTAACTATTGAAACAGATGGGAAAATGTTTAAATCTCTAACATTCATATAGCTGCCTGAATCTTAAAAGACTCTAGTGTGCAGATATATAGAGATTGGATAACTTCAAAACCTGAGTAATAACTACTAATGAAACGCTGCAGTCATAAATCACCATCTCACTCCTCACCACTGAAATGCAGCTGCCTCAGGGGTGAAATACAGCCGTGTTCGGGGCACACAGCAACGCAGCGGAGCAGCCAGGGATGGGAATTACGGCACCAGCACGTCTGCTGTGGCCCCGGAGGAGGACACTGGGCAGACAGACTGGGACTGGGTGTCTTACTGGGAGCCTTCAGTGGAGAGGGCAGAAAGGGTGAGACAGAGACATCCAACTAACTCCTGAGGACAGGCAGAGCAGAGGGGAAAGATGGGTGGCACACTGCGTGGAGCAAACAGCCCCCTCTTCCTGGACACCGACGGCAGAAATGTCCTTCAGCCACCCTTCAGCCTCAGAGTGAGGTGACACTGGAGCCCCTGGGGACAGGGGGGAGTGCCCGGCACCTTCTGCTCATGCGAGAGACGGCCAGCAGCACCAAACGGGCGAGGCAGAGTGACTCCTGGAGCAGCGCTGCCGCCAGGCTCATGCCCTGTGCGAGTGTGCCCGACCTTACTTACACCCCAGGAGCTGCCACTCCACTTTTGACAGTAATTGAGGCTGAAATACATGACAACTAAATATAAACCAGTTGAATGATTTTGTTACACTATAATAACCCTTTAGCAGAGCCCTGATGTGGTTAGGAAGGACCTGTGAGTGATTAGGTGCCCGTGAAACGCGGTATCGCCTTACTTTGGGGAAGAACGTTCGGGTGACAAAGTGTTTGTACTCCAGGAAAGGGATCCCCTGGCTGCGGTTTAACTCCTTGGTCAGGTCTGTCATGTCTGTCTGCAGTTCCGCAAAACCTGACACAAAGACACGGGCAGATGGTAAGAGCTCCGATGCTGCACCAGCTGGGACAGCAAGCAGGCTGGCACTGAAACACGTGGCACGTCTCCTCTCTGCCTCCTCCAGCCTTCCCCTCCAGCAGCCTGAAGCAGGGTTTTTGGGGAGAGCAGCAGGTTACCACCAAGCTTTAACCCGCAGCACTCCAGCACGTCCCACAGCACCGACAGCGAGAACACGTCCCCTGCCCCCCGGAGAGCAGTCCAGGCCCCAGGCTGGTTCTCTGGAAGGACGTCCCGCAGAGCGGCACACGCGGTGGGGACAGCAGATGCGGGTGCTCGGGCTGCTTCTCCCACTGCCCTAGCAGGAGCGTGCTGCAGTTCTGGCTGCACCCAATCACGAGGCACACTGAAGATGAGTGTGGCCTTCAAGTAACCCTCTGTCATGGTCAAGGGCCATTAACCCCGCGGCAGGGGAACGAGTGGCACTGAAGATCAGTGGCTTGCCCACATCAGGCAGCAAGACAGCAGCAGAGCCACACTTCCAGCCACGGAGCCTCATTCGCAAACCCTGCTGAAGCTCAGAGGTGATGACAGAAATTCTCCAACAAGTAATTCTGTAAGCTGCCACAGAGCAGAAGGGGAAGAGCTTCATCCCGGCTATTGCGGCATCTCCCTCCTGGCTCTGGCTCCTCCCCAGTGCCCAGCATGGTGACTTACCTTTGCGGATTTCCTCCCGGATCTGAGACTCCATCTCCTCCATCTGGAGCAGGGTTTTCTGCCAGTAGCGCTCGGCTCTGCGGCTCTTTGTGCAAAACACAAAGAGAGCTGGAAAAGAGGAAGGGAACAAGCCTTGTTGGACTGGGGCTTAGGAGCAGGTGCAGCGGGGATCAGAGTGGTCATCTGGTGACACGGGTGCAGAGAGCTAAACTCACTGCTGGTTTAACACCTACAACAGGACCGGCATCTGATCAGGCAGTTGTCAATTATCTGTAAATAGGTAAAACCAGCTGGAATTTAATGATCATGCTGTAACTGTCATCTTCAGTTTAGGTCTGGCCTGTCTACATTCAGCCTAGCTGTACATTAATGTATTCCAGATGATTAATGAGTACAGATTTTAAGATGTTTACCACCTGTACGACAGTGTTCATGTCTTACAGTCTTCCCATGCCTCCAGAAATATGTTTCTAATGATGGGTGGTGCATTTATAAACAGCGTGCACTATAACTTTTATTAAAAATAAATTAAATCCCTATTAGAAGCACCTCATTTGCTGTGAGCTGAGGGGTTCCTTGCTGCGCAGTCATTCTGGGCATGCGATGAGCAGATACCGCAGCCAGAGGACACAGGTGTATTGCACAGCTTCCAGTCACAGAGGGTTGTGTGCTCCAGATCTGGCGCTAAGGACATTTGCTCTGCTCTCCACGCTCTTTGCCAGGTCACTGGCTGTTACTGATGACGGGACCTCGGGCTTGGTGGACTTTCAGGGTGGTTTGGGACAGTCACGCCCCTGAGTGAGCACTGTTCCAGTCGGTACAGGTCCAAGACCAGTCTCTCGCACTCTTCTTTATTCTGTATTATAGTAGCTACTGAATGTCTGGGGGAAAGGGTAAGTTTATAGATATAAATATCAAAGTCCCAGGGAACAGAGCTGAACTAAAGTGCTCTGTGCTGCAAGAAGCTTTGATCCTGGCTCGATGTGGTGCATAGAGGAGTGTCTACTTGGTGCACCAAACTGGTCTCAGATACTGCACAACCGTGGCGCTTGGAGGTTTCCTAACATGCAAGTCAGTCATCTTCACCCCTCCACAGGCAACGAGAAAAAAACCTGGGCACAGCCTGGCAACATCATTCTGTTCCCTTACCTACGACAGAGAGGACCAGCAAGATGCTGCAGATGACAATGGAGACGATGATTGCAGTCTCTCCTCCCCCAAGGTGCAGCATCGCAATTGTGTAGTTGAACTTTCCAACTTGGATCTAGAGAGGGAAAAGGAGGGAGGAAAGCAGGGGCTCAGCAGCACATTGACAAGCAGCTTGGAGCTTGCACAAGGAGGGACCACAGGGCAGCACTCGGCAGACCTTTGTCCATGGACAGTGACCACGCTAGCTTTGTGGGGAGGCTGGGCTGCACCTCTCACTGATGGACCTCAGGACTTTGCGTGTTTCAGAAATGCCCAACTCCCTTCCTGCGTGCTCTGGTGGAACGCCGAGGCTGGCTCACAGCAGGCTGTGGAACTGCAGTGGGACCCATCCCAGGGCCACCACAGGGCTTCGGTGGCAGAGCCACAGGCTCCAGCCCACATCACAGCTCCACTGTACCCATCCCAGAGCACGAGACAACTCCTCCTCAGATTGCTGACCGTACCACAGAGCACTGACCGGACTGCTTGTGCTAGAAAATCACTTCCACTAATCAGCCAACTCTGCCATGGCCTCTGAGTCCCAGCTGCACTCTCTTCTCCAAAAGCAGAACTGCTGCCGCTCGGGAGAAGGAGGGCAAAGAAACTCTAAAGTCTTTGAAATACAAACAAAGTAAGGGAATAAAAATAAATCATAATGAGACCAAAGACGAGTAATGATCTTGCGGCTAAAGCAGTGGACTGGGTGTCAGGAGGTGCTGGCTCTGCTCCCAGCTCCTACCTCTTGTGACACCAAGCACAAACCACTCGAGCTCAGTCCAGTCTCCTGACCACCAGAAGGGAAGAGGCCCGCACACATCACAGGCTGGCTGGTGAGTGGACTCGGCACTGTTTATCCAGGGCTCTCTAGGCCCCTGGGATGAAAGCGTTCAACAGCATCATCTGATAAGGAACACCCATGACCACACTAGTCTTCTCTTTCTGGAAATGCCAGTTTCACTTCTCTCAAGGAATGAGAAGCAAGAAAAACTTGAGAGAAAAAAAAACCAACCCAAAATCAAGTAGGGAAGAGATGGGATATTCTTATGCTGACATCTGCGCCACAGAGCACCCCTGGGAAAGGCGCACGCTGTGTAAGGCTGCAGTCAGCTCTCAGCAGCAGGGCCAAAGCAGTGCCACAGCACGGCCTTCCCACCATGTCCACGCAGCAAACGCCACACGGCTCCGTGCCCCCCAGGAGATCAAAGGCCCTGCTCTCAGGAGGGCTAGTGAGGGCACTGAGGATGCCAGCTGAAGGCATCTGGACAAGGCTGGGCACGTGCCCCTGCACTGCTCCCTCCAGGGCAGGAGAGGTCAGACTGCCCCGTCCTGGGCAACGCCGGCCGGCATCACCAGGGGTGGGAAAACCTTCACTGCCTCCCATCATCCGTGCAGGACCACTTGGCCAGGCTCCTGTGGTTCCAAGCCCCGAAGTTCCCAGGTACCAGACCTCAGGCAGATTCTGGCGGTTTCTGGGGTGGTGCCTCCGGGTAGCGTCCAGCACGAAGAGCTTTGGTCTCCTCCCCGGCGCACACTGGCTACGAGCTGAGATGCTGGAGGGGGACGAGGAGACGCAAGAACTGCACAAGCATCTGCTGAGGTTTGTTTGACAGTCTGCACAGCATCCTGCCTGGCCTCAAGATTGCCACCTCCTTCGTCTGAAACGCTGCAGTGAGGCAAGTCCTCGATGCATTTCAAGTCTTTTTTTTTCCCCATCAACACAACCTTTTGCATTTGCCAGAGGAAAAATCCCATGCTTGCTGTTTAATTCAGTGTTTAAACAGTTTGGTCATGAACAAAAATGGGTTTGAAGGCCTCGGCAAGCTTCTCTTGTTTATTTGGACTGGTCTACTCCGTACAATTTTTCATAAGGGGAATTAATTAGGCTGCGGGTTAAATGGCAATATTTCCTGTCACTAGCTCATGGCAGAGGTGCGGAAAGGGCCACGGCTGGAGGACACCCCGCTCCCAGAAGAGCTGTTGGGCTGGGCAGGACTCCTGGGGCACAAGGCCACCTCGGGTCACCCGGAACCGTGTTCCAGATTACAGGATGGACCCGTCTTGTTGCCTCCCAAGGTGCATATGGGATCCCCTTGGGATTAAACTACACCAGGGTCCAGCTCACCTAAGGCACTCCCAAAAGAGCTACTCGGAAGTGACTCCCAAAACACAGGGAGGCTCAGGAGCCCCATCTTCATCACCATCTTCTGCTACAGACAGCTTCTGCTGCCCTGTGCGACTTGCTAACAGGGACCTGGCCCGAGAACACCTTCACAGAACAGGCACACCCAAAATCACAGTCAGAATGAAGAGCAACAGTGGGACATGTGTTAAAGCGCTGTTTCCCTGTGCACATGTGAGCTCCACCATCTACACAGGAACAAACTGGGCAGTCACAACAGGCATCTCAGACCACCAGAAGAGAGAATGTGCGGCAGCAGGTGAGGCTTCTGCAGCCCCCGAGAGCTGCCCATGATGCACATCAGGCAAGGACCATGGTGCCAGTCCAGTCTCCTGTTATTGGAGCTGCTGGAGGTAGGTTATAGGGCATTGCCCTGAATGTTTTATGTCAAACCAGGACTAGAAAACTCATCAATTCCTTTTTGTTCCCAAAGGGATTTCCCTGTGTCTCAGTTCTCACTAAAACCAAAAATACCCTGTTTAAAATTTCCATTAAAATGACTTGGGAAATTCTGCTACTTCTGCATTTCCATGTTTCCAGTTTGCAACAGAACTTCTTACACCACAGCCTGTAACCAGTGAACTCGACAACCCTGTCAGTGAACTGGTGCTGCAGCTTTGTGCCTTTCTTCTGGGCAGCCTGAGCCCACAGACTCCTCAACTCCCTTCGCAGCCTTCCACCTCCTCCTCCTCCCTGCCCTCGCTGCAGGCTTCCACCCGCTCACCCTTCACACACGGACTGGGACGGGGCTGCAGGGTCTCGGACTACAGAGATGGAGGCATTTTCCCCCAGATACCAAGAGCCACAGTCACATCCCTGTGTGGCAATGGGCTGCATACGACATGACGGAAATTGAGGACGAGAAGAGCAGTTCAGTGGAAAAAAGGGCAGTAACCAAGTACTGTGAGTTTTGCAGACGCAGAGGTAACAGCTCTAAACACCAAACTCTTGACAGTGACAACGCGGCAGCCCCTGGGAAGCAACACAGAACTTTCCAACCCCGCAGGGACCCATCTCCAGTGGCTTACTGCTGCTTGCAGAGGGTCAGATCCTCAAGTCCACTTCTAGCTCTTCTGATGGCAGCAGGAGGCCAGCTGACTGTTTGGGGATTTCCACATAGTATCTCATGAGGGCCAGAAAGAAAATTACTGCAAATGACCAAAGCTCACATGCCTGGGATTTCACAGAGCCCTACAAGAACCGACCAACTCTTCCCCCCTGCAGCTCCCAGCACAGTCCACTCAGCAGGAGCTGCTGGTGCCCTGCGGTTCGGAGCGTGGCTGCCCTTCTCCGTGAGTCGGGCTACTGCCTACACCACATTCACCAGTGAGCTGATGAGGACACAGCTTTGTCCACCCTTCCATGAACCCGTGCAGCTCCCTGCAAGGAGCCAGACCATCGGGTCCTGCTCGTGCCCACAGCTGGGCCTGCCACAAGGAGCCCTTCTGCCCCGTGCACTCGGAGCATGGAGGCTCCTGCCACTCACCGTCACTGGTAGCTGTCTTTCCGAGGTGCTCAGTGACTCGTTGACAGAGCAGTGGATGACTTTGTCCGAAACAATCTGGATCTCACACGAGATAAGGCCAATTTTCACTTGGTACTCATTGCTTTCCAGGCCCAGGCTGTCAGGCTCTTTCTAATGACAAAAATAGAGTCAGGATGTCAGTCTCTAGAGTAGCAGCTGGAATTGCAGTGGATTTTCCTGCTTTACTTTCCATATTCCCTGCTGTTTTTCAGACCTGGGAGGGCTCTCCCTCAACAAGGACATTTTTCCATCCCTCCACAGGAAACCCAGAACGGGGCCATTCCCCATTTTCCTGTTTCCCATTCCTAACTCAGCATGGGGCACGGGATGAGCAAGCCCCTCGTGGAACCTGGAAAATCTGCTTTTGATCTGCCCTGGCTGTGCACCGCAGATAAGGATCGAAGCTCCCACCTGGGAGGGGGGAAGGATGTACAAGACAGGAGGCAGCCCAGGGATGCGTCTGCAGGGCCTGAGGAAGGGGGGGGTGCGTTTGTGAAGCACGCTGCAACCCGTGAGGATATCCTGCAGTGAACAATGGCCTTTGAATTACTATTGCACATTGTCCAAGCCGCTCGATTGCTGCACCCCGACTTCCTCGTTAACTGAGCTGAATTCAGTAGCCAAAAGAATGCCTGCCCTGTTTCTGCAGGAATAAATATCTATTGTCAGGACCTCTGGAGCACCTGCCTGATTTCGGGCCAGTATTTATTTAGCTTCTCACTATTACATCCTTCAAACACAGCTCTCTGCCATCGTGCCCCAAAGGGCATCCTCAGGTCCGGCTGCACCTCCTGCTGAAGAGAGATGCAGGTGCAGGAGGCTGAGCAAGATCTGCCAGCTCCGGCACGGCTCCTGCCTCTCCCAACCTCACCCAGCCCCTTCTCTCTCCTGTGCTCCTGGCCAGGCACGGTGCGGGTACTCGGGACTGAAGAGCTTCCCAGAGGGGAGCAGGCAGCACCCCGAAGGAAGCAGAGCTGTACATGCCGCTCTCTTACGTGGATAACCAGAGTTAAGGGCTCGCCAGGGTGGTGCTTGATCCACTTCTCCTTCTTGGCTGTGAAGAACTGGGGGTCAGCATAGTACTCCAGGCTGAACTTGCTGATGTGCAGGGCCTCCTCAGGGTACATCTCCTCATCCAGAGCCAGACGGTCATCTGCATAGAGGCGACCGTTGAGATAGAAATCCACGGGTGCGGGCTTGCCCCCCGCTGTGACGTTGGTGGTGGCTGGAGAGGGGCAGGTGATCACGGTGTTGGTGTGGACCCTACAGCTCTGAAAGCAGGGGAGAACGTGTAGGTCAGAACCTGACACCCTAAGCGCTGCCCCCCAGCCCTGCTCCCAGCACAACCCGTGGCACGGGCCAAGGCTTCACACCCCCAGCACCTTCAGGCACCCGGCACACGGCCCTGCTCCCAGTCACCGGGTGATGCCAGCGGGGACACCCACCGTTTGCTCTCTGCCGATGCCACGGACAACCATGGACACGTTCTGGACCAGCTCAAAGCCTCTTCCTTCCAGGGTGATGATCCTGCCCCCGCTTTGAGGAGAGGGGAAGAAAGAGAGGGTGACCACAAGGGACAACACAGCAGCAAGGTGTAAGAGCTGGGTCTCACTGCTATCACTGTCCCAGGGACACTTCCCAGATTCTTGAGCAGAACACGCAATCCAACAGCCAAAGTCTTCTTCCTACTACAGCAAACATCCACACAGCTACCAGACATCAGGGAAGGAAGGAAGGAGGAGTAGCAGCTTCTTAGCTGGAAAGCAGGGACCTTTTCCAGCAGCACAAAACTCCTTACCCCCGCTGCCCTGAGGAGCAGCCTGCCTCTGCACACCAGGGCACGCACCGGGTTGCCCGGGCCATCGGCAGTGCAAGAGGTTAACCACCAAGCCCTCAAAGCAAGGCCAGGAGATGCTCTCTGCCCTGCAGTGACCCATGGAGAGGGAAGAAACCCCTTTAAGGTTGACAGGGATCCTGCATCTCCCAGACACTTCTGATTTAGATCAAAATGTGAAATTTGGTTTGTGTTTCGGATCTGCTGCCTGGGGAATGTGAAACATGGGCCTCTCAATGTGCACTCAATTAACAACAGTAACGAGAGGGCCCTGACACACACAGACTTCTAGACAAAGCAAGGGGTGGGGAACGGCACCGCTGGTCTGTTCTGGAGAGCAGAAGCCATACCCTGGATCCACCTTCCCTTTCTCTGTATCACATCTGATCCGTTCGGTGTGTCTGTCGGGAACAGCCAGGACTTACAAATCCTGCTCTCTGGAGACCACTCCAGACACAGCGACTTTGGTTCTCTGAAATCTGAGGATGTTACCACGTAGTTATGATCCAAGTTTCTAACTAAAAGTCTCTCGCATCTGCAGACTCGTTTACAACTTCTGTTTCATTTTAAACTTTGCTTACGCCGATTATTTTAGCAATATGGTAAGTGAATCAGATCTGGCCGAATCTTTACACAAGTTATTGACCCCTCATGGGCAACAGCCCAGCAATGTGCCGGAGCAGTCCAGCTACACCAGGCAGTCTGAAGAGAGAGTGACTGCTGTCACGTTCTTGGTGGTGTGAAATTTGGACACTGCTGTAAATTGTAAGAAATCAGACCAAGGTGATGGAGAAATACCCCGGTGCTTTCCCTTGTGACCGTGGGCAGTGACATTCCTCCCGTCTCTGCGTTTGGACACCGCTCTCACTGCTCGGCAGAGCTCACAAGCCTGCGAGAAGCTGAGGTTGGCTGAGTCACTGCCGAGCCGTGTCGTTAACTTTCCCACAGCCTGGATCTCTGGCGCTCGCTCGGGAATGCCGGGACACGGCTCTGCTCCAAGGGATCCGACTGTCGGAGCCTGCTGCGTCCTGCACCCCAAGCTGCTACTGCTGCTTCCACTCTGGTCCTGTGGGCACTCAGACTCCTTGGGCAGCCCTGGGGTCTCCAGGCTCCGCCGCTCCCTTCCCACCAGGAAGGTGGGATTTCACCACGATATCCACAGGAACAGGAGCACAAGAGCTCCACAGAGAGACATGAAATTTAAAGTAACACACTTTAAAAATGAAATACTGTGACCTCGGGAAGGCTGAAATCCAAAATTGCAAATCTTGGTTTATCCTCCAGCAGTTTTTCTGCCAAGAAAAATCCTCAGGGTCTCACAGAGCTTCCCACCTGAACCTCCCTGAAGCACCCACCATGTCTACACAGTAGTTACCAAGGCTGACTTTTTCCATGTCCTAAATGCACTGAAATGAGCTATGGACAGTCCCGGTGTGTGAGGCCTCTTCTCCTCCAGTGCTTGATTCCCCAAAGCACCCAGAAAGCAACTCTGTGGTGGGTGGCCTTTTGTACGTGTCCATAAGGCAACATGTCAAACCCCGGGGCTGAGAAAGACCCTTCCTCCCTGCAGGACCCTCTCCCACCAGCCTGGAGCTGACCCTCTCTTTTACAGGCAGATGCAGACACGTGCCAGCCCTGGAATGGAAGTCGTGATGCTACAACAGTGTGCGTGGGGCCCGGACACCGTCCCTGCCTCCTGGCTGTGCTTCAGCAGCTCCTGGAGCACCTGACATGGCCTGTGCTCAGGATCTACTCTGCATCTGGGTGGCCGGAAGCGCGGACAGGGCGAGCTCACGCTGCCTGGAGCAGGCCACAGCAGCACGCTCCGATCGGCTCTGCGCTTGGATGGGAGCGCGCTCTTCGCTCTTGCATTTGGCAAACATTAAGAGGCTGATCTCAACAAAGGCCGCAAAAGGAAGGGCAGATCCCGGCAGGCTTGGCTGCCTCTGCTGGGGGGGGGATCTCACCTGATCTGGCTCTTTTTGGGGTTGATGTCTGATATAACTGGATTCTTCTCATATTTGAAGGTGATGTTGTAGCTGGCACAAGACTTGTTCTCGAACTGGACGCAGACTCGCACGGCGGCGGGGAGCTCGGCGGACGGCATGGTGCAGGTGATGGTGCTGTCGGTGCGGCTGCGCGGGGGAGGCAGGGTCAGCAGCGTGCGGAAAGCCGGAGCCAGGGACCGCGGCCCTGAGCACCCCTCGGATGCCAGGCAGATGGCAGACACGGGCAAGAAGGAGCTTCCAGCCACAGGCCACTCACCCATTAACTACATCGCCTACGACCGAGCAGTTCTCGGCGTACACCAGCCCCGGCTGCCGGGGGGATTTCCCACCCAGCCAAAGGGAGAGGGCAGACCCCTGCTGCTTCCCACCGATGAGAGAACACGCAGGATGGGGGGCTCTTCCAACACCCAAGCGGCCGTGGGAGCGGACCCTGGGCATGCAGGTGCCTCCCACCTCCAGCAGATACGTGAACAAAGCCCACGTCTGCTTCTCTCCTGGGGCTTTGGTCCTGCTCCCAGACCACCCAAGGGGCTGGCAGCGTGCTGTGAGCGCACGGTGTGAGAGAAGCGCTTCGCTTGCTGCCGGTTGCTGCCGCCACGGCACTGCAACCCCAGCGCAGTCACTGGGCCAAAGAAACTGGCCCCATCCTGTGTCACTGCAGCTCTGCCTCACTGTGCCGGGGACACCGGGCTGGCGGGACGCTGGGAACAGAGCAGGCAGCAGCCAAGCAGGCTGGCGGGGATGCTATGCCGGCTCCAAGGCTTGGCAGCAGCACACAGTGGTGCCCCCCAACCTAACCCCAGCTCTTCCTGATCTCCTGGGGGACACCATCGTCCTTTCTAATGTTTTGGCTCTTGTCACTAGCTCAGCAGCAGTGCCAGCCCCAGCCCCGGTCCCACCTGAGGTCAGTGCACTGCTTGGAGGTATTGACGAGGATGCGGAGCTCGGAGCCGACGTCCAGCCTGCTGCCTCTGATGGTCACTCTGGTTCCTCCGGCCTTCGGGCCGTTCAGGGGAGCTATGGACTGCACCACAGGAAGCTAAAAACAAAGGGGCAATCTGTTATCTAGCCTGGTAACTTCACAGTTGGATACTCCACACTGCACATGGGAATTGCTCCAGTAAATTTAAGCATCCAGTATCGTGAGGCTCTGAAACAGCAGCACAGCAAAAGCTTTTGCTGGCAGGGTTTCAGAACAAGGGGAGAGGTACAGATGCTGAGGGGTGATATCATATAAAACCTCTGTGACTTTCTGCAGTCCCTAAATTCTGGCAACAAATGAGACATGAGTTCAAACTGGATCCCAGGATCCCATCAGTCCCTTGAGAGCTTCAATGCAGGGCCCAGAGATGGCAACAGCTCAAGGTCCATCAACAAAAGGAAACTTCGCATTCATTCCAGCTCCCACCATCTCTGCCCTTCCAGATCCATTTCCTCCTGAATGGGAAGATAATGCTAAAGCCCCTCTGGATAGTGGCCCTGAGATCTGGTCACAGGCACCTGGGTCTAGATAACTGAGTATCAAACTCCTTCTTAAGGAAGCTTCAGATCCAAATCTCTCGGGGAGACAGGAGCTAAGGGGGGAGTTACTTTGCCTCTCACCATTTTCAGCAGAAATTAGCATGTATGTTATCTGTGTTTGCAGCCCCTGGAAATCTTCCTGAGATTCATGAGCTCAAGGAGCTCAAGGCTTTGATAATGCAGCACTGAACCCTCACGTCTATACACAGAGCACCCAGGAGAGTCCGCTGGGCAGCCTCCCTGCTTCGGTTTGAACAGGACACCAAGGGCAGAGCAAATAATTATTTCAAGACCCTTCCTGAAGGCACGTGCTAATTCCCTGTCAAACGTCGCGGGCCCCGGAGGCAGGGGACGTGCAGCCTGCTCCCCACCACGGCCCGTCCCTCGCCGCAGAGACCGCTGCGCGGGGCGGCTGGAGAGCATGGGCTGAGCTGCTGAGCTGCCTGGTGCTAATGCCCTTTCCTGTCAATCCAGCCACACAAACAGGCTTATTAATAGCTATCCTTGCCCTTGTCCTGCGCTCAGGCTGTTTTATTCCTCTACAGCCATTTCCTCTGCTGTCTCTGACCATTACCCATTTCCACGGGATTTATTCTGCTCATTTGTGTTTCTCTGAGTGTCTGCAGGCAGCTGTCTCCTGCCCTTGGCCCTTAACCTACACATTCAAACGCACAGTTACAACAGCAGACAGGATTATTTGTGCTCCCCAAAGCTCTCCAGCTCTTCCCCTCAGCATGAACCAGTGGCTACAGCTCTCAGTATGCTGCCAGCACCGACTGCCTCCACTGCAACTTCTGCTGTGATATCCTGGAGAAGTCTCCTGACCGTGTTTCTCCTTCCTCCTCAGCTGAATGACCACTGAATCCTGTCTCTTCTAGATAGGTCTAATGGGGACTTTGAAAGATGTATCACACAAATGACACTTGGTATCTTACAAAGGATCTTCTTTGGAAGGGCAGTTCTAAAAGTTCTTTTAAACTTTTCCACGTAAACCACTAGCAGTGCTCAAGCTCATGTCTCACCAAGACCAGCTTTGCACGGTGTAGTCTGCTCCATCTACTTGCCATCCTATGTGACAGGAGAATCAAGAAAACTAAAGAGCATTGCTTAGTGTGGAAGCCAGTTCTGGTGTGGAACACACCACCAGCTACACGTCGTGCAGCTTCACTGCTGGCACACGCGTGCACAAAGCAGGACACTCCCTCATCTCTTCTCAAAGCTTTGCTGAAATAAGCAGGCACGATACAGCTTTTTGCTGCGCCACCCGAGCAGAAATCAGCCCCACTCCTGCTCCCGGCAGGAAAGCCTGCCCAGAGCTGCCAGCACAGTGCTGTCACACACCCAGCTTGAGTTCCTCTCAACTGGCTTTTGCTCCTCTGCATTGTTCAGCACTGGTGCTTTTACAGGTGTTTCCTGAGAGGGCTTTTCCTTGCACGCTGAAAGCCAGCGGAGCAGCTGCCCAGCCCTTTCCCACTCTTTGGGCCCTCCTCCCCTGCCCCCAGCCAGTCAGCCCGGCAGCAGGTGATGTGGCCAAGCTGGCACACGTGTCCTGGCAGCAATGTGCCAGAAACCCCAGACCCAGGGTCCGTTACCAGGTCGTACCCCCGTGCTACCTTACTCTGAGGTGTTTTCCATGTGAACATGGATGACTGGAAATGAGGGGAATGGGTCCCAGAGCAAACATCCTCCTGGGAACCACCACTGAGCCGAGACTGGCAGTGCCCAGGTCTCACCAGTCCCTCCCTGTGTGCTGCCAGGCCTGGCTCTGCAACGGGGCACTGGGACAGGATGTGCCAGTGCTGGCTGCACCCTGAACTCGATCCCTAAAACACAACCAGATACAGAGTGTGGGATTACACCCCACGATCCTGCCCTGAACACCCCAGAATGGCTACCAGGGACCAAATGTCATCTCCTGGGGCTCAAGCCTTCTCTCAAGCCAGCAGCCTGCAGCACAGACTGTTCCTCCCCAGCTACAGCAGGAGCAGAAGCACAAAGGCTCCGAGTAAACAGAGTGGCCTTGGCACCCAGCCCGTTGTGTTAGCGCTGGACACGTGGGGCTGCCCGTGAACAGCGTCTAGCCAGCAATGAGGATGCTGGTGGGAAAGAGAAGAAATGCACGGATTTCTTTTAGGTTTACAGAGATGAAAGTTATCTTTGTGGGATGGTACAGTAAAAAGCTATAAAAGGCTTTTCTTTGTACAGTGACACAGGGTTAGCTCAAGTCTAATCCCTACACATTATTCTCATGCAAAAACTGAGACAATCCACGGCGAAAAATATCAGTTCTAAATGTGAGTCCATGGTATGTAACTTACAGAGCACAAAGAGACTTTGCAAGTCTCAAAAAAATCTCAGAGGTTGTAATGGCACTTTAGCAGGAGAGGAGGAAGAAAAATGAGCTCCTTGCTATAGCAAGAGAAATGGCGATACAGCCAGGAGAGATAAACTGCAGCCAGGAGGAGTGATAAACCACTGCAGGAGCTGAGACCGAGCCAGGCTGTGCCTGATGTGCCCCAGCTATGGCCCTGCTCCTCATGCCCAAGCCCAGGTTTGCCAGCCCTCACTCAGGTAACCATGGGCGAGGAGACACGTCAGCTGCTCCTCGAGGACCCTGACACTTTGTGTCTTGGATCCTCTTTCTAAGCTGGCTGGGGACACAGGGGCTGAAGTCTTGTTTTAAGGGATGCAGGAAATGTCAGCATGAAAATCACCAAACACCCACCCAGGAGGCAGCTACTCACCACGTAGGAGTATCGCTCCCTGGACTTCCCTTCCCGGCTCACGTTAACCGTCACCACATCAGAAAATGCCTCCTGAGCCTCTCCGGTCTGGCACACAATCCTGTGGATGGGAAAGGGGAGGTTGGTGGCCACACCACCCCACCAGAGCAGAGGGGCAGAGCCCACAGCCTCCTCCTCCCCCCGCCCCGTGCTCTGCCCGGCACCTGCAGCAGGGGTGCAGAGCAGCGGCTGCCCCACGTCTGTCCCAGGGCACCCATGCCCCACCCGTGGCAGGTCACCACGCTGCTCCTGCCCAGGAGACCGGGAGGGACGGGCAGGGGACACAAGGGGACGGGGACCTCCTCCCCAGCTGCCCCACACTCACGTCTCAGAGACGACGTATCTGTCAGGCAGCGGCACGCACTGCACGCTGCCGATCCTGACAGCACCGAGGACGTCGCCGAAGCGTCGCCCCAGGTTCCTCCCGCGGATGGTCAGCAAGGTGCCCCCCTCCAGCGGCCCGCGCAGCGGCTCGATCTGCAGCACCAAGGGAAAGGTCAGGGGAGAACCACCAGGAAGTCTCTTGCCTTCACCCCTGAGCCTGTGCCCGTGCCCACGCCCCACTTGGCTCCCCATGAAGACAGAATTGCTCCTCATGCTCCTACTCCCCCCGTGATGCGCCCACCACCATGCTCCCCACGCTGCAGCTTTGCAAACAAGAAGCTGTCACAATTCTGTGCTGGGTTTGGTCAGGGACTACTCCAGCTGCAAACACATCTGAGGTGGAACATCAGTCTCTCCACACCACAGCTTCAAATGCATCTGGGGCAGAGGCAAACCCAGACGAGGGATGCTAGAGTGATGGGAACAGCGAGCCCTCCCCCCGCATCCTTAACGCTGTCCCGAACACAGAGAATCACTTGCGTTGGAAAAGACCTTTAAGCTCATCAAGTCCAACCATTAAGCCAGCACTGCCAGGTCACCAATAAACCATGTCCCTCAGCACCACAGCTCCATGGCTGTGAAACCCCTCCAGGCATTTAAAGCCCCTTGCTCGCGTGACTCTGGAGGATTTGGATTTACCAGCTACTATTTGCTAAGGAAATAGCAATGGAGCCCTGTGAGGCTCTGTGACCTGAACTGTGGTTTCCTTCCATTATTTTCTGACGAGGTGCTGATAACACTTGGTGTGTGCTGGAGAGGGGGAGCACCCCTCTCCCACGGTGACGAGAGCGAAGACCTGCAGTCCCTCCACACAGTTACAGCACCCAGATTTTGAGCAGCTCTCGCTACCCGCCAAAGAAATGAACAGAAATCCCACATCCCTGCCGATTTTGATGTTCACATGAGCTGCTTTGCCTCCCCAGCTTCTCCTTTCCTAAGAAGCTCATGTTGAGATTTGCTCTATGTACTTGTGCTGCTAATTGTCAGGGACAGATTTGTTGGCTCATACCCACACACCTCTCAGCAGAACCCCAGACCCAAATGCCCCCAACAAACGTTCATTCAACTGCAATTTAAACAAAACTCGTTTCAAAATGCGTAACGCCGAAAGGACCCTCTGCCACTCTAATCTCGGCAGAGCTGCAGAGCACATGTGGCTGCAGACTGGGCTCACGCTCGCGTTTCAGCTGCGCTCCCATTAAACGCCAGTCCTGGTAAGAATCCTTCTGCCAACCCCACAAATCGTTCTCACTTTTACCAACCCCAGGAACTGTGGGACATTCTGGTTGTGCTGCTGTTTTTTTTCTCACTAACATGATGAAGAGTGGGTCTCGTCACTAACAGGATGCCCTTGGCAGCAGGTCACTCAACAGCACGGAAAGCCAGTGAATAATTCAGCACCGGTCTTGGCCCTGTCCCGTGCCAGGACAAAGCACAGCTCCTCCTTTGCCCCGAGCTGGGGACAGCGGTGCTGGGTTCAGTCCCTGCACCACCACGTAGAGTTTGGGTCTTACCTTCCTGATCTCCGGAGCGGGGCAGATGTCAGAGAGCTGGGGGGGTTCGCTGTGCAGCCTGCAGCTGGAGCTGCTCTCGCTCCACAGGCAGCGGTGCCCCAGGTCCTCCCTCCCCAGGCACTGGGAACAGTCGGCACTCCCCATTGCACAGTTGTACACCTCCACTAAACCATCAGAGACAACAGAAAACATCAGCTCCCAGGCCTGAGCTTTGCACAGCCCGAGGCAGTCAAACACAGACCCACTCCACCCACCACCCGGCGACATTAATCGAAGTAACGTCTGAAATCCAGGGGATGAGCAGAGCAGCTTGTGCACGCAGCAAGATGCGGCAGCGCTTGGCTGCCATCCTGCAGATTTCCCAGAAGGACTGGGTGCTTGTTCTCACCGCAATGTAATTTAGCACTTTCTTTTCCTTTTTCTTCCCCTTTAAAAAAACAAACAACACCCAAACTCGGAACCTTTTGTCAATTTATGCTACATGTCTCCAGCTCTCAGCACCCACATGGGAAGCTGCTTGGCAAAGCTGGCTCCATCCTGTTAGCAAAGCGATCGCATTGCTTCCACGCTCCGACACAAATCGGGTGGTTGCAGTGCTCTGTACAGTGTTTACAGTTCCTTTCCTTCCCCTGGTGACCACGGGCCCCTTTCATTAACTTCTCCCTCCAGATCTGCTCAGCTCAGCTTCCACATCACTCTCCTACACCGCTTCCACCTCTTCATTAGCTGCTGCCCTGGGTTATGTTTCCTCTCCAGCTTAAAGCCTTCTGCCACTGGAGTGTGGGCATCCGCTGAGATAAACAGCCAGAAACACTCAGGAAGCGCTGCTTTCACACCCCGTTCCCCGGAGGAGACTTTGCAGGAGAACATAAAACAAAGAAACAGTCACATTTTGCACTTCTGATCACAGGAGGATCTCAAGGCGCTGCATAAGCAACGAGCGAACCCCTCAGCCTTCAGAGGTCTGCCTGTGCTCACGCCAACAGAACGTCACGGGCACTGAGGCAGTCTTCCATTCTCCACAAAAAAATGAGCTTATTTCCCCTCATCTTGGGTCCACCCAGTGAGTTACACTGGTTGGTTTCCCACCCAACAGCAGAGAGCTGGGATTCCTTCAGTGGACGACCAAAACACAGTCTACCATGAAATCTAATAACTATTGACATAATGAACACTAGCAACAGGAATTCCATTAAAGACGGTATAAAAGGTGCCAGTTACAACTGGCCCGGCAGAGCTGTCTCTGCTTGCAGTCAGCCTCTCCGATTTTACTTGCACCACGCTGCTCAAGGCAGGAGGAGCCAGCGCAGCCCAAGGGTCCCACAGGATCTCCAAATATTCTGGCAGATTCAGAGCGATGCAAACACAGCCCTGCGAGCGAGCTCCCTTGCCGCGCGGGAGGAGGGGGGATCCCACCACGCTCCTTCCGCTGTGGCTCCTGCTCCCAGCACCACCCACGCTGAGAACCCAGCGCCTTCTCCTGCACATCAAAGTAGCCTTGGCGCGGATCTCCCGCCCCCTCCTCTGTATCCCCAAACTCCGGACACCCTCCTCTTTCTGCAGGGAAGTCGTGTCTCGTGCCTGCCCATGCTGGTATTTCAAAGGTTATTTCACCAGCCTGGAATGCTTTCCAAGATAAGCCTCCTTTATACACTGGGATTTACTATGGGAAACCTTTTTATCCTGGGTCAGTGGTTAACAGTGTAAATGTCTCTCCAACTATTACAGCTGCCCTCCAAAGAAAGCCTCACCTCAGGCATCCAGTGCTCATTTGCACCTAGGGTAGATCAGTTCCTTCTGCTGCAGCTCCTGGCACTGGGGAGGGAGAGAGCCCGGAGCCGCTGCCTCCGTCCAGAGCGTGCAGCTCGGTGCAGCACCAGTCACGGCTGCTGTCGGGCTCTGGTGGCCGACTGGCCGGGCTGGTCCCATCCAAATGCCTCATATGAGCACACTCCTAATCTGACTCTTTGCCTGCCTTTGTCTGCTGGCGTAGCAAGGCCTTTTTCTGGAATCTGAGCATTCCTCCCAGACACAGAGTGGGCCAGGGGTGAAATGTGTTTACACATTTTATTCTTTCTCAGCACAGGAGGGAATTAAACCCTCAACTTTTAGAGTGAGCTGAACCTTGATGCCATGCTCCTGTGAGAGCTCAGGACAGAGTCCTCCCCATCCCTTGTCTTCCTCCTGGACCCTGAGGATGTCCCACATCTCTGCTGTGACCACAGTACTATCCCCTGTGCGACTGGCAGGTAAGACCCCCAACTGCTGCCTGCACTCAAGGATGGGACTCGACGGTCCCTGGGTGTAAAGGGGATGTCTGCAGGTGTCTGCCTGGTTTGGGGGCACACACTGACATGGGGGCAGCTCTGGATAAATGTGCTTTTTGTATGTGCCTGAGAGAAAGAACCATGCTGTGCCCTGCTAAGCCATGGTCTATCTCCTGAATCCATAACATTTGGCAGGATTTTTAGAGTCATTCAAGCTGACCAGATGAGAGCAGAATAAAAATATTTTCAACTCAGACCTGTCATCATCTCTGGACTGTCGATAAATCTGTCTGGTCTGTCCTTCAGCTGAAGGTTCACTGGGAAGAGATGGCTTTTTTCTGAAGTGTGGAGCTGCACACAAAAAACAAAGAGACAAAAGCTTAGGAAATTTAGTAAAATACAAGGTTCCATATGCGCACTACAGGGATTAAAATTCCTCATGAGGCTCCTCTGAGCACTGCCTCTCAGTACAGGAGGGTCTCATCGTTAGCAGGCAGAAAGAGAGGGCAGGCTGCTTTCTGTTTTAACCGTTTTGCTGCGGTCCCGGCGCAGGGCACCAGGGCACGGCACAGACTGCAGTGCGAGCAGAGCCCTGGCCTGCTGCTATTTTTAGTAGAAACGGACAGAGAAACTCCCCGACTGGCCAGTCTGTGCATGTTCAGTGCTGGGCTACGGTACAGAGTTCTGCAGGTGATGTGATGGGAAAGGGCTCCTCTCCAGCTCCTACCCGCGATATTCCCATCAGCGGAAGCCCAAACGTGTGCTGCATTTCAGAGGCGCAGTCTGCCCTCCAACAGCCACGCACTGCTCTTTGGTGAGCGTCTGAGCATTTTATCAGGCCAAGTCCCAGTTCAGAGTAAAAGCTACAGAAATAGCAACACTGAAAGGTGGCCAATTTTTTTGCCTGAACTGAACTCTTTCCATTTAGAAAGGTAAACAAGCAGCTCCTTCCCAAAGCCCAGCGGAGCCGGGGCTGGAGCCACTGAGACACCCACGGAGCAGACGATGCAGCGTCGGTGACTCATGAGCCCCCTTCCAGCATCAGCACACAGAAAACGCCTCTTGCTAGAAAGGTGAACCTGGTTTGCACTTTTTTTTCATCTGGAAGTGGAGGGAGGAGGGGAGGCAGCGTCCCAGTGCCAGGTGGGATGCCAGGGACAAGACCCTCCCTGCCCTCAGAGCTGACCCCTGCCATGGGGGGTGCAGGGGCCGGTGGCATCACCCCCTGACTCACCAGCACGTGTTTGCACTCCACGGCAGAGGAGTTCACCCAGCGGGCTTCGAACGTCCTGTCTGTCCCAAAGTGGCACTCCAGAGCTGTCTCCTGGCAGAGAGAAGACAAGGGCAGAGCAGTTTCAACCACAGTTTCATGCAGTTCTTGGTCTCAGTAACTAACTGATCCAGCAGCGCCTCAATTCCACCTTGTTTCTGCCGTTAGTACCTTAACTGTGTTCAAGCCAAACAGGAGATCAGAACCTGACACTGTAAAGGGGGCTGGGGTCTAATTAACACCTAATTAATCCTGCCCTGCTACAAACCTTTACATAAACCGCTGTAGGCTGAGCATCGCGTATGGGCACGAGTCCTGTCCCTTGCTCTCACCCAGCACATCACGACCAGGCAAGGGGCAGCTGCTCCTGGAGCCAGGGACACTCGGCACTCGCAGACCAGGAGATGTGTCCGGTCAGGCTATGTTCTTGTAACCCCCACCAGCGGGTACCCCGTTTCCTCTGGGCTCGGGGAGTTTAGAGCTCAGGCTGCAATGCAGACCAAGAGCCACCGTGCCCCAAAGCTGCCTTATCCAAGCCAGACCAAACCAGCCCATGACTTGGGCTCAAAGCCACCATCCTTCTCCTCCCAACAACTGCACAATCTCTAATTCAAATGAGGACCCAGACGGGCGTAGGTTCAAAGGCAGATTTTCTGTGCTGTTTTCCTGATAACACAAGGATGATATCCTGCCCAGAGTTACTGCTGTGCCCCCATCCTGCCGGAAAAAATCCTATCTCCAAGCAGGTTGATGCTCCACCACTACTGAGGTCTAACTACCCTTTGAAAACCGACAGATCTGATAAAAGACATGAAAGAAAGCACCAGACTACTGGCAGGCAGCTGCTGGCTCAGCGAACACACACGACCATGAGAGGGAAACTGGAACCTCCTCCAGAGCATCGCCCGTGCCCAGGCGGGTCCTGCTGGGCAGGCTGGCCCCTGCCCTCGCCGCTCGCCCACCGCCCACCACTGCCCCCCAGCAGCCACCCTGTCGGGGCACATGCCCCCGACACTCCGAGCTCCTGTGGGGAGGAAAGGACAAGGAATCCCACCCAGTGCCCCTGGACAGTCTGTGGGTGGTGGCGGGGGAAGCTGGACTGGCAGAGCCTCTCCAGCCACCCTGAGAGCGGCAGCCTCGGCCCCTTTCCTGCTGACTTCATTTCCTATGGGGCTACAAGTGAAATTGCTTCCTCTGCAGCCACCCCCAGCATCCACAGAGGAAGGAGGATTTCTCGCCCTGTTTTGCTGGTTGCTGAGGGTGACACGGCAGCGCCAGCCAGGCAGGGACTGCTCCTCTCTGCCCCACACCGAGGGGCAGGGGTCTGGTGGAAGTGGTACAGTGGCCCCTGCTACCCCCAAAGCAAGCCAGGCTCCTCCACCAGCATTTCCAGCCTTCTCTTTTCTCTGTAGAAAAAGGAGCTCCCTGGCTGTCACAGAATCACAGAATCATTTGGGTTGGAAGAGACCTTTCAGATCATGGAGTCCAACCGTTCCCCCAGCAGTGCCAGGTTCCCCCAGCAGTGCCAGGGCACCACTGCCCCCTGTCCCTCAGCACCACAGCTCCACGGGGGGCTTGGAAACCCCTCCAGGGATCACGGGGACTCCCCCCCCTGCCCTGGGCAGCCTGGCACAGCCCTGGACAACCCTCAAGGGGAAGAAATTGTTCCTCAGCTCCAACCTAAACCTCCCCTGGGGCAACTTGAGGCTGGTTCCTCTTGTCCTGACTTTTGTCCCTTGGGAGCAGAGCCCGACCCCCCTGGCTCCAGCCTCCTGTCAGGAGCTGTCAGAGCCAGAAGGTCTCCCCTCAGCCTCCTTCTCTCCAGGCTCAACAAGCCCAGGGCCCTCAGCCGCTCCTCCCCAGAGCTGTGCTCCAGCCCCTTCCCCAGCTCCGCTGCTCTTTGTCCAGCAGACGGGTGTCCTCCGCAGGGACGCGGAAAGCCAGGCCCCACAGACCCCACCAAAGACTTGACCCAAAATGACACAGGGCAACTTTCTACTAACAACAGAGCTTAGTCATGTATTTTTTCAGTGACCAGACTCCCTGCCCCAAATTCCTCTCGTTCCTCCCAGTGTGCAACACATCTCCAAAGGCACCATTTAATGTCCACTCCTGCTTTTCACCCTATTACGATTTGCATGCCAGAAAGTTGCAAAGAAAGAAAGAAAGAAAGAAAGAATGAAAGAAAGAAAGAAAAGAGCGAGCTCTGCAGTGATGACCAGAAGTTAAGTTAAAACATATTTCCAGGCTGTAGTCCCAGCAGTGGCTCAGCCAGCACAGGGCACTCTGCCCACGGCTCGGGGCTTTGTCCTTCGTTCCCAAGTGCGGGGCGCTGGGCCGAGCTGGCACACGACACCAGAGCGCTCTGCGGTGGCACAAACACCCGCAGGAAGCCAGGACTTTTGTTTCTCCCAAACATTTTGTTCTAGGGACTGTTTTACAATGTGTACAAACCTTCTTTTTCCACCGAACACAGAAAGCCTGCCAGCAATTGCAGGAGATCCCTGGGCACAAACAGCATCTCCACTCCACCTTGCCATGCAACCTCCCTTGCCATCGTGGTGGCTGATTTCCACCAACGCCTTGTGTTGATACGGTGATTTCAGCTCCTAATGCAAACCAGGACCAGCCCCATCACCTGGTCCCGAGGCAGAAACCAGACTGTGAATCCCTCTGCTGACCTGGCCACCTTGCTCCACTCCAGCCTAGGCTTGGCTGACCCTTCCCAGTCTCTCCAGAAAGTCATTTACCTGAGAGAAAGTCGCATTAGCCAGCGAGATCGTGATGTCCTGGGATGTTCCTGTGGGCATCGGCTCCAAAGAGGCAGGAACAATGCGTGGACAGTCAATTTTCTTCTGTAAGGTAGAAAGCGGGGCGGGGGGAAGATAAGTTAGCTGGGTGCACGCTGAGGGTCCTCAGCGACGAGGCAAGATCAGGGCCCTTGACAAGATTAATTTCACTGCATCTGTAAAGTCAGATCACAGAGGAAGTGAAACATCACAATGGCACGAGCCAGTTTGAAACATCAAAATACTACGTGGAGGCTTCCTTGGGGAAGTCCAGACACCAGCCCTCAGATAACCCCGCACGCCGGCCCGGGTTGCCAGGAGGGCTTGTCCAGAGCTGCGGCCAGCAGCCACAGCCCAGCAAAGGGAGGAACACGGAAGGAATTCCCCTCTCCCTCCTGCCCGGCTCCTCCAGCAGCTCAGGGACACAGGCAGCTCCGGGTCCTGGGCCTGCGCTGGGAAGAAGGCTCCCAGGGAAGAAGGCTCCCAGGGAAGAAGGCGTGCACACGCGCTCCTCGGCCACCGCTCTGGCCGTTCCCGGTTGCAGGCACTTACACCTCAGAAGACGGGGCCGGAGTGACAGTAAAAGGGGCAAACCTGCCGGCGTGGCCACCCCGCCGGTGGCAGCCGCCATCCCTGAGAGGCGAGGGGCATCGCTGCACCCCTGCCGAGACCCCGCTCCCCAGCAGGCTCTGCCCCCTGCCCGGTGCCACGGCAGCGGCGCACGGGGCTCGTGTGCCCGGAGTCGGGGCGCAGCGAGCGGCAGGGGACAGCAGCGCTGGGACAGCTGCAATGAGAGGACTAAATGAAGCCGAAAAATGATTTTAAAAGGTCAGCTGTCCCCCTGCTTTTGTTCTCACTTTAAATTGATGGCTCAGATACTGGAGCTGACTCAGAACTCAAGTCTGTATGACAAGCCCATCCTGTTCTCCCTTGAGATGTAAATCATGTTGCAAAACTATGGTGAAAATGAAGCCAGATTCTCCGTTGCCCCAGGGTACGTCCAGATTAATAATGCCTTTGACAGTGGAGGCACTGGGGTAAAAGACAACAAAATATCTGGTCCATTATGCAGAATAATTTGCAGCAGGCAGGACTTCCTTCTCACTTGGATTAAAGGTTACCCCACTGTGACTGCACTGCCACTCTGAGGAGGGGCAGAGCCAGCCCCCCAGCGCCGACGTGCCCGGCAGGACACATTCCCGCGTCCGAGAGCATGGGGTTTCTCCCCTGCCTTCCCCTGGCCTCGCTAGGTGTCAGAGAACTACCTGGAAGTGCCTGTTGGGCTGTGGAAAACACACTTCATTTCTATCAGGACACTTAACCAAGCACAGTTGGTGCTGCCTAAACAAGGAGATTAAATAACAGAGATGCACATGATAAGGGAAATAAAGCCACACAGCAAAGCACTGGGGAGAGATTTCAGTCCCGAGCCTCTTTGAGGAGAATCAAAAGAGTTAAAATGAAACCAGCAGGGCTGCAACTGAAAATTCATGCAAAAGCTCCTGTGGCCTGGTGTGTCCTTGCATGTCACAGCAGCTGGCATCGCTCGCTGGATAAATACACTTTAGAGGACTGATTAACTTGTCGTCTTGCAGCCCCTTCTCCTGCTGTTCATCAGCGGCTAGAAATAGAGCTTTCCAGCTGATTATATCATTCATGTCTGGATCAGGGCAAGGGGTCTGCATGTTTAGAATGCTGCAGATGAAGCCAGTACGGCGCTGGCTTCCCAGCGGAGCAGTCTTCAGGTGCAGCCACGCCAGCAATGGTTTGTTTACTGAAAGCTCAGGCTGTAGGACCAGGCACCGTGTTTCCAGGGCTACGGAGCACCTCGTCCTGCAGGCAGCTCACGGAGGAGCTGAGACAGGCACAGAGATAAACCAGGTGCAGCATCCAACCATCAGAGGCGGAAGGCAAGGATGCGCAGGGTTATCCCTAAGGACGGGCAGGCATGGTTAACCCTGCCAGGCACAGTTAACCCTGCCGGAGGGTAACCCTGGCCCTCACCACCTGCAGGGAGCTGTCACCAAGCTCCCATCCAGCAAGGATGGGAAACGTTTCCCAGGGTTTTGCACCAGGCACAACTGCGCAGAGCTGTGGCTTGGTGGCCCCATCTCCATCCCCCTGCCCTGTGCCTGTAGTCGCCCACCTCCTCCTCTCCACTGCAGGGGAGCAGATGCCAGGGACAGCCCTGGGGTCAGCCCAGGGGTGAGGTGGGACGTCTGACATGGGGCCAATCTCCTGCTGGCAATGAGGACGGGGAGCACTGGGAGAGACGAGATGAGAGCAGAGCCCTGTTGCTAAAGGGATATTAAATTTACAGTGTAAAAGCTTGGTTTGGATCTAGAGCAGACTGATTGCTAAAAAGCCAATTTTATTTAAATTAACTTCAATTTATATTTCAGAATTGGGAACACACTGGGCCTCTGGGTTATTAAAGCTGTAATTTGGAAAGAGGCGATTTTCTCCTTCAGACGAACGCTACCAGTGGTGCTCCAGCAAATTATTAACATACCAGAGCAGACCAGTCAAAGCTAAAGGAATTGTGAAGTATTGCTGCATTTATTGTACCACTCAAACCCAGGTGTCCCAGGATGCTGAGAAGCGGTGGCATTGCTCCAGACGTGAGAGGTGATGAAGAGCCAAGGGACAGAGCCTGCTGAGGGCACTGGGACAGCCAAATGCTCCAGCCAGGCTGGCAGCCTCCTCACACATGCCTCCCATCACGGCACGGCTGCCACGTACCAGGGCAGTGCTGCCAAACCCAGGCCATCCACCTCCACCCCCAGGAGAAGAAGGAGAATAACATGGGAAGGTCACCCAAAGCAGCGAAGTTTAATGGGCTTTACCTTCATCTGCAGTGCATCGTCACACTGCGAGTGGTTGGAGACGCAGGTGTAGGTGGAGGGGCACCAGTGACACTTCCACCTGGTCGAGAGGCAGCTGGTGCATCTGGAATGGCAAAGGTCTGGTGAGAAAAGCATATTCCTGGATGCACAGGGGAGCCAAACCTCAACTGTGCACACTGATCTCCACACATTTGTGTTCAGTCTTCAGTGGTGCCCAGAAAATCCCATGGCAGGAGCTGGGTTCTCCTCTCGCCGGGAGCTGTTGGGGGAGGCAGGCAGAGCCCATCGTCCCCTGCGCTGCTGCACGGGCAGCTCCGGGGCACCCCCACTTGCGGTGCCACTGCCTGGCCCCAGGCCACAGCAGATTGGGACCCTCCTCCCCTCCTTAGCAAAAACCACTCTTTTCCCCCCAAATGCTCTTTCCCCTCCAGCCATCTCTCCAGGGAGCCTGGCACGCTTGTGCCTGACAAAGGCTCTCCCCCATGGCTTGTGCAGGACGTGGGACCACCACTGGGCAGGACATGGGGATCCTGGCGCTCAGGAGTTGTTATGCTCCTGAAAGGTGGGTGAATTTCTGTAGGTGGCATCAGCCCCCTCCCATTCAGCCCGTTGTGCTGATGAGCAGTACACGGTTCCTCCCCACCAGGCCTGGAGGGGGCACGGAGCAAAGGAACATGTCCCTCCCTCCCCCAGAGACCCCCCCCCAGGTTGCTGGCGAGGACAGCTCTGCTGCTGAAGGGTTAACAGAACAAGCTTTATATAAAAATATTATTCATGTTTAAAAAAACCCAACATGTCCAGATGGCTTGAGCTGCCGCGAGGACCCTCCTTCGTGAATCCCTGGCAGCGCAGCCCCCACGCTCCTGCCAAACTCTGCCCAGGCCCCAGCCCCGCTGGCACGGGGGGGCTGCACACCCACAGCAACCCCCCAGGAACGCGGGGGGAGCCTCTCCAGGCTGCAACACACCCACCCTCCCGGCTTCAAACCGCCCCATCTGCCGCCACCATCGCGGTGCCACCGCCGCGGTGCCACCGCGCCCTGCCGCCCGCATGCCAGGGTCGCTTACGCTCTCTTCGGGTAAATGTTTCCAGTTCTTTTGCAATCGTAGATGGTGAAATTGGCCTGGATAATGTTTTTGCTGTTGACCCGGAGAGCAGCTTCGACGACCACGTGGTCTGAGAGAATCAAGCCAAAGAATATTGGGTTGCAAGAGCCTCTCGCTCACACTTAGAAGACAAGACAGACTCTTGGGAAAACATGGGCTAAATCTGATTTGTTTTCTCCAGGGCTTCCTCCGAGCTGCGTTTCAGAGCTTGGACCATTCATCTTTTGCCCTCTGACTTTCAGCTCTTCCCTCTTAAATCAAACGCTTTACATCACCCTCACCAGAAAAGAACATTGCGACTTTCAGCAGAAAATTCCAGCGTGTTGTGCAAGTGTTAATTAGCAGAGTTAATTATTGTCTTCGCTTACAGTTGGTGCTACATGATATTTTAAAAAAAAAATGTGGTAATTAAAACATGTTAGTTATCATGTTTTAAAACCCCGCTCACTTTCCCCATGACAACAAACCCACAGAGAAGAGTGGAAATCCCTTTTTTGGCTACTTAGCGCTCTACACTAACTCCCCCTCCCCCCAGAGTTGCTTAATTTTTTTTTCCTTTGCGATTTTGCCATATAACCACCGGGGACAAGAGACAATGCCTCTTTCAGAATATGTACAATAAATCAGCGCACTGGATTCCTGAAATTCATTTGGACGCTGCCGTAACCAACAATACAGAACAGTTAATGATCGCCCATTCTTTGGATAGCTAGGGAGAAAAACAATGCAGCTTTATAAACTTGCCTATGAAAAGTGGGATTTTCAAAAGGACTGGCTGATTCTGCTCCTACTGAAGTCAGGCATCTTCAATAGAGCATTCACTGCAGGCTTGAAAGATGAAAATTTAACAAGCGCTCAAGTCTGGAATGAACCATGGAACTCCTCAGAAGGAGCTATAACACGGGGCTGTCTCCATCGCTACGTGGCCAGCGCCAGATCTGGTCAACACGGCCGGCAGGGGCTCGGCTGGCGTCAGCCCCGGCTGCAGGTGCTGGTCACCTCCGAACGCAGCCCCGCGGAGCCTCGCGACGGGCATCCTGCTTGGTACCACCTGAGAACAGGGGGGACTGGAAGACCTTGGCCTGGCTTTTGGTTGCATAAATGGGATTAAGAGTTTCTGAGCTGCCTTTAGGTACCCATTTGCTTTGCTTACAGAACTTCTCCTGACAGGTAGCGCGTGCTTGGGAGGGAAATTAAACAAAAGCAACTGAAAATATCGATATAAACAGTAACACTTTCCCGAGGGCTAGAACATTTTTGTTTTAATGCTTACTAAATCAAAAGCAGAAGTTCTAACCAGATAAATCTTAATAAAATACATGAACTGGCTTTTAAATTCTGATGTTTGAACCAAAACCCGATAGATTTAAAATACTGGCAATCCATGTTAAGATGGTGGAACTCCTACACGTTAAAGTTGTATGCCCTATAAAACTGAAACAGCTTGAGCCTTTTTTTTTCCTGTATGCATTATCTGCACATAAGAAAAAAGCCTATGAAGAATTATGTCCACAAAAGTGGTTAGAATGAACTGAGCTTGTTTTCCTTTGACATACCTTGGTCGTCTGGAAATGCTGGATATTTCTCACGTGGAAGTAAACTGCAATAAATAAATTGGTTTACATCGTCTCCAGCAACTCTGGCCACTGTGTGGATGTTATTTCCATAGTCACATGAAATATTTGTTCCATTCAGGTTTGGGATAGTCCCATTTATTTGTATTATCAGGGCCTATATTGGACAAAGACATAAATCAGTGATTATGACAGGAAATTTCATTTAGAATTTGTCAATGTTTTGCAAGCTTTTCCTAGGCTGGTGACTCCAAAACAAGGCCATAGAGAGACATTTTCTTTCACTGTATGCACTTTGAACTGTAGGAGCCATCTGCACACAAACCCTTGCTTCAGCCATAGGAGCTCGGTCACCATCAGCGCCAACATCTGTAGTTGGCATGAAAACCCAGCCCAGGGCTCCCCGGGAGAGCACTCGGAGGAGGAAGGAGGAGAGGGCCAAGCCTCCCCGGCTGCCCTCGACCCACACACTGCCTGCACAAGCCCTGTTTGTCCCCGGAGCGAGGAGGAAGAGCAGAATAAATTAACCCCTCCTTGTGAGCGCCTGAACGTCCCAGCTTGCACCAGTCGGTACTGGTGCCAAGGGAGCCAGCCACAAGCCAGCATCCCCCACCACCGGCACTGCGGGGCCGAGCTGCCGTCAGCCTCCGTGGGCAAGGGACATTTGCAGAAAGGGGCTGTGTCGGAGCAGCACGACCCAGGGAAACGCGCAGCCCACGTCCTCAGGGGGCTCCCTGGGGTGCCCAGCCCACGGGCAGCACAAGTGGAGCTGGACTGGTGCTGGGGTCCCACAGGATCCCTCCCTCCAGCTCTGGTCTGGGCTCTGCCCCAACCGCTGCCTGTTCGTGAGCGGTTTCCCCATCTCAGGGCTGGTTGAGAACTTTGGCACAGAGAGGTTTTTTTGCTGTTGGGAGAGGGTCTGTCTTTAAATGAAAAATATGTTGATGAAAACGTTTAAGATATTGCTAAAAATAACAACTAAACCAAACCAGAAAATTATTTAACTGTCTGCAGGCGATCTGTACTTTGCAATTCTGCAGATGTCTCCAGGGTGTCTGGTGTGGCAGCTTCAGAAGCCCTGTCCACCCACCCTGAGGGCTGCCGGGGTGCCGAGGCACGGGAGGTCACCCCCAGACACTTTGGAGAGTCTTGGCCCGACTCAGTAGCGTGACAGAGATCAGCATCCCTACGACCCACAGCCGAGGGCTGCCGTGCTAGAGGAGAGTGGGCACTGCTCAGCCCCGAGAGCAGGTACGGACTCTACGGGACGCCGCACATGACTGATCTGGTATTCACATCGAACGCACCGGGTTCTCTTTGTCAATATTGATCTCGGGCTCCAGGATGGTCATGGCAGGGCACTGCTGCACTCCTTCACTTGCACTTGCCCAGAAGTTGGCCCCTGTGAAGTTTGTGCACTCGTGCTGCAGAGAACACCTGCAAAGGACAGGGGAACAATTTGTGCTGATTCGTTCTAAAAAAGGTGATAAAAAAGTTGACCTTTTTGTGAGGAAAGATCCCGAAAAAATCCTGTGCCTACATCTTTTTCCTCCATCTCTGCAGCCAAGCCTAAAGCTTTGCTGCTATATTTAAAGTGTCTGGTTGCTACCATAACAGCATGTACTCCCAGCAGAACCAACGGGGCACCAGGGTTCAGGGTAAGTGAGAGCAGGCCAGGCTGAACCCAGAACTGAAGAGGAGAAGGTGACATTTCCTTTAACTTCTTCAATTCGTAAACGTGGAGTCTAATTCTGTAAATCCCTTTCCGAGTGTTGATCGTTTCCTACTCATAAATGATAATTGCAAAGGCAAAAGATGGTCTTTAACAGGGTGTTGTCTCTCTCAGTCCCATGGTTGGATGCCTGCAAGATATTCTCTGCGCTGGCAACTGCCTGCAGCATAACACTGCAGCTACAGTTAAATCCTGGCTCTGCAGAGCATCCCAACCCTTTGAGACCAGATGCAATTGTTTTTAAAAGCACATATTTCATAAGCAATAGAAAAATACTAATGGCAGTGTGACTGTGTGGAAATATAACAGGCACCAGAAATTCCTGCCCAGGCTCGAGGGCCGAAGGACAGGCCAAAGCACACAAGGACACGAGCAGCCCTACCTGGTCTCCATCGTGCACCACCCACAATAAGCATCAGCGGCACCCAGGCACTCCGTGCACGTCGAGTACTGGTTGCAGGCAGCCACCTTCACCCGTGTCATCTGCACGACAACAGCACAACTGCTTCCAAATGTTTCACAACACCCCGGAAACATTCAACCCAACCAGGATGCTCCAGTCTGGCTTCATGTAGCTAATGTCAAGACACCAGTGTCTTGGGTTGCCTCACCCATTAGTCTGGAGCGAGCCTTACAGAACGGACAAGGAGGAGTAGACCCTGGCAGCAGCATCCTCCACCCCGCACTGCTCAGGGGCAAGTGCTCACGCAGGGACCGGCACAGGCTGTTGTGCCAGTGCCCGCAGCTAGCCCCGGGGCAGGTGAGGATGCCAAAGGGACAGGGCTTGCTGCCACTGGTGTGCGGCCCCGCGGGGTGCACAGCAGAGCTGAGCTGAGCTGTGCTGAGCTGCTCCTTTTCAGCCAGCACCTTGGCACTTGGATGTGTGATGGCCAGGCCACAGAGAGTGACACCACACCTTCCTGATGTGTCAGATGGAGATGGTTTCACAGCTTGTCCCTCCCTGTGAAAAGCTCCCACTCACACCTGCAGAAAGCTCCTCTCCAGACAGGGCTGAACGCTATCTGGCTCTTTGCAGCATGACCAGAAAGCAGCACCACTCTGGAAACCTTCATTTGTAAAGAAATCAAAGGAGCAGTTGGAGGGAAAGTGTTTCTGGGGTATGGCTTTTTCTTCCCTCCGTTTCTAAACATTTGGGAAAGAAAACTGAGCCGTTTGGTTCAGCAAGGACCGACACTGTGAGGTGCTGAGCACCCTGAGCCCCCAGCAGGCACGCACACCTCAGACCATGGGCTCCTTGGCCTGACCCCGCTTTACCTGCAGCGCTTTGCCGCTCCCCAGCCCTGCGGTGCTCAGCATCCCCCACTACCAATCCCACCGAGCTTCCCAGCATCCTAGTTCCACCAAAGAGAAATGAACTCCGCTGGTTTATCGGAAAAGAAAGAGGGAGAGGAGAGCATCCCAAGTGCTGCACCGCGTGTTTGATGGAGGCTGAACAAGATGCAGAGCCCAGCCCGGGAGCCGGTCTGAGACAGTCTGAAACATCAGCTAAAGAGGCACCCTGGTGGGTTCTGCGAAATGATAATGACCAATCTGCAGGGAATAAGGGCTTGGAAAATATAAATGCAACATGTAACATTTGTGGTTGTGCATCTGTTTTGACAGATTCAAATGTAATTCAGGACAAACCAGCAGCGCCTGGAGCACTCAGCTCTCATCTTCCTCTTCTGCTCACTTGACGGAGATGAGACCGTCTGTTTCTACCTGCTGTGGCATCCCCGCTCTCCACAGAGCCCTCCTTACATCCAGCCCTCCCACTGGCCAGGCTGAGCATAAACCTCCCCTAGGGATCATGACTGGCAGGCAGACCTTTTATCTGTAGGAGCTCCTAAAAGCCTCCTTAAAGACTGCAGTTTGGGGGTCTCTGCATGGGAACAACCTCTGCTTATTTCTGCACTCCCGTAAGTGGGATCGGTTTCAGTACCTTTCACTCTTTATACCTGGCCACCACAAAGATGAGAAAGCCTGACAAGTCAGTCTGCTCAGCATGACCCCCACCTTGTGCAGGAGAGTGGACAGGAACAGGTACCGTCCCACCCCAGAAAGCCCTTTGACACCCCAGACAAAGCTCTGAACTTCTTGGCTCTCCCATTAATGTTAAAGCAAATTTTATTGTCCCTTCTTCCTCACTTCCTTCTGTACCACCACACCAGCTTAGCGCTGAACAGTAAGTCAGTAAGTGCACTACTCACTTGATGAAGACTAAAAATCTCACCTGATAGGAGGTCATCAGATAGAGGTAGGTGGAATCAGAAGGGTCAAACTGCATGATGGGGTGGACGGGCTCTCCGTAAGCCACCGAAATGGATCTCCTGCTAATGACCTTCATGGTACTGTCCAGATTAATCTGTAGTGAGAAGAAGCCCATCACTGAGACCATTTTTCAAACAGTATGGGAAGATTATTTCTCCTCGGTTACAAACAAGAATCAGAGCTCTCTCCAACGGTGTTCCGCATTGCCAAGCACCACAAATCTCTACTCTTCGCCAGCTGCACTCGCCGAGCTTTACTGAAAAAGCCAGCTCTGTGCAACGGGGAAGGTGGTCCAGAAAGCCCAGGCCATGGCCAAGAGCCCTGCTCTGTGACAAACAACACTGGCAGCCCTCGGTCCCTCTGTTAAAGCCCTGCTTGAGAGGCTGCCTGGAAAAGCCGAAGGCTGTAGCCGCTGCACGGCTGTTTCCAGCAGGCCCGGCAGCGCTGCTCTCGCTTCAGCCCAGTGTGAGCGGCACCAGCCCTCAGACTGCGTTACGTGCACATCTTTCTGTGACAAAGAATATTGCAGCTCCAAAGCTTAATGAGAAACAGGGAAAAACAGCGACAGGGCATCCCCCCTCCCTGCGTATTTGAAGAATAAGTGATGCCACCCCTGGGCAAAAGAAGTTTTCGTTCAGGCTAGCTCCAGAAGATCACAGCAGCTGCCGCAGGAGAGCCAGAGCCCACCTTGCCTCATGAATCACCAGCTGAAGCGCTGGCAGTGATGGAAGAGGCTGCACAGCATCAGCCTGCCCTTCAGATCTCAGAATGTCTTGGCATTTGACTTGAAAACTCAGCAAATTAAATGTGGCATTGCTGAGAGGAAATAACAATAGAGCTACACAATTCTGTGTGACAGTCACTTTTCAGCTTAAAACAGAAAGCGAGCGAGGAAGATTCCTACCTCCTTACTAGCAAGGGAAAGCAGTCATTGTAAGGACCGAGCATGCCTCTGCTCTCCAAAGTCCGGATTAATTAATTAACATAGGATTAATTAATTCTTACACTAGAGCAGCACTGACATGTCCTAGTAAGATAGCGCAAGCTCAAAGCAGAGGGCTTCCCTCTGCTAAGAGCCATGTGCAAGCACTGCAAACCACTGTGCAGATAAAGAAGGAAACTGCCATTACCCCCATTTTCTGACTATCCAGAAGCTGAGTAGTTTGCCTGGGATCACTGGAGACATCCATGAACCATGACCTGACACCCTCCACTTCAGCTTTGCAGCCATCCTCTCTCCTTGCTGAGACGTGCCCTCAGCTCGGCTGTTTCTAGGCACCTGTCCCAAGGTCCTGCTGCCTCCTGGGCCCACTGACCCCAAGTTTTCACTGCACAGGCACTTTCCCTGCATGCCTGTGAGCTGTGACCCTGGCGGGGTCAGGCGTGCTGGAGGACATGTGCTGCACTGGCGCTGGTAAGAGCAGCACGGGCTAAGTGCCAAGTAACCCCACCACAGCTCCTTGTCTATAAACATCCAGACCTGGACACGTGGGGACACGCCAGAACAGACCCTTACCACCCACTGTCTCCTTTGAGGACATCTCCTGGCACACCTCATCCTGGCCACAGCTTCCCAAGTGCTGTTTTTCCTCTAATGACTGCTGGACGTGGCACTGATAATGGTCCTCCCGAAATGCCCGACTGCGGCCGATCTGATTAATTCCTGATACATACCCCTGGCAGCCATAATTGCTGCTGGCAGGAGCTGGTCAAGCACTATTGCTGCCCCTTTGCTGTCTTTTCTCAGGCAACAAATCTGAATGATAACTCACACAAAGTATCTTGTATCCTGTGCCAAATAACAAGGAGCCCCGAAGGTAAAAGGGCTTCTGGTTATGCAGCTGTGTTGTAGAATTAGATTAGAGCTATCTGAGCAAATTATCCCAGCAAAGGGTAGCCAGGAGCCTCTCCCTAATGGAGGCGCAGCAGATAAGGCTGCTCTCTCTGAGCCGATAATGGAAGCAGAGCTGTTAATACTGTGTGAACGGGGCTGCACTGCGTGTGGCATGTGCCTCCCCAGCCCGGCACACCTGCCCGCGCTGCCAGCTTCCCCCACCCTCCTCAGCGACCTGCCCCCGCGGGCAAAAATCAAAGCGCTGAGCTTCTCTCTGATCCTTCCCACACTTCTGCCGGGAGCACTTGGACGCAAGGGAAGAGATTGGATCGGTTTTCTTCTCTCCGAGCATTTTGATACAATATTTCATGTTATGCACCACTCACCCCAGGCTGAGACAAAGCAGGTAGCAGCCAGGTCTCCTCTCCAGAGCTTTTTTCCCCTCTCCTCTATGGACTGAAAGTACATCAAACTGTTGTGGCCGGCTGCAATCAAAACTTTCTTTGGCAAACTTCAAGCGCTAAAGTTACTGAAACCTTGGCCTTGCATCTCGGCTCCGGCGCCAGGGTGTTGCATTGCCCTGCGCTGCCTTTGGCACATCATTTGGAACAGCTGCTCCATCAGATGCACGGATTCACACCTGCTTTGGACTCAGCTGCGGTGAAGCATCTCTTGGTGATTGCCCTGCCTACGTGGAACCTTCAAGAGCCATCAGCTCAGAGGGGGATTTTATTAGAAGAGTTGTAAATAATTAAATGCTGTGCAGTAACATTTCCAGCATAAGGTTCATCAAGAACATCCTGCTCGCATGGCAGCCTTGCACAGTAATTATCGGCCACCAGTCACCAGGCAGCCTGTACCACTGTACAGATCCCATCCCTTCTGCATTGCCAACAAAAGTGGGTGCTCAGGCAAACCTGACAGCACCCGCTGTCCTCTGTGCAAAGCAGAGGTGAGGGAAGGGAAAGCCCCACTGCCCTCCCAGCCCCCCAGCCCAGCCCGCCCCGCGTTGGTGCTCTGGGCTCCACTTGCCTTCAGGAGTCCTCCGCTGGCAGTGCCCAGGAACACCACGGTGTAGTTGTTGACGCTGGCCACCGCCACGGCGGTCAGGCCGCTGTAGGTGAAGACGGGGGTGGCAGTGACGGGGTTCACGATGGCCAGCGGGTGCTGGAGATGGGCCGCTCCGCAGTCCAGCTGCTCCGGCTGCAGCTGCGGGGAGACGCACAGGTCAACGGGCTGCAGCAAGCACCGGCAGGTCCCCCCCACCACAGCCCTGCCGTGCCCAGGGGCAGCTCCTCACGGCTGAATCATGGAATAGCAAAATGGAACTGGTTCATACAGGAGCAAAGAGCTGTAGTAGAGCCTCCTCTGTGCTTGCCAGAGCTACTCTCAGAGCCAAGCCCAGACCAGGCTGTGCTGGAGATGAGCTGCCAGAGGAGCTCTGCCCTTGCCCACTCTGCGGGCAGGACTGGGGCAGCACCAGGATCGCGGGCAGAGCTACCCAGTGCAGGGCACCCCAGGGGGGCATCCTCCAGCCAGAGCCCATTTACTGCAGCAGCACCCTCACCCCAACACAAGTCTGGTGCAGTGGCAAAAGAGGACAAGAGGGCTCTGTGCCCCCTCTCCCACCGAAGCAGTCAGAGGTCCCTTCTCCAGCACGGCTCTGGGAGCCCCTCGCCAGCCGGGGCTGTGCCGCAGGGAAGGTTTCTCAGCCCTCCCCAGTGGCTGCCACCCTTGCAGAGGTGGTTGTTTTGCCCACAGAGGTCTGGTCCTGCAGCCACCCCAGGGCTGCAAGGGGTCCCCCTTCCCAAAGGTCAGCACTTCGGATCAATGCTTGGGTCAATGCTTGGATCAGCACCCGGGAGCACAAGGAACTACATGCAGCTGGGGTGGCTGCAAGCCCAGCAGCCATCTCCGGCCCCTTTCTTCTCAAACAAAAGGTGAAGCAAAACATTTCTCCAGTAAAATAACTCAAAATATTTTTTCCCTGCAAGTAAGTGAGGAAGTGACTGAGAACAGAGCCAAGGGAGTGGAGGGAAAAAAAGTTTGCTGGCAACTCTCAGGACTGTAAATTGTGGCTCTGATCTTGATGCTACTGCAGTCAACAGCAAAATTTCAACTGGTCTTCCACTGGGATGGGATGGGATGGGATGGGATGGGATGGGATGGGGACAGCTGCTGAACAAGACGAGGCACCATACTGTGGGACATGCAGAGAAGAGCAATGGCTGCAAAACTCTGCCCAGACACACTGCAGACACCAACCTGGTCCATCAGCCCACAGACACTCACCATGCCCCACGGAGTGAGTACAGCTATGCCCTGTGCCCCATGACCACAGGGTGTCCATTATTCATCCCTGGTTTCTGCTTTCGAGCTGTTCCTTGAAGCTTTGGGGAAGCAGGAACTGCCTTTGCTACAAGAAAGTTAAATTCAGGATGGCAGGCACTGCAGCTCAAGCGAGCTCCTGGCTCTGGCAGGAGCCACGGTGGTGAGTGGCTCTGCTGGGGCTGGCCCTGGGCACAAAGAGCTGGCAACCAGGGCACAAGGCTGTTATCAAGGCTCCCACGTCAAGTCGCTATCAGGTGCCAAGGGACGAAGGCAGAGGAGAGTTGTTAAGGACTCCTCATCTGTGAGCAGGCATTTGACTCATCTGGCCCAAAGCAGTACAACAGACTTCACTATCCTGTGCTAAATTAATTAGCACATTGCAGCATGACAGCAGCATTTCAAAATGGGACTGATGCCTCACATTCCTCCTGCCCTGCTGAGACGCACCCAGGATTTATGACCACTCTCGTCTGAGACTGTCCTTATAACCTCTGCTGCACGTGGCTGGATTCAGCACGGTGTGAACATTACAGCAGCCCGGCTGCCGACAATTCACCTGCTGTCACTCGGCAGCAGCTTTTACCAAGTGCCGTGGGTGCAGCTGGAGCCGTTCAAACGCTGGGCATGTTTCAAGGGCCAGTACCACATCATCTACGGTGTCACTTCAGGCTCCTCACAAGTGAAGCCACAGTTGCTGTCACCCTCCCTGGAGCGGGCCCGTGGGTGCTGGGCTGACGTGCCGTGGGTGTCTGCGGGCTGCCCAAAAGTGAACGGAGGCCCTGATTGCTTATAAACTCCAGGCAAGAGATGCTGGTGGACTGCAACCCACACCCCTAAAACTAAGCACATTTTATGCCCTACTGAACTCCGCAATAACATGGCTATTGCTTCCAAAATAATCATCAGGAGTGCTCATTTAAGCAGAACAAATGCAGGGATTTGAGGCTGTATCTGTTAAGAAACTGGACCACGTGCTTCCACTGGGCAGGAGAAGCTGACAACCAGCTTGCTTAGCATAGTCTCTCCTCCCTGGGCTGAGTGCACTAGGGCCTGTATTTTAATTCCCTTATTATTGTTATTATTTCATTAACAGAGCCAGACCAAATCTTCAGCTCTCCCTCTCCACAGACAGTTTAGAAGATCAGGCAAATCTTCAGGCTTTGCAGTGAGTGTCAGACCTGGGCAGGACCAGCCCTGCACTCTGACCCTGTCTGGGGTGCACCTTCTGCCTGGACACCCTCCTGGCCACCACCACCACATCTTGGGCTGGTGCCACGCTGCACCAGTACACCCCTGAACCCACCCAGGGCTCAGCATCCTGCTCTGGACCAGTACAAGAGTGCTTCCACAAACGGAAGACTGGGTCCTCTCCACAAAACCACGCTGATCTTGGTGCCCCAGCAGACACCAGACCCCGCATACGCTGCTGCCGCCGATCACATCGATGTGGAGTAACAAAGACTGATTTAAAAACCTCCCCTGCTGCAGTGAGAGCCAAGCAGGAGGCAACACACTCTTGGAGCTGCAGCTTGGTTCACATTGGACCCGGACAAAAGGATCAAGTGTTGTGGATGCAAGTGACTTTGCTAGATGCATTTTGCAGCTCCACAGCATTTCATTCTGTTAAAAACTAAAATCGCAGCCCAAATTCTCAAGTGTGCATGTTTCCCCCCTGTAACTGGACACCACAACTTTTTTACACCCTGCAGAAGGTACACAAGCCATTCATGTTTCTCATTTAACAATCCTGTCCATTCGCAGCCAAACCTTTAAAAATGCACTTGGGCGTATTTATTTGTCTTGGGGATGATTATTTCTGGCCCCTCTTCATTACTCTTTACCAGTATTAACCATCTGAAGCTCACAGGACTCCTTCCCGATGGGAAACTGAGGCACGGAGGCACCCTGGGAGCCTGTGGGATGCTCAGCACCTCATCCCTGCAGCAGCTGCCCCGGGGAGCCGGAACCAGCATCTGTCTGTCCCAGCCTGCGGGACTCGGCCCCTTCTTCTTGCAGGTGGCAGGAATCACAGGAAGTTCCTTATCTGCTGCGCCTGCCGGCTTATAAATCACACATTTCAGAGTGAATATCAGCCCAAAGTGTTTTCCACAGTAAACAGGATGTAACTATTCTCATGCAGTCCAGGCTTTATTTTGGCCACACACATCCTTCCTCTGAAACACCTTTCTTTAAAAGTGACATCATCTCTCCCGATGCTGGGGCAGGAGACATACGTCGTTTCCCTCTCGTGGGTCCCAGGGTGGGGGGCTCGCTGTGCTGCTGCCGTCTGCACACCACAGCACCGAGGGACATCTTAACTTGGTCACATTTGGTAAACAGGATACGGCCAAGCCACATCCTCCTGCAGGCACCAGGCAATCACTGCAGCTTGGGAAACCACTTAAGGGCTGGGCTAAAAGGCTTTCTCCATACAGAACAGGTTAAACCTCACTCCAACTTAAACTGCCCTACCCTGCAGTGGGGGAAGGATGAACGTTTTCTCCCCAAACAAATCTCTTTCTATCATGTGCACTGTAAAACAACACCCCGGGCATTTACTGTATTGCCACTACTCTTCCCCTACACACTCTGGGTACTCAGTAACTCAGCAAACACTGGGCAAGTCTAGACTCAAATCCTTCTGCACCCAAAAGATTTGACTGCCACTTTGATGCCAACAAGAAGGCACCTCGGGCACACGCTGAAGACATCCCACAGCCAGCACCAGCCCGGCAGCGCTGCTGTCACCCCATGTGCTTACAAGCGGGTGAACTCGGAATTTCTGCGGAACTTCTCAAGTGATGCTAATGAATTCAAACCAAGGAGCCACATCTAAGGGCAGGGTTAGTCAGATTAACCCCTGAGCATGGTTGCAAAAACAATGTGGGACAGAGAAAAGATTTCCAGCCACATCAGAGCTATGGAACTCTGCTATTTTCACAGTGCAAGTTCAGTCCTTTATCCCAGGCCTAGAAGAAGCAGAAAAAGTGATTTTCCAGAATTTCCATTACAGCTCCCCAGCCCCAGAGGCAGGCGCTCAGGATGTCCCTTCGGGAAGGAAGTCTGCTGGAAACAGAAGGAGGAAGAGGAGTGGTGAGGCAGCACTCAGGAAAACCATGAAACGCGCTGATTTCTGCATCCTGTGTTTGTGACCTTAAAAATAGTTCTTGAGCGAAGATGGAGTTATATTTTTGAATCAAAAGCAGGCTGCGGTTCAGAAAAAGCCCTGCAGCTTCTGCTTTCAGCAGGGTTCTCCTGGCTCTGCCGCAGCGGGTCTGAAAGCTTCGCAGAGCCGCAGTACGCGGAGAGGGAGCCCGGCCCCTTTCATGCATCATATCAGAGTGGATTAAAGTGTTGGCTTCCAGCATGCCTGGAGTCCTGGGAAAATGACACAGCCAGCATCCGATAATCCGCTCCAAACTTGTTGATTTGTGGGACTTAGCCGTCGTCTTCATAGGCTCAAAATTTGGCAGTTGCTCCCACACAATTGACGTTTTCAGGCCATTAAAGTCTGTGATAAAAGGGCTCTAGTCTTATCTCTTGCCTTCCTTAACATAAACCATTAGGCTTTTATTAACATTTAGGTATGACTCAGGGAAATCTCTGATTGCAGAGAGAATATTCAAAATAATTTGGATACTGTCAGAAGAAAAGAGCAGGACATGGACTCAAAGCTGAACCAGAGGGAGAGGCTAAAAACCAAGGTGGAAATCCTGCATGGACAAGGCAGGAAAACAGGCAGAGCACGAGCTGGTGTCAAGCCGGCCGGGCTGCGCTAGGAAAACAGAAAGTACAAGCCCTCCTCTGTGCCAGGCAGAGCCCAGACTGGCCACGATGCCCCTCCCCGGCAGAGCCCGGCCAGCCCGAGCCCCCCCCGGCCGCCGGCAGTTTGTACACACAATCACGCGTTTATCTGCTGGAGCCGCACAACCAGAGCTGTCAAAACCAGGCTTTTTGGGATGCCTGGAGGAAAATGTCATCCTCAGAAGAGGACTCTACTGTTAAGGCACTTGAGACGTAAGCGGTCTGTAATTGTGCTGCTGCTGCAAGGGCAGGCATAATCACACAGCTTCTCTAACTTCCCATCACATCTTTTTGGCAACGGGAGGCAAATCAACGTGTACTTGGCCAGTCGAGGCACTCGGGCTGAGAACCTCTCATAAAATGAATCTCGCTGAATTTTTCTCAGGAATCTTCCCCACTAAGCAATCAGCACAGCAGATGTCCTTAAAAAAAAGGATGAAACAGAAATTTGCACCCTGGTTTCACTGTTTGCTTAGACAACAAGTTTCTTGGGTGAGGAAGCAGCAATTTTACTGTGGTTTGCACGTTTGCACATGGCCCTGGCCCATGGTACTCTGCAAGCCACCAGTGTGACACCAGTGCTGGGCTGTCCAAGCACCCACGTCTCTGTTCCCAGTGGAGCCCACGGGGAGCCCCAACCCTGACATGCCAGCAGCCCTCGGGTCCTCTCCCGCAGATCCTCGGTGGTTCATGCCCTGGGAAACCACAAGGACCCCTGTGCATCCCAGGCACCCCGTCTCCACGTGGCAACAGCAGGGATGGCGACGCCTCCAGCCCTGCATCGGGGAAGTTAATGTCTTGCTGAAGAGGAGCAATTGCTAATGAAAATCTATCCCCAGATCCCTGCTGTCAAACCCCCACCAAGCACTGCTCCCCGGACAAAGCTGCGCCGACCGCACGGAGAGGAACGTGGCTGTTCAGTGCACCCGCCTCTCCCACCGCCGCCAAGCCCGTGATGGAAGTGTTCCTTCGGCTTCTGCAGCGTTCCTGGTGCCTGAAAGTTCTTCAGTCTCTTAATGTTTATTTTACAGGAATGCTTTTTTCCCCCCACCTTATAAATCTCATTCTTCCCTCTCTGCTCTCAACTCCAACCCTTTTCTTTCCTGCCAGCTCCAACACTCACTCTCGGCAGCTCCGTGTGGGACATGCACCTGATCGCAGTGGCCGAGGAATTCAGGCTTGAGTCCCTCACACGAAAGGATCAGCATGACCCAGGAGGAAGCCCAGTGAGCAGAGGACCAATGGCCACTGGAGAAGGCAAGCTCCAGCAAGGGCTCTGCAGACAAGTGTTTCTCCTGGGACTTCTCACCTCCTTAGACCTGCTCTGCACTGAGGAACCTGCGCAGTTGGAGGCAGGGGGTGGCCGGCAGCCCTGGGCGCCCGTGCCACTTGTCCTGCCCATGCCACTTGTCCTGCCCTTCACTGTTTTCTGAGTCGCCAGCAACGGTCCAGGCGTTCACCGGTTAGAAGGTGACAGGCTCTCAGACCGTGTGCCTGAAGCTGGACTCAGGGCCAGAGCTGTCCTGAGAGGCTGAGCCCACCAGCCCCTCGAAAGCAAACAAGGAATGGTTTCAGTGTGTCTGCAGAGACACAAACCACTGCCCCCTGTCCCTCAGCACCACAGCTCCACGGGGGCTTGGAAACCCCTCCAGGGGTCACGGGGACTCCCCCCCTGCCTCAAGGGGAAGAAATTGTTCCTCAGCTCCAACCTAAACCTCCCCTGGGGCAACTTGAGGCCAGTTCCTCTGGTTCTGTCCCTTGTTCCTTGGGAGCAGAGCCCGACCCCCCTGGCTCCCCCTCCTGCCAGGAGCTGTCAGAGCCAGAAGGTCTCCCCTCAGCCTCCTTCTCTCCAGGCTGAACAAGCCCAGGGCCCTCAGCCGCTCCTCAGCACCCTTGTGCTCCAGCCCCTTCCCCAGCTCCGTTGCCCTTCCCTGGCCACGCTCAGTGTCCTGCTGGGAGTGAGGGGGGAGCACCGAGGAGTCCCCAGAAGCTCCAGCCTCAGCTCCAGCAGTGGCACCAAAGCCAGAGAGCTGCAGCCAGACTGTGGTCACCCCCTCGGTCTCCTCTGCCACCTTCTCTGTCCAGAACCAGCTGGACTGGCAGCCACGCATCACTCCACAAGTGCCAGCCCCATCGTTCTGACCCTGAGGCCAAACTACAGGTGAAAAAAGTCAAGGGCAGAGTTGGCAGAAGCCTGGCAGGACCTGCTCTGCACAGCCCTCCCCAATACACTGTCCCCCTGGCCTGGGCAGCCCTGGCACACGTGCCCCTTCCCCATGCTGCACAAGCTGGGGTCTGGCACACGCTGGTGGTTCACCCTGCAGGGAGCCGGGCAGCACGTGTGACTGCACGGGGAGCTGATCAGAGCAGAGAAATGAAGAAAAGTAGCAGTCTTTTAACTGAAATTGCACATCCTTCATGCCGCCAGGAAGACTGGTCAAGCTTATTATGTTAGCCTTCATCCTGCATTAAATACAATACTTCAGATTATACAATCAAATCCCCCAGGAACGGGCAGGCAGAGGGATTAACGAACAACAGGCTCCAGAGGAGTTGTCACAGTCAAAATAGCATCTGTCTGAGCAGCGAGAGTTCGCACGTCCTCTAAATCCAGCCCTGCTGGAAGGGCGGCTGCCCTGTCCCGCTGCCCAGGGACAAGCGGAGTGGATCAGCCCCGTCCCAAGGACACCCGTGCCACTCTGACAGCCGAACCACCGCATCTCCTCGAAGCTGTTTGGACTAAGACGCCCGATTTATTCCGGCTGCATTTTCTTAGCTGCTCTTCCCCTGGGAGAGCCCCCCTCCACCTCTAGCTGCATTTCTCATTTATGTTGACCTCTGGCTTCAGTGACCAATCTCAAACTACTCAAACTCCTTCCCACAAGGAGCAGTCCTGGGTGAACCCCAAGTTTGGCTCCTCAGTCTTCAGAGGTTATTTTTTTTATTATTGCTACTACTAACACTTAGCACTTTGCATGTGCCAAGTGCTCTGAGGGCCTATCTGCGATGCTGGGCTGACAAAAAGCATCCATTAAAGTAACAACCTCTTACCTAACACAACTGGTCTTTTGCATGTGTCAGTTCAAATCCGCTTCATTTAGCGATAGTTTATAGTAAATGTTTTCCTGTATTTTCCTCATTAGTTCTGCTGAATCAATTAAGCTCTGAAATAATGAGCAGAACTCAACTCTTCTTTCAGACATCCTCAGTATAACAAGCCTCTGCCCACACTGCCGTGCCGCAGAGGTGTCCTCCACGGGTACCACTGCACACATCACCCACGCAGCAGCCTTGCCACTGGATCCAGAAACAGAATACCACCCCTTGCTCCTGGCACCCAGCCTGCTGCAGTAGCTTGGCACGGAACAGTTAAAAAAAGGCTTTTTGCTCATTAACCGAGCACTCCAAATGCAGGAGTGACCTAGCCACAAAGATGTGGTCTCCGGAAGACACACTGCTCCCCCAGCTCACAGCTGTACCCTTCCTCCACTCTAACACAGGAGCAGAAACCTCTGCCCTCATTTTGGGCACTGAGAACATTTAAGTAATAAAGCTGACAGATGGTTATGGAACATGTGAAGAGTGAAGGTGTGAGCACAGGGTCCTCTGACCTGTGGCCAGCCTTCAGACTCACACAGTCTCCTCTCACAGGCAGCACCTGTACCAAGCAAAAGATGTTCTCCAGACATCTCTCTGAAAGCACTGTGCTTCTTGACTTGACAGCATTGCACCTCTACAGCTTCATCTCGGAAGATCCTCCCTCCCCAACCCATCTCACACTGTTAGGAAAGTAGGATCAGCAGAATAATTTCAAAATTTGTTAAAAATCAATGGTCTTACTGGACCCAGCAACTGAGCACCTCTCTTATTTGATCAAAGAATGGATATATTTCTCCATCATTTTACATTTTGTCTGCAAGATTTGTATCAACTGCTATTTCCAAAGCTCTCTGGGAAGACGCACTGAGCTTTGCAGCTGCCTGTGACACCAAATGTCAGCAGAAAATGATACCACAGTCAGGAGATCCTAGGGACACAACAGCAACCCCAGCTCGTCCCGAAGCCTGAAACCTCTCCTCAGCAGCTTATTTGTCAGTGGCCCAGTGTCCTTCCTGCAGCCAGGGAGCCCAGGGGACGGCAGGCTGGCCGGAGCCTCCGCTGGCAGGGGAGCCCCATGGGGATGCGCGGGATCACCCACCCAGCTCACCCCAGGAGTGTGCGATTCCAGACCAGTGAAACGGTGCGGGGAAGAAATCTTCTGCAGCAGTTGCTCTCCAGCTGCAGAGGTCTGTCCCCTCAGGCCACCATTTCCTTCCCCTTGCATGCCCTGACACACTGATCACCACAAGCCTCCCTGCAGGAGCTGATTCCCAGACTTGGGTCGCCCAGGCACCACCTGGACAGCACACCAACCCTGGTGCCTCTAGCCCCTGCAGTTAGCATCCCCAGCCACGAGAGCACTGATGGGTGACAGGGGCTCACAAGTCAAACCACTTTGGAAACTGCTACTGTACATTACATCAAAAACCCCTCACCTTTCACCTCCCCTTCTTCATCAGGTGCTGTCATCAGACAGTAAACTTTTCCCAACTCTTCCTAAAAAGATCACTCTACACACAGCTCTTTTCTACAGCTTGCCAGGTTCTCACTGGCCCCTTTTAATCAGACAATCCACCAGAGATGGCTTTTGGCCACTGGCAGCTCGGAACCCGTTGAGTGTTGGCAGCAGTTGGCAGACAGTGGGATGAAAACCTAATAGCCAAAGAGTTTTTGCTCCAGAAGGGAGCAGTATGAAGCAGGATAATACTTTAAACAGAGGTGAGACAGAAACGGGAATTCAAGTTCCAAATTTCCTTCAAATAGTAGAAGTACATGTTTGCAAAATCCAGACTTTCAGACGATTTTGCTTCTGGGTTAGAATTGAAAGATTTGTATTCCAGTGATGCTTGCAACACATGAACTGCAGAAATCTTTTCAGAGCAACAGTTCTCCAGTGGTTTGGGCCCAAAAATGGGCAGCCTTGTTCCAGCAGGCGACCCCTGCGGCCCAGCTGCTGCTCTCCAGCATCATCCACATTGCACAGTCTGCGCTGCTGGCACTGCACCCAGCAGGGCTTTGGTGGCTGCAGATCCAAACACGACCCTGCACCTTCACTGAGGCCCGAGGCTTGAACTGGGATTTGTGCCCTAGACTCAGCCAGCCCCACCATGAGCCCCTAGTTCCCTCCGGGTCCCTCAGCTCCAGTGGCCACTGCTCAGCCACAGGGCAGCACCCTTGGGAGCACAGCAGCAAACCCAGGGACTGCAACCTGAGCCGTGCTGCCTTCAGAGGAGGCCACAGCAGAATGAGACCCCCAAATTAACCCCCATCCTGTTGCTCGCCAGAGAAACACGCCAAGGTGATGCACTTCTTGTCCTACCCTTTGCCTGCAAGGCTGTGCTTATCCATAGGTTCCTTTCTACAAAATACAGTGCATCCTGGCCTGGAGACAAAGGCACAGGGGCAAGCCACAGCAGATCTACTCTGCTTAGACCCAGAGCCATCTCTGCTGCACCACTGCCAGATGCTGCAGCCACCACATCTCCCATCCCTGGGGATGTCCCAGTCCCAATCCCCAGCACGGGTCTGCGTGAGGAGCCAGTGTACCCACCCCACACTGGACAAGCCCCACTGACACTCAACAAGGAGGCAGAATAATCACAGGCTTTGCTATCAGCCCTGCTCATCAGCACACCACATCTGAGAGGGGATCACCTGGGCTCTGTTTGATACGGGCCTTCTCAGGAGCGAGCGTCCCACGCCCCCGCCGGCCTCGCTCCGTCAGAGCAGCCGCTGCCAGCAGAGCTGCTGTCCAGATGTTAGAAATTAGTAGTGCTTCTTCTCCTCAAAAATGTCAATAAATTCCACAGTCCCTGGAAGTCAGAGATTGCTATAGACAGTCTGCCACCTCCTCCACTTGCTGCAAGGTGTTAGAGCCCAACTTGAAAAGCAAAATAAGGACTTGCAACCATTTCCTTACCAGCACAGCAAAAAAAATAAAAACAACAAAGAACGAGAAAAGCGAAGTGGATCCCTGCTGCAGACACAAGGGTCGGCTCACGCCCCTGCCATGCTGTGCCCTGGGGTATGGGTGCTGGGGACAGTGACACAGCAGCATTCAGGTTCCTTCATTCAAATCCTGACACTGGCACCCATCTGATCAACACTGAGGCATCGATCAGCTGGTCTCTGACCACCTTTCTGCCCAAGAAGAGGCCAGTGGGGCTCCCCTGGCACAGACCGGTGCACTGTACCAAGGGTGCCAACGACAACAGACCTGTGAGTGCAGGGGCTGCCGGACGCTGCAGGCGCAGCCGCTGCTCCTGCACAAGGGGCACAGCACCAGGGTAACACCTCTGAGCATCAGCCACGCGCCCTTGGGCCATGGAGACATTGCGCCCTCCTGGTCAAGGAGGCTGAGCCCCATCCATCACCTCCTCGGCGCAAACGAGCAGTCGCACTCTTGCACACACCGTCCCTGCAGCTGCACAGGGACCCCTCACGCGTGCCGTGCATGAGCCGAGCCAGGAGGCACAGACACGATGATGTAGGTAGCGTGTAGTTGTGCTCTGGTTGTTCTAATTGATTGTTTCCAACCGCTGCTGGTCCCAGCTTGCCCGGTGTTTGCATTAAATTACCACAGCCAGGGGCTCAGACCTATTATGTTTCCAACAACTTACTGGAGGAGGTCATCAGACCAGAATATCACAACGGTGCAGTTTGAATAGACGCCTGTTGGGATTTACAAGGCGTAGCGACGTGTTTTTACAGCTTCCCCAGGCACCCGTCCACATCTCGAGGTGCCTTTTTCACCTCTGCAGGTGCCTTCAGCCCTGTCGATCTTCTCTCTCAATCACTGTAAAATAGACTTTTAAAAAAAACAGAGGAGAGACAGCAAGTCTCTTCATTTTCACCTTCTGAGCCCCCACAACCAAGCTGGCACACGTCAGGGCTCCCAGGGAGCAGGTTCGTGTTCACGCGTGGGAGCCAAACACCTGCCCTGGAGAACGTCTGGGGCTAAACAAACAGAAGTGTTTGAAAAGCCCTGAATGAAGGGACTGCTGCTGAGATATGATCACCACCTCCACACAATCATATGAGCACCTCTCCAGAGCGCTCCAGTATCCCCCTGGCCATGACATACTTTCCACCTGCAACAATGGACTTGGCCAAAATGATCCTTTTCCTGTTTTCTGTCTTAACCATTATTTAGTTACAGGTGATTTGACGAGCCAAGTGGATCAAAGTTAGTCTGACTGTTTAGCTACTGAGAACGACAAGATTACAGCTCTCCAGAAGCCCAAGGGGGTGGCTCTGACCCCCTCTGCGAAGGGACCTGGAGCCACCTTGCCCAGCAGGCAGCAGAAGGAGCAGGCAGGAACTTTACTGTGGCCAGGAGCCAATTTCTCTTCGCTCACCTAAAGTAGCACGACTTCTGGTTTCCAGGCACAGAAACTTGTGCCACTTCCATCGAATTCCCCTTTGCTATCTGGGATCTGTTTGAGCTTGAGATGCAAAGCAGGGGTGAGCCCTGAGGCCCTAGGAGACACGTTCCCACCACCCACCTTTGGCTCAGGGACACTGATCCGCTCCCCAGCAGACTCCCCTGCCCAGTAAGCCCCCGGGCACAGGCAGCCCACGGAGCAGAGCCTGCCTTCCCAGAAAGGATGAGTTTCACACGGCTCCTGCTCTCAGATGCCTGCATGAGCCTTGACTGCAAGCAGAAAGTGTTATTTCCATATAAATTCCCAAGGAAACGTACTCACTAGTTGGCCACAACTTGCTAGTACCAGGTGAGAGACAGAGCAGGCACCAGTACGCGGGTCTGGGTCCAAAGTCTCACCAGTCACAGCAAAGCTCAGGCTGTGGCTTGAGCCTCTCAGCTGGGGCATCCCAGGCCTTGCCAGCCCCTTGCCACCCAGCCCTGGGGCAGCAGTTTGGAGGTACACTGACTTCCCATTGCTTGCAAAACAAGACCTAGAACATGACGATGGCCACGGCACAGAGCAGCTTTGCCGTAATGGGGCACTGGCACCTCCGGGTGCGTGACAGCCACTCCAAACACACCACGCTCTGCGAAAAGCAGACATCAACTCTGCTACAGGAACTCCTGCCTCATCTTTAATGTACAAATTAAGTGTAAATTCCCAGTTTCCTTTCTGTGGCTAATCCTCTGGATTTATTTGAGTAGATGTAAGGTTAGAGCACATTTATTTTCATGTTTGGAATTTCTAAATTAGTATAAACCAGGACTTCAAAGTAATTCAGCTCCTATAAAACCCAATCCCATGGCGATGCCACAGTATATTTGGACAGTAAGTAGATGCTTTGTCATATTCCCACGTGTATATAAGGTTTTTTTTCTTTGGGAACATTTTCTGACTGGTCTCAAACCACATTTCCATGCCCAGGCATAGATATATACAGTGACTGTTTATACAGTCTACCCAAGGAGTTCATTTTATTTAACAACCCGTTATAGTAAAACTCACTGGTGGGTATCTCATCATTACACCACAAAACACTGTGCTCAATGAGCATGCAGGATCTGACACAAAGCCACAAGAGCCAGAAACTTGAGAATTAATGCTGAAACGCATCATTATCCCATGCTGCTGTGCCTCTTTTTCAGCATAGGAAACAAACTGGATTTCCAGCTTATTTGAGTTGCAGACCCCAAAACACATCCCAGGAGAGATGCAGATCACTGGCTAGCAAATCTAAGTCTAATGAATACGAGTCTGCTTTCCCTAGTTAACTCTCCAGAGTTTTTAGAAGGACAGCGTGGGGCTCCGCACAGAAACCACAGACGACAAGGAGTCCGGCGCAGCTGGAGTGTGGGAGGGGGTTACCAGCTCAGCTTTTCCCCAAGTGTGCTCATCATGCATGCACTTTATTTGGTGTTAAACTCAGACCCCCACATCAGCCACCACTTGGACACACAGAGCAGGAAGGTTTGTAGAGATGCCTGGAAATGCACATTCACTTGCCCTTTTGCTGCAGCTGGTGGTGCTGGGACCACTTAGTAGCCATTGGCATTTCTCTGGCCAAAAAGGCACCTGGTTGGAGCAGCACAAAGGTGTCCAGTCACATTCCCCTGCCCCAAACGCCAGACCAAGAAGACGGTGAGAAGATGCTGTGGTGCTCACTCCACTGGGACGCAGTGGTGATGCAGCATGGCCACTCACGCTGCAGAGCAGTTAAACCTTTGTTTTCATGGTGCCGAGGGGGAATGCGCTGGGATACCCATGGAACGTGCTGGGAAGCCAGGATGGGGTCCTGCTTGCTGTGCTCTCACAAGGGCTCTGGCATATGGCAGCTGTGCTATGATCCTGCCACGCAGCCAGAATGACCTTCAAACCTACAGGGCCATGATCCTGCTGGGGCAGAATAGTTCAGACATGAAGTAAACCCACTCAGTGTCCTTGGGGTTTGATAAGCTCTGCCAGTGCATTGCTGCAAATGACACTCTGCTACAGAGAGCTCAAACTCCTCTCCCTCCTGGGGCCTCTGGTCCAAATTCCACCCGGGCTTTGAGTGGGCAAAATGCAGCTGCGACTCTGTGCAAGTATTTCATTTTAACTACATGCGTTACAAAGACAGCCCAGTATTTGACACAAAATTCATTATAAAAAGCTATTTCTGTTGAGGGAAAGCAATCCTAGAGCTCACCCACTCATTCTCGGTACAAGAACCCAATCAGACTAAATCCTTCCCTAATACACCCTCCTTCCCCTAAGCATCTGCTGCGAATTCACCTCCTCGGTGACTTTTCAGGGACACTCACTGAGAACAACCCAGCAGCCTCCACTCCTGACCCAGACCATGCTCCTCTGCACGTTTTCTCCACATCTCACAAAGCTGTTGAGCATGGGCTCAACTGCAAGTTGGCACTTCCACCAAAGCAACCGGACCATTCCTTGGCTGAGCTGGTGGCTGCCCTTGCCCTATGGGGGGGATGCAGGCTAACTGGCCACCCGGGCTCCCCTGCCAGACAGCAGAGACATGCTGTCCCCAGGTCCATCTGCCCCCCTCAGCCCCCTCATCATGACACTGCGGGGTAACGAGCTGGCCCCTCATCAGTGAGCGCTGCTGCAGCAGTGCTGCAGGGACAGCCTGGGACGGCCGGTGTGCCAAGGGCTCGCTCCCGAAACCCATCACTGGCGGCCGAGTGCTGCAGCTCCTCGGCTGACTCACAGCGAGTGCTGCAGGAGAGGAGCATTCAATTAGAGAGAAGAGCACACAAGGGGGCAATGATTTTCCTTTCACACCGCATTACGCCTAACAGCCCATGCTCCGTATTTGTAACAACCGACTACTTCAGCTGAACGTGTGCTTGGAATGGATCAGGCCATCATTAGATTTTCATTTTTTCTTCCAGAAGGAGCTTAAAACCCAACCACGTATTCCACAGGAAGAACTAATGAACCACAGTTTTGATAACGCTGGAGCACCCATCAGTGATGCATAGGCAAAAGGAAACCTGGAAACCCAGTAACTGGAGGAGAAGTGGAGCTCCTGATGGGAAGGCAGCTAGATGCTGATCTGCTCTGCCAAACCAGCTCCTGCTTCAATACATCTTCCTGATGCATTCCCAGGGCTGAGACACAAAACATATTAGAGCATTTCATGGTCTTGAAGGTGGAAATTGATGTTAGGTTTTTGCAGCACAAAGAAGCACAATATTACAACTCTTCTCTTGACACTGCCACTCTGGGACTTGAAAATGAAAACAGCTTGCAAACTTGTTGTCAATTCTAGTGATTAAGTAAAAGGCAAAAAATTATGAAACATTCTCCTGAGCGAGAGAGTTATGAGAGAACAGGGAAGGTTTTCCTTCCCAGCAGGCCTGGTCAGCAGTTTTAAAGGACTGTGCTTCAAATAAATGTGAAATAGTAGGCACGAACAAATATTAATGGTATGCTTCATTTACATCCTGCTGTACTCGACATCAAAGGGTTTCAAAGCAGCTTTACAAACGCAGCCTTACACTACATGCGAAATAGGTTTCCGAGTAATAGCGATAAACACAGGAGTATGCAGCAAGTGAGGAAACCGAGGCACCTGAGGTTAAATGACTGGTAGGACCTGGCTTTCCCTGTCCACCCTACAGCCACGGACCATACTGCTTTCTCCACACAAACACATTTTCTCCCAGCCCAGTCTTACCACAATAGTAAACCTGGGAGGTTTCTACAGAGTCTACAAAATTGGTGAGGCCTGGCGATTTCTATGCTTGCTCCCACCCCTTCAAGAACACAGTCATTCTTCAGAGACTGTCTTGCAGGCATCAACTGACAACATCCCTACCCCCGAGGGGAGCACTCAGATAGGACAACTGTGACCAGGAGCATGTTACAGCAGAACAGGCCCGAAGATGGAGTGAAATCTCATTTCTGCATTGAGTCTCCTTGGAGTCACTGGGGAATCAGCTGCCTGAATACCTTACTGGATACACCACTTGGTATTTTCAACATTAATAGACAGGTGCTAGTCACGATTATTTTCTTTACTGAACAGAAGGCAGAAAAAAACAGTGTCCTCCCAGCAGTCCTGGGGCATAGAGGAAGCTTCAAAGAAATTGGGTGTCTTTCTGCTTTCTGACTTCCACTTACAGGGAGACTGTTAACTGTGTAAGCACCCTCCAGAAGTCCCAGTCTAAATCCCTCCTCCTGAGCTGCCCGGCAGAGATAGCTGAATCCTGCCAGGTGCTGAGGACTTGCTTCATAGGGCTGCTGAGCTGCAGCCACAGCCAAAGCGAGCTGTGTGTGCCTTCCCATCCTGTCAATAGGATTCCTGACTCCCAGTGACTCCTCTGAGAGCTATGACCATGCCAAGGCTAGAGGACTGGGCTCCCAGTGTTTAACGCAGCAAGTCTTTGTGGAATTAGCTCAAAAACCACGACAACTACCAGATTTCCTGGCTGTCAGGCAGCTTGTACTCTGCCACCAGAGAAAAACTATTCAGCTTTGCAAGAGCAGGTCTGTGAGGCAGTGCATCAAGAGCACATACTTTAGCACGGCGTGGAGATGCCACACCAAACGCTTGGGTTACCATGGGAGACCTTTCTCTCTTTGCCACTGGCATTGCATGGAGAAGCCCGAGCCCAAACGCTCTCTCTTGCCTTTGAAACCAAACAGATGTTTTTACGATCTTTGACGGAGCTGAGTTATTCATCCTTCCCAGAGGAAGGGAAAAATGCAGTGTTACAGCAGTCCTTTTTTCCTTTTTTTTTTTTTCCCCCCCCGAAGCATCGCCTATCTTTAGTGAAAGGGAAAACAGGCGTCACTCGGTGACAAACTGCGACAATGGCAAACTTTTACCCCGCGCACTACGAACAAGGCAGCTTGTGTGCGCCGGTGCCCTGGCAGCGCGGGCCGGGCCGGACCGTGGGAAAGGACCGGCGGGACTGGCGATGTTCACCGGGCACTCCCGGGGAGCGGGGACGCGGCGAGACACCGCGGCTCGCCGGGGTCCGGGCCGTGGGAGTCGCGGCGTCCCCTAACAGCCGGGGGGTTCTGTTCTCCCCCAGTCCCAACATACGTTCGCTGCTCGGGACGAGCCCGCCGCACGCTTCAGCTGCAGGCGGGGAGGGGCCGGGCCCCAGCCGGCTCCGGTCTGACTCGGTGCCGCAGGGGCACGGCGAGAGGGGTGCGGAGCGAGGAGAGCGGGGAGCGGAGCGCAGCCGCCCGCCCGCCGCCGACCGCGGGACGCTCTGCCGCCCGGGGGAAGCGGCAGCGGCAGCGGCGGGGTCGGACGGGGCAGCTGCTTCCCGCTGGCCACCGGCTCCCCGCGCCCGTCCCGGGACGCCCCGTCCCCGCTCCCCGGGCCAGCAAGTGCCCGCCGTACCTGTATGTTCCGCTTCTCGCAGGCCGGGCCGGTGCCCTGCACCACGCTGTCCAGCACCGTGACCATGCCGGCGCCCGGGCTGACGAAGCAGGAGTTGCGGGCAGCCCGGATCGTCTCCTCGATCTCGGCGAAGCGGAAGATGCAGAGCGCGGACTGCGGCCGGGCCGCCCCGCCGCCGCCGCCGGCCCGCTCGAAGACGCCGAAGAGCAGCTCCTCGGGAGGCGGCGGGTCCGGGTCCGGGTCGGCGGGGCTGCGCCAGGCCGCCCGCGCCGGGAAGACGGAGACGAGGCGGGTGAAGGCGTCGGCGGCGCCTCCGCAGCGCAGCCCCAGCTGGATGTAGGACTCGGTCAGCTTCTTGGTCTCGCCGCTGCCGTTCAGGGTGGCCTCGGCCGGCTCGCCCAGGCAGATGCGGGCCAGGAGGCTGTGCGAGGGGCTCTCCTTGTCGGCCGCGTTGGCCTCGCTGTTGAGCGCCAGGTAGGCGTAGGGGCGGCGGGCGGGCGGCGCGGCCCCGCGCTGCAGGAAGGCGCGGACGAAGCTGAGCTTGTGCCGCGCCTTGGCGGTCTGCTTGATCTTGAAGATGTTGTCGTCGGAGGGGTTGATGTCGAAGGTGAAGAGCTTGGCCAGGTCGCCGCGGGCGTTAAGGGCGCGGATGGCGATCTCGGGCGTGTTCTCGAAGCGGTGGTCCTCCAGGCTGCGGTTGCGGGGGAAGAAGGGGCTGCCGAAGCCGGTGTAGGTGGCCGCCACCAGCAGCCGCGCCCCGCCGCCGCCGCGGCGCAGCACCAGCCCCACGGTGGAGGCGTTGGGGTGGTTGGCAGCCACGTTCAGCATGCTGGGGAAGACGGTGACCGGGTCGCTGCCGCCCGGCGGGAAGCGCACGGCCACCGCCGAGATGTTGGCCATGCTGCGCAGCTGGCAGAGGCCCTGGTAGATGGAGCCGCAGACGACGAGGACACCCTGCTCGGGGTCGGGCTGCAGGATCTTATTGTAGTTGTTGGTGAGCACCTTGGGGTGCTCGCAGGAGGCCTGCGGCAGCTGCGGAGCGTGGCAGAGCGGGCTGTCCAGCACCGGCCCCACCGCCGCCTCCGCCTCCAGAGCCAGCTCGCCCCCCGACAGCTGGAAGAGCCGGTTGACGGCCGCCAGGTAGACGCGGGACCCGGGGCCGTCCAGGGCGAAGTTGTTGGTGGGGGTGGGCGAGAGGAACTTGCGCTGCACCTCCAGACCGGCGGCGCGGCCGAGCAGCAGCAGCGGCAGCAGCAGCAGCAGCCGCGGCGGCAGCAGCAGCGGCGCGGGGGGCCGCGGCTCAGCGCCCGGTGCCGGAGCCGGTACCGGAGCCATCCCGCCGCCCGAGCCGCCGCGCCGCAGAGTGCATGAGCCGAGCGGCGGGAGGGGCCGGGCCGGGCCGCGGGGCCGCTTTCAGCGCAAGTTCCT